>JAXQQM020065545.1:0-63379 GCA_034641835.2 Pinus albicaulis
GATGCTTCAGACACAAGCCTCCTGCAAGAACCAAGATTCATCTTGGATGGATCGCTTCTTGGCAATGGGCATCAGCAGCCAAGAAGATGTTTACGACACATGTTAGAACTTGTTCACGGATATTGAACAAACTTGCAGTTGATTTTTCGCCATCATCTCACCTTGTCCCTGACAGGGGGGAAAATGGTGGTCAAGTACAAGCTTCGACGACAGATCAAGTGAGCCTGAGCCACAATCTCTCATTCCATGTTCAGAGTTGTAGCCAGCAGTTCAAGAGAGCCTGAGCCACAATTTGTCATTCCGGATTCAGAGATGTAGCCAGAGATACAAATGCCCATGAGCATACCTTCGGTTGGTGGATAACCTAAAACCATCATCTTTGGTTGGTGGATAACCTAAAACCATCATTTTCGGTTGGTGGATAACCTAAAACCATCATCTTTGGTTGGTGGATAACCTAAAACCATCATTTTTGGTTGGTGGATAACCTAAAACCATCATTTTCGGTTGGTGGACAACCTAAAACCACCACAGGTAGTAGACCTCCCTTATTTTAGGTCGAAGGTCTCCCTTTTTTATGAGGGACAATTCCTCTAGCAGAAGCTTTTAGCTTCTTGCCAGTTTTGGAAGAGTTCCGGGAACTGCAACAAGTTTTGCGTTCCAGTGTTTGTGGTCATCCTAAAACCACCTCTTTTTTCCAACATTTCAAAGAGTTGATTCAGCCCAAGTGCTGCCATGTATACTTTGCAGATTTGTATTACAACTCTTTTCTTGGACTCACACATACCCCTTCGGATTAAGGGGGATGTTGGAACACCTAATCCTACATGGGTAGGTGTGGAATGCGAAAAGTCACAATGGAGTCCAAGTGACCTTGGAATGTGAAACCAAGAGTCACACCATTGTACTATAAATGTACATCTTTGTATAATGGAAAATAAGAAAGCCTCACGCTTATCTTTCATTGTGTGTTGAGTCTCTTGTGTGTGTGTTATTCTCCCCATACACCATGTGTGTGCCTCAACATGGTGTTTAACAACGCCTACCTTTTCATTTTCCCTTTTTTTCTAAGCTAACATTTTTTCATCTTCTTTCCTTAGGGTGCATTTAAGCTATCAAACCCACATATTATTTTTATTTATTTATAAAAATATAACCTAATCTATCACTTATTTCTCCTATTGATTCAAATTATACTGTTGAATCAATCTCATTTTCTACCTAACTACTGATTTGCCAAGATTAAACTGTTTGGAAAATCTTTATTCACTAACCTAATTCACATGAAATTCACACTTGTTCCATCATGATTAAGATGTATGATTGGAACAAGAATCTAGTCATTGTAGCCTTTTAAGACAAGCTGCACACAATATTATTGGTTTTTGACATAAAGGAAACTAATTTAACAGTAGTGGCATTTAAATTTGCAGCACTTTCAATATTATTTCTAATTTTGTTTTGTGGGGTTTTATTCTCTTTTAATATTTTTTTCAATTTTATTTCATTTTGTCTTTTTCTTCATATTCATTTTCTTTTTGACATACCCTCTTTTGATTTTCTTTTATATATATATTTTTGGTTTGCAAATTGAAAATTATTTACAGTGTAAAGTTACAAATATGAAATATTCAATCACCTTGAGATCCTATAAAATATAGGACCCTAACAATTTGTATATTGGTTTGGGTCTTGTTCATTAATGCATGTGTAGGAAGGAGGGCACAATAGGAAAAATCAAACACATACTAGAAGGACAATGCAACGCCAAAGTACCATTACTTGAAGCAAGCACAAAAATACCTCAACAACTGCTAATGTTCTAAGAAGCAATGTCAAGTCAAGGATCATGTCGTGTCAAAAGTTAGTATTATAAAAATCATCATTGTAAAATTGTAAAAGTGTCAATGTGCCTAGAGTCGGAGAGACATTGTTGGATAATGTTATGGTTGGGTTGCAGGTCATAGTGTGATTGGGTGATTGGTCTAGTTCAAGAAAATCATTGTGAATTATACTGTATCATGGATCATTGTCCCTGGTACGTGAGTCCACACCCTTGTCTTAATTTTGATCATTGTAGGGTGGCAATGAGGTGCTAGGTTGGTGCATGAAGTCACCTACAAGTTGGAGCCTGTGAACACTTCATGGTGGTAGATCGGTCTAGGATGTCGGGGCATCCATTTAGTTGAATACTGAAGAAACAAGGGGGTTGGGAAACCCTTCCAGTGGGAGCTGGAGAATAATGCTTTTATAGAATTCTAGGAATTTGTACCTTTCATTTCAGTTGGGGCTAAAGATTAAAGAATTTATTAGAAAATCGTTTGGTGGTTTTTGACCCGGAGGGGGTTTTCCACCTAAAATTCATGTGCCTATTTTGTTCTATTGTTTACCGTTGTTACTAGATAAACATCAAGAATAATTGAAGATTAAATAATGCTATGAACATATTTAAAAGTGCTAATTGATAAGAAATACTGATCCCCGCCTCCCCCCCCCCCCCTTCAGTATTTCCAACATGTATGTATTTGATATTTAATCTTATATGCTAACAATTTATTCCTAACATGATTAGATCATCTTAGTATTCAGTGCCAGAGGAAGTTGACCTCTGAGCCTAGATGATCAAGATCTTGAGATTGGTGATGAGGACTTCCTTGTCTTGCAATGATAATCAAATATCCATATAAGACCAAGAGAATTTAAATTTTATCTACCAAAATTAAAAATATAGAAATATGCACAAATATTGTCCTTCCTTTAATACCAAGCTCATAGTGCAAAAAACAACTCATATAGGGCCTTTGATGAACTATAAACATGCATATCTCATCCAAGCACCCCTAAACCTTAAAAAAATATCAAAAGGATTAACTCCATCTTTTTGGAGAATACTATAGTAATTGGAGGAAGAATCTCATCAACATCAACTATTCTTGAGAGAATCCAAAAATCATGTCCTAATAATCTACAAGCTTGGAATACATATTTTTAATTCCATAGTTTTTGGACTTATCTCTTTGTGTATACCAACCAACTTCTCTCGCTCTCTTAGATTGAAAGTAGTCATCCCTACAAATATAACACAAACCTCAATTCAAAATCAACAAAGTATAGAACCCTTATAGGGTTAAAGAGATTCTCTAAAGCACAATAGGGTTTTAGACTAAATCAACCTATACTAGGTAACTCATATCTCTCAAGTACAAATGAGTTGTCTTTAGTGTGACTTTTTGGAATTTTAGGTGTTGGAATCCGGTGAAAAAATTTGAGGTAAAATTTTATATGGATTCAACACCCTCAAAAACCCATAGGGCACTTCTATTGTGCAAGGTTAGCAATCAAACTTCTCTTTTCAATGAATTCCTACCAGATTTTAGAAAAATTACACTGGAAAAAGTCACCGTAAAAACCTTCAAAAAATCACACTAAACACTACTCGGTCTAAAACACCAACTCCCTCTTCACTAAGAAAACAATTTTAGTCAAATCAACTCAAAATTAATTGTTCTAATACCATGTTGGAAGTTCTTTGTACAAGAAATTGGCGCAAATTTAGAACCATTATTTTGAAAATGCCAAACGGTGGACCGATGGAAAACGTGTGAACTATGGTTTTTTCATCTTGTTGCGAAGGGCATGGCACTGCCGCTAGGTTTGATTTCTCTATTGGTGCTCTCGGCATCTCAGCACAAGGGGAGTTTGTGCTCTCATATGCTCATAGCTTCATATGTGGTGGTGTTTTGTCCTATCCTGTGATGATTTGAATCGATTTTCAATGCTATGTGTAAAAGGAGCAAAATGGCAATGTGGAGTTCGACCCTGTGGAAGCCTCCACTATTTTGGTTTGCTCCAATTTTGCTTAATGTAATAAAAATGACGCAAAGACTTTGGTTGTTCATGATGATTGTTGGTGTTCTCTCTTTTCCAAAGTGGGCATGGTGGGTCCAATGGCTTTTGGGCATGTGATGATATATCGACTGGTGCTTCCACTCACTGACTACTATCTCTGGTGTTTTCTTATGGACGAGGTCGCTCCGATGGGCATGTTCTACAAGGGTGCTTTGTAAGCCCCCTCTCTTCCTTTTACCTGCATCTCATGCTACCTTGTCTCAGGGATTTTGGGTTTGGAAGAAAGTTTATTTTTACAGCTCATATGGGTGCCTTCTCCTCAGAGTATGCCCTTCGTTTCTTCTAGATATGAATTATATGCTGCTCAGGTTGATGGAACCAAGCCCTTTTGATATTTTTATCAAAATTTAAATGGGAAGACCTTTATCCCTTGAGTAGGGAGTTCAGACTCTGTCAACACTCTAAAACAGAGCATAGGGGTTAAATGGGGCATTCTTGCCAACTTCTAAAGTCTGCAATATGAGGGGAATATGCTTCAAAACTTTGTCCAGATCAAAGACTATTACATCCAAAAGAACTCAACTTTACACTTGAACTTGACATTGCGGGGAGAAGCTCCAGTACCCAGGATACCAAATAGAATATCTACCTCTTTCAGAGATGCAGTGAAATGAAGTCTTCAACTTCAGCATATCAAATTCAAAAGAATTTTCTCTCAACATCCACTAACCATGGAATATTAATATTCCATATGTAAATTCTCTCTTTACTTTCCTTTAATCAAAGGTAGGAAGTTATACGAGAGTTTAATAGCTTCTAGCCTAAATCAGAAGCATTACATCCATGGGTTTTTTCTTTTTGGACACCCAACTATGACATTTATTTGTGTTCCAAATGTTTCTTCATTATTCAATTTGATACATAGAAAGATTTTGTGTATGTTCTAAATGAAGGGATTTGGTTTTGGGGTAGTGTTGGGCTCTTTACTACTCCATGGCTTCCATATTTTGATGCAACAAATATGGTGGTCTCAAAAATTTCGGTATGGGTGAGTGTAATGTTCCCAAATTTTAGCCTCAAAGCTAAATGGAACATTAGAGTTAGCAGCATCTTTAGTCGGTGAATAAATGGGTAGAAGATCCCATAAGTCTTCTAAGAAGGAATACAAACACTTCATGTTGTGTAACCAGCTCCAAAAATAGAAGAAAAGAGAGATCAACGCCTTAGAAATAAACCACTTCGAGGGGGAAACCTCCAATACATTACATAAATGAACAATTCTTGGATGATCCAATTTACAAAACCTCCTTTCTATATATAGGAGTCCATGGGGCCATAATGTAATCCTAGTGGGCCACAATGTAATCCTAGCCGACCTAACAATAATAATTTAAGGGCACAATAATAATAAAATGGGGGTTACAAGGGTACAATAATGACAATAAGGGGGTTACACTAACAACAATAAGGGACTATACTAGTAATATAGGGACCTAACATGCCCCTCTCCTTCAAAAAAGTGTTGTCCTCAAAACTTGAGTAGCTCTGGGTGCTTCTATATAAAATTCTCATGGTGATGGGCTTGTCGGATCGGTCAATAGTGGTGCAGCCAGCCTGCTTTCTCAACTGCAGCAGTTGTCGTTACAATCTGCTCCTTCTGGTCAGGCTGTGCCTGTTGATTCATCGCCTTCCCAGTCTTTGTCCATAAATGCTGTCCAAACTTCTGATCCCAAAGGAAATCAACAATTCGATGGGAAGAAGAAGGGACGAAATAACAAGAAGAAGGGCAAGAACGGGAAGGGTAATGCAAATAAAACCAACGAGCGTGTTGGTGAGGGTCAAAAGGAGAAGAAGAAAGTGAAGTTTCCATGCAAGCTGTGTGCTGGAGACCATCTCACACACCTTTGCCCTAAAATTCAGGATGCGCAGCGCTTGTTAGCCCAGCAGGGTTCTTCTAGTTCCCAGGCTATGTTAACAAACCCTTTTCCCCAAGGGCAGCAATTAGTTGTTGGCGCGAACCAAAATCCTGGGGCTTCCTCTGGGGGCACCCAGGAAGGGGAAATTCCATTGAACATTTTCATGATGAGTTCTCACGCGGATATCGCTACGAGATCCTGTGATTATGGCGGAGAAGAGTCTTCGAAAGCTAAGGAAGTTCCTGCTCACAGTAACCATGCAGTGAAGCTACTTGTTGGTCTTCTTGATTGCAAGCATTAGTAATCAATTAAATCCATTCTGGCCCGGACTACCTCGATAGAAGATCATGCCAGATCACCAGTATATTAAACTTCAGAATGCTCAGTCATGTGGTCTCATGTGTGATCACCATCTTGCCAAATTGCATTCTTCTGATCAAAAAATTCTCAGTACTTTGACATGACTAATTTAAGAGACTTCCTCATAACATGGAATTTCATATTAAATCATCGTATCAGAAGTGCAATATCTTTCGAACGGTCGTTGATGAGGGTGCTTCCACATGCGTGATGTCTCTCGCATGCTGGAAGACACTTGGATCTCCCAAAGCTGTTCCATCTAGCACTGTTCTTACTGCGTTCGATGGTCATTCTCACAGACCCCATGGTATTGTCCCAGCTTTGCCCATCTGTGTTGGGGGCAAAACTGTTAACATAGAGGTTGAGGTAGTGGATGCAAGCTTGGACTACAACCTTCTGTTGGGGAGAAATTGGATTTATGAGATGGATGCCATTGCATCCTCATTATTTCGAATTATATGTTTCCCCCACGAAGGGAGGATTGTTACAGTGGATCAACTGGACTGTCCTCCTGTAGACCCGAATGCGTCTTCTGACTCATCTATTCCTAAGTTGGATAATACTAAGGCGCCTGTTGAGAATTTAGGAGTTGGAATGTATTCTTCCTTGATGGGTACTTTTGATATTCCTCCTCCTACGGTTCATATTAATGATATTTCATCCTCCAAGGCTCCTCTTCGAAGAGAGTTCTTCAGAACTCATTATTTTTCGGACCCTTGGACCTTACCTTCCCCTACTGCCACATTAGCGGAAGGTCAAGTGGGTGGAATGGAATTTCCAATTTCTGCAGCTGAGATTGCGTATCAGTCTATTGTTGACTCTGCAGAAACCATCCCAGCTCCTCTTTCACTGGAAGAGTTGGATGGTGATGTGGCTCCAGCTTGGACGCTTAGTTCTTCTTCTGCCCTGGATTGTCTTGATACCACTCTTCCATCTGAAGAGGCCATCCTGGAAGCCATGACTAGTATAGATAGACCGTGGGATGATTTGCATCATCGGTCTTACTTCCTACCTGACTTAAGCGAAGTTGAAACAAGTTTTCCAAGTCCTCAATATCTTGGTCCTGTTCACCCAGTTTTGAACCCTTTGGCACCAACACAGGTTTATGCTGAAGGGAACATGGCTGTGATCTCTCCTAATATCCGGGTGAACATTTCCAGGGATCCCAATATTATCGAGAATGTCTTCATTGGAGCTGAATGTTCCCGTGAAGAGATTCAAATTTACACCGAGCTCTTTAAAGAGTATAGGGATGTATTCGCTTGGTCTTATGAGGAAATTCCTGGCATAGACCCATCTATTGTCCAGCATGAGATCAAGACGTATGAAAATGCTAAGTCGGTGAGGCAAAAACTTCATCCGGTCAATCCTAGGAAGGCAGCAGCTATCAAAGCTGAAGTTGAAAAGCTGCTTAAGGCGGGATTCATTTTCCCTGTTCCTCTGACTGAATGGGTTTCAAACCCCGTTCCCGTAGATAAAAAGCAAGGAATGATTCGAGTGTGCATCGATTTCAGAGACCTAAATAAAGCGTGTCCTAAAGACAATTACCCCACACCATTTATCGATCAGATCATTGACGAGTGTGCCGGTAATGAGATTTTCTCCTTCATGGACGGTTTCTCCGGATATAATCAAATTACTATCCGTCCTGAAGATCAACATAAGACTGCTTTTATTTGTCCCTGGGGTACGTTCGCATATAAGAAGATGCCTTTTGGTCTTAAAAATGCTGGGGCTACCTTTCAGCGGGCCATGTCATATGCCTTCCACGACATCAAAAATATTATCGAGGCATACTTGGATGATTTAGCTGCTCATTCTCGAAAGAGGATGGATCATCCTGGTCACCTCCGGAAAATATTTGAAAGATGTCGTTTCTATAAGATTAGATTGAATCCAAACAAGTGCATTTTCGCGGTTACATCCGGTCGGCTATTGGGATTCATTGTGTCTAGGGAAGGGATAAGGGTAGATCCCTTCAAGGTTGAGGCAATACTTCGGTTGCCTCCCCCGTCCTCCATCCGTCAGCTTCAAAGTCTTCAAGGAAAGTCTAATTTTATTCGGAGGTTTATCGTCAATTATGCTGAAATTACAAAGGGATATATGAGACTGTTGAAGAAAGGAGTTCCTTTTCTTTGGGACGACTACGCTCAACGCTCATTCGATGCTTTGAAGAAAGCATTGACCTCTGCTCCTTTACTGAGTCCACCTGATTATAGCAGAGATTTTCTTTTGTATCTGGCAGCAACAGAATCTACCATTGGTATGGTTCTGGTTCAGGAAGATGATGCTCTTGCAGAGCATGTTATTTACTACCTTAGTCGAGGACTGGTAGGACCTGAACTTCGATACACTCCGATAGAAAAATTAGCTTTAGCAGCAGTTCATGCTGTGCAGCGACTCCGGCATTACATTATTCTTCGCAAAACTTATGTTTTGGCAGCTGCCAATCCATTTCAGTTTGTCCTCAGCAGGCGAGTGATTGGGGGAAAATATAATAGATGGATTATGATTTTACAGGAATTTGATCTTGAGTTCATGTCTGCCAAATCCAAGAAATCATTAGTTTTCGCGGAATTGATCTCCGAGTTGCCCTGTGGAGAGGAGATGATCTATGATGAGTCCTTTTCGGACGAACACTTGTTTCTTATCTCTCCACAGGATCCTTGGTACGGGGATATCATTGTGTATCTCCAGACTGCGAAGTTTCCCTCTACTTTTTCGAAAGATGAGCGTCGTAAACTGCGTCACTTGGCCAAGAATTATGTGATTATTGGTGATGCTTTGTACCGTCGAGGGGTTGATTCAATCCTAAGACGCTGCTTAACTTTCGAAGAAGCTGAGGCTGTGCTCAATGATTCTCACGGTGGAGCTTGTGGGGGTCATTTATCAGGGCTTGCTACAGCCCAAAAGATTTTGCGTGTTGGCTACTTCTGGCCCTCGATTTTCAAAGATTGTATTGAATCGGTCAAGAAGTGTCATCCTTGTCAGGTGTATACTCGAAAAATGCGCGCTCATCCGGCTCCGCTTTTTCCTGTTGTTACTGTTGGACCCTTTACAAAGTGGGGTATGGATTATACTACTTGTAACCCGCCTTCGGCAAAAGGTCACAAGTACATTATCATAGCAGTAGACTACTTTACGAAGTGGGTCGAGGCTATGCCTACTTTTGGGAACGATGGTGAGACTGCAGCTTTGTTCCTTTTCAACCAAGTTATTGCTCGTTTTGGTATACCTAGAGAGATTGTCACTGACCATGGCAGTCACTTTCAGAATAGTATGATGGCTGAGTTGGCTCTCAAATTGGGTTTCCGGCAGGAGCATTCATCTCCATATTATCCTCAAGCCAATGGGCAAGTGGAAGCCGTGAATAAATCCTTGAAGACAATTCTTCAAAGGACGATTGATAAAGCTAGATCCAACTGGCATATTATGCTATATCCTGCACTTTGGGCATACAGGACGTCAGTGAAAACTGCAACTGGCTTTACTCCGTTTCAGCTAGTGCACGGGGTGGAATCCATATTTCCTATTGAATGCGAGATTCCTTCTCTTAAGTTAGCTGTTGAACTTCTTCCTGACACTTCTAGTCTGGCAGAACGGCTTCTTCATTTGGAACATCTCGATGAGCAGCGTCAGGATGCCGCCACGATGAATGAAGCGTATAAAAACCGAGTTAAAGTCCAGTACGATAAGGCAGTTAAGCCTAGGGTCTTTTCAGAAGGTGACCTTGTTTTGGTCTATGCCCAAGAAAAAGATGCCTTGGGGGCAGGAAAGTTTAAGTCTATGTGGTATGGCCCCTATATCGTTAAAAAAGTCCTTAAAAAAGGAGCACACACCTTGGTTGATTTCGAAGGGAACGAGTTGCCGGAGCCCCGAAATGGGCTCTATTTGAAGAAGTATTATGCCTAGGCTTCGGCCTGGCATGTTGCTTTTGTATATAGTAGTTTTTTGTTTTGTACATATCTGGTTGATTTTCGATCTTTGATGAGTTGGTGATGTTTTTTGATGAGAATCTTCAGTGGGTAAGTTCTTCCACTTGATGAGATACTCTGAAATTGATCGATTCCGTAGTTGTCGAGTTCTTGTTTCTGTGACCACTTCAGGTTCCAATATGATTTTTCCTTCCTCATCAAGTTCTGGCAATATTGTTTGAACTGGAAGATTTTCACCTATAACCTTATTTAAGCATGAAACATGGAAAACTGGATGTACTCGCGAAGAAGCGGGAAGCTCCAATTTGTATGCCATAGTACCAATCTTTTGCAACACCTTGTAAGGACCATAGTACTTTGGCGATAATTTATTATCCTTCTTTGCTTGCTTTAGGGACATTTGTTTGTATGGTTGTAGCCGTAAAAATACCCAATCTCCTACATCAAAACTTCTCTCGCTACGATGTTGATCTGCCTGTTGTTTCATTCGATTTTGTGCCAAATTCGGGTTATCCTTTAAGAGTTGGAGAACTTCTTGCTGATGCTCGATGTGATCTTCCACTGCTTGAACCTTCGAATTTTCCCTTAAAGATGATGTGATGGATGGTGGATGATATCCATAAAGTGCCATAAATGGGGTCATTTTTGCTGCAGTATGGAAGGAAGTGTTATACCACTATTCGGCAAGAGGTAACCACTTGACCCATTGTGTTTGTTTATCAGATACAAAACAACGAAGATATCCTTCCAAACATTTATTTACTATCTCAGTTTGGCCATCATATTGAGGATGATAAGATGAGCTATGAGCTAATTGAGTACCCAAACAAGAAAATAACTCCGTCCAAAAATTTCCAGTAAAAATGGGATCTATGTCACTCACAATAACCCTTGGGCTTCCATGTATCTTTTGAATTCTGTCCATAAATGTAGTAGCAACTGTACTTGCTTTAAATGGATGAGATAATGCACAAAAGTGTGCATACTTGGTAAGTCTATCAACTACCACCATGATGACACTCTTTCCTTCAGACTTAGGTAAACCTGTGATAAAATCCATTGAAATCTCCTCCCAACGTTGACTTGGAATGGATAAAGGTTGTAGAAGTCACAGGGTCTTAATTGTTTCCATTTTATTCTGCTGGCAAACCAAACATTCCGCCACAAACTTTTGAATATCAGATTTAAGGCCATCCCAAAAAAATTCTTTCTTCACCCTGTGGTAAGTTTTTAAAAATCCCGAGTGTCCTCCTAAAGGAGAAGTGTGCAATTCCAGAAGAATCTTTTGTTTTAGATGGGAATTCTTACAAAGATATAAGCGATCTTTGTACCATAAGGAATCATTTTTCCAACTAAATGTATCAGATGTACTAGGATCTTCCTGCAACTTTTGGATGAGTGTCCATACATCTTTGTCCTTCTTCCATTCATCTCTTGCTTCAGTTATCCAATCTGGTTGGATAATAGAAATGGCACAAAGCAATGCTTCCACCTCTTCATTCTTTCTTGAGAGTGCATCTGCAACAACATTAAGCTTTCCTTTTTTGTAGATTATTTCAGAGTCATAACCCAACATCTTTGTGACCCATTTTTGCTGCTCTTCTGAAGATAGTCTTTGTTCCAAAAAGTGTTTAAGACTATCATGATCAATTTTTACCTTGAAGTGTCTTCCCATTAGGAAAGTTCGCCATTTCTTTAGTGCATGCAGTATTGCTAACATTTCCTTCTCATAAATAGGTTTCTGTAAATACTTTCCTTTGATTGGACGACTTTCAAAAGCAATGGGTCTTCCTTCCTGCATTAAAACTGCACCAATTCCATTTCCTGAGGCATCACATTCCACAATAAAGGTTTTTGTGAAGTCTGGTGTAGCTAAGACCGGTGCTAGGCACATTGCCTCTTTAAGATGTTCAAAGGCCTTAGTTGCTTCAGGAGTCCATGAAAATGCATCTTTCTTCAATAATGTTGTTAGAGATGTTGCTATTCTCCCATAATTCTTAACAAACTTGCGATAATACCCTGTTAACCCGAGAAATCCTCGCAACTGCTTTATGGTTGTGGGGACTTTCCATTCCTTAATGGCTTTAATTTCGTTAGGGTCTACTTTAACACCCTCGTGAGATACAATATGACCCAGATATTCCACCTCTTGTACTCCAAAGAAACATTTGGATGTTTTTGCATATAATTGTTTCTCCTGCAATAGTTTGAGCACCCTGTCAACATGTTCAACCTGATCCTTCCAAGACCTGCTATAGATTAGTATATCATCAAAAAATACTAGCACAAATTTTCTAAGGAAGGGTTTGAAAATGGAATTCATCAACCCTTGAAATGTAGAAGGTGCATTGGTAAGGCCAAAGGCATGACCAAAAATTCATAATGACCCTCATGAGTTCGAAATGCTGTTTTTGGAATATCTTCAGTCTTCATTCTAATTTGATGATATCCTAAATGAAGATTCAACTTGGTAAAATAAATTGCTCCATGTAATTCATCCAATAATTCATCAATCACAGGAATGGGAAATTTATCTTTAATGGTGAGCTTATTGAGCTCCCTATAATCCGGACACATTAGCCATGATCCATCCTTCTTGTGTACCAATACTACAGGAGCAGAGAAAGAACTTTGACTAGGTTGAATTATACCCGCCTCTAACATTTCTACAATCATACGTTCAATTTCGCTCTTTTGGAAGTAAGGATATCTATAAGGCCTGATGTTTGGAGGAACACTTCCCGGAATCAAATGAATAGCATGATCATGATCACGAATAGGTGGGAGTCCTTTGGGAGTTTCAAACACCTTGGAATGATTGTCTAAGACTTGTTGGAGATCTGTAGAAATAGATGATTTTGATGTTGGAACTTCTAGTGAGCATAATTGTGCAATTACGCCTCATTGTTCTTTCTTTAGAAGCTTTGTCATGACATTAGAGCTTATTATCCTTCCTGGCTTCCCCGCAATACCCCGTAATTCGACTTCCTTTCCTTTTGAAAAAAAATTCAAGAAAAGTTCTTGAAAATTAAAAGCTACCGTCCCCAAAGATTGTAACCATTGTACTCCTAGTACAACATCGGCACCTCCCATAGGAATGGAAAGCATTGGACTAGTCAATACATATTCCCCCATGGTTAGCTTGATATTATGGCATTTTCCAGAACAATTTATAGTTCCTCCATTTGCAACCATCACTTGACATTCTGGTGCTGGGTATAGGAAACAATTTAATTCCTTGGCTACCTTATAATGAATAAAATTATGGGTGCTACCTGAATCAATCAACACTCTTACCCTTTTCTTCTTGATATGTCCTTCTATCTTGAGAGTTTGAGGAGTGGTAATTCCTGCCAGTGCATTACACGATATGGTCGGATTCATTTCTTCCTCTTCTAGGGCTGGTTCCTGGTGTACATCCTCTTCTTGTTCATTTTCTTCTTCCTCTTCACAATCTATGTAAAATAATTTCTTCTCAGCACACTTATGACCTTTAGTGTATTTTCTATCACAACTGTAGCAAAGTCCTTTTGATTTTTTCTTCCAATTGTTGTGGTGTCAACCTTGTAGGTTGTGGAAATCTAGGCGTAGCAACACTTCCTTCTTTATAGAATTGAGTGGTAGGCTTCCTTGTCCCCATAATTTTACATTCAACTTTTCTTGCCAACCTGAATGCCTTCTCCAATGAATCAGGTTCCAAAACACGAACTTCATGTTGGATGTTATCCTTTAGAGTACCTAAGAAGAGATCAATCCTGTGTTCCTCTGGAATATTAGTTACCCTTATATTCAATTTTGGAAGTCCTCAATGTGCTGCCCCACTAAACCCTTTTGTTTGAGATTTATCAATTGGCTAAAGAAGGTGTTGCTCTTTGTATCCTCATAATGTGCTATCATTTCCTCCGTAAAAATTGACCAAGTGACAATTTTTTTACGGGAGCAAAGCCATCGATACCATACAAATGTACTTTGTTCTAAATGTAAAGTTGCAATGCGTACATTTTGTGTGTTTTGCACGTTATGGAGATCAAAATATTGCTCCATCTGTAGTATCCATGTTACATGATCCTTTCCATCAAACTTCCTCATATCCATTTTTGGAATATGGTGGTTCTTTCCGCCAACATTAGAGTTTATGAAATCACGATTAACATTTATTTTGTTCTCATCATGAGGTTCTTCTACTATATTTCCGCCATTAGGATTCATTTCTTGTTTTAAGCTTGTCATCAAGCCTTCCATGTATGCTTTTAGATCATTCTTCATGTTTTCCATGTTGTCTTTCATGTCATCCATCTTAGCTTCCATGCCCACTTCCATGCCATCCATCTTAGCTTCCATACCATCCATCTTAGCTTCCACGCCATCCATATTAGCTTCCATGCCTTTCTTCAAACCGTCCATCTTCACTTCCACGCCTTTCTTCAAAACTTCCATTTCATTTTTTGTTGCTCTTTGCGAGAGTGAAATCTGTTGCACTTGCTCTTGTAATTTTGATAGATCATGTTGCAATTCTTCATCTTCATGAGTCATAGTAGAGCCTTCTAAAGGCTTAATGGGTGTTGAATTCTTTTTTGGGGCCATTTTAGAATCCAATATTGATATCTATTCTACAAGATGCCCTTGGAATCAATTCAACTTGATTCTTCAAACAAGACTTATGCAATTCGGAAAAAAAATACACACCTTTTACTTGCTTTGAGGAGCTCGATATTGAAATTAAATTATCTCTGTAATTGAAAATCTTTGATATCTAAAACTCAGCCCTGTAGTAGCCCTCTGAAGCTTCTTTCAAATGCCACAGGTCTGACCTGATTTGGATTCTCCAAGACAAAGTTGTGTCCAATCTCCCAAAATGACCTAATTCTAGACTGGTTCAGTAGAGCTAACTTGTACAACTTTCCACGTGTCACTGTTTCGTCCTTTGTCTCTGAAGTTGATAGCCAAGAAACTACAGTCCGTGTAATTTTGACCACTTTTTACGGCACTCCAATCCGATCTCCAGAGAGAGAGTTATTGAACTTTTCCCACGATCACCTCTTTGAGATGAAATTCAGGAGCCTGAAAAAGCACTACCTTCCACAGATCATATCTCACAAAATATTGCGAAACAAGCTCTGAAATTTTTTGGCGAATTTCCTTAGGATTTTAGCTTTGCACTATATAAATTTCAGATTCTAAACCTTCGTAGAAAAAAAGTTATAGCGAAAATGCCACGATGACCTGTTTAGGAGCCTGAAAAAAGACCTAACTTCCACAGATGATATCTCCAAAAATATTGCGAACCAAGATCTGAAATTTTTAGGCAATCTTCCTAAGGATTTCGGCTTCGTACTCTAAAAATTTCAGCTTCTGAAACTTCGTAGAAAAAAAGTTATAGTGCAAATTCCACGATGACCTGTTTGGAGTAGCGAAACCCTAGACTCCAAAGCTCTGATACCAAATGTTGTGTAACCAGCTCCAAAAATAGAAGAAAAGAGAGATCAACGCCTTAGAAATAAGCCACTTCGAGGGGGCAACCTCCAATACATTACATAAATGAACAATTCTTGGATGATCCAATTTACAAAACCTCCTTTCTATATATAGGAGTCCATGGGGCCATAATGTAATCCTAGTGGGCAACAATGTAATCCTAGCCGACCTAACAATAATAATTTAAGGGCACAATAATAATAAAATGGGGGTTACAAGGGTACAATAATAACAATAAGGGGGTTACACTAACAAAAATAAGGGACTATACTAGTAATATAGGGACCTAACACTTCAAGTGTGAAAGGAGACACTCCTTGCAGCTTAATAAAACACCTCCATGTGTGAACAGGGATAATATCAATTTGATTCAGTCTACTTTGACTAAGTCAACAACGCTGGTGTGGAGGAGCAGGGATCAAAGAAGGAATAATGCAGTTTTGGAGGGAGATGAATCTCTTGATGGAAATGACCTAATTGGGTGGGGCCAAGGGAAAGAAAACTTACATTTTATTTAAGGAAGAGGATGGCAGCATTATTCTTCATGTTTTATATTATTATTTTGTCTGCTCAGACTTTTTGCTTCCTCTTGCTGTTTAGCAGGGTTGCTGTGTTGTTTAGCACCGGGTGTTCCCGAGCGGGAATTCCACCTCTTTCCTTGAGGAGCCTCTTGGAAGATTTTGAATTCATTTTCCACATCAGGTTTTTAGTCCAAGCTTCATCCTACTTCATCAGCGCAGTTTCTGCAGGTTATTGTGCAGTGTTGCAGGGTGCAGTAGGGGAAGGGATTGGAATCCCGCTTTTCTGAGCTAGTTTCTCATTGGAGGAAGGTTTCCCTCACTTGAGAGATTTGTTTGGAGAGGTTTAGAGCTCATTTCAGATCTGTGGTAGCAGACCACACATTTCCCTAACATTCCCAGTGCTGTTCCAACTAGGGAATGCGTTATTTTTTGAGGCAACTTCAGTGGATGGTCGAGTGGCTCCGTTGCAGTTTTTTCTTGTGATTGAGAGGTTCATCATTTCATGGGAGGAATACCTTGAGGGATATACATCAGATATAACATATTTCAGCCTTCTACACTCTTATGCTTTAGTTTTTTAGTGATTATTCAGTAATTTTATGAAGATCACATTTGTATTCAGAGTGTATGACAAGAAACCCTTCCCGGGTTTTCTTGTAATTGTAATAAGGAGACTATATCTCAGTTTTTAAGCATGAATGTATAATATATGAGTAGATCTATTTGTATTCTTAATTTCTGAGTTGAAACCCTCTTAAGACTGCGCTGTTCCTTTTGTGCATAATTCCTGAGTAGCAGTGTCTGGGGTTTTTGGTCATTTTCAGCTACAATAGGGTGGGAGGTCTGTTTACCTCACCTAGTTTCTTTTGTTTCTGATCTCCTCTTGGAATTAGATGCAAGATGGATATATCTATTGGTTCCAAGTCATGATTTTCATTTTTATGGCTTACATTTCTGAAAATGCGTTTTTCTGTGAATGCATTGTTGAGTAGTCCATTTTTGGAATATTTTAAGATATTCCCAATACTGCTTATTTTCCCTATTTTGGGATAGTACAGTGGTATCAAAGCTTCAATCTTGGCTCAAATTGTGGATCTCAGGCCATTATACTTTCAAGAGAGATGGACAGAAAAGAGAAGGCTCCATTATGTGAAGGGGGAAAGGAAGACATGCTTACAAAGCTTCTTCCAAGATCTATGCAGAGCTTTCAAGGAGAGCTGAAGAAAATAATAGTGGATATGGGATCTCCAAAGGAGTTTGGATCTAGAGCTGAATCTAGATTTGCACATGGTGAGTGTGAGCATGCAGCTACACACCATGATGCACAACGTAGTCAAGTGCCCAGATATATCTTGAGATGGATGAAAGGAGGGAGAATTCCTAAGAGGAGATCTCTTAGTGATTTTTTGCAGGAGTATGAATCTCAAAATGAGAGGTTTAGATATCATACCAATTTCCAAGAGTTTTGCAAGATCCAGGTGGAGAAGAGCAAGCAGCAGGATGTAGATAGATTTCGTCTATCTACTTTTGAAGGCTCACCTACATGTTCAGCTAGAGCTTGGGTGAAGGAGCTAGAATCCTATTTAAAACAACACCACATTTCTGAAGATGAAGCCATCAGAATTGCAGTGCTGCATTTCAGAGGTAAGGCCCATGCATGGTGGATTTTTGAATCTTGTTCTTTGAAAAATGCAAACACTTACTCTTATGCAAAATTCATTGAAACATGATGGGAAGGTTTGATGGGAAACTTCCTAAGACACATGAGCAAGAAAAACTTGAGAGAACAAAACCCTTGCATGTGATGGAGGAGACTCCACTTCAGAAAACCATGGGAAAAGCTGACATCTTGCATTACACATTGTTAGAGGCAAGACCTCTAGCTCATATTCCTAAACAAGAGGGCATGGGGATCTCTTTTTCACAAGAGGATCCAATTGTTGAGATGTTGCCCATCCACATTGATGAAGATGAGGGCAACAATGCGGTCACATATAGAGCACATCTAGTACCTCATGCAGAGGGAGGAGGAGCACATGCTCCAACAGGAGGGATTATTGTATCCTTGCAAGAAGCTCCCTAGGATCTCATACATGGAGGTCAAAGCACAATCAGTAAGCAGCATGATTGTGAAGCATTGCAGATGGAAGGAGAAGGTAGGAAGGAAGGGAAGCATCATTTGATGATAGTCACACACCCTTCTCTATTTCAGAGAGCTAATGAAAAGAGGAGGTAGACTGTACTGCGTTGTGAGGGCAAGGAAAAGTTTGCCCAACCATATGTACAGTCTACTCTTGACATTGATGTCTCATTACATGGGGGCATTCCACCTGGGAGGCCACCAGATCTAGAGTTGATAAAAGACATCTTGTCTTTAGATTCACCACTCTTGTATTTTGGAGGGGTGAAGGGTTTGGAGGAGAAATTTGGCATGCGGGATGTCAAAGTAGCAGGCAACAACATGAGGAGAGCTTCATATTCCAGATCACCAGCGCTGTCTCTTAGGAGGATTAATCCTTATTGGAGATCTCAGCTCTTAGTAGAGTACTCTAAGGATGTTGGTGCATGCATGATTCTCGATGACCCGGATAAATATGATGAGTATATGGTGGATGATATGGTCATCTATTCACATGGCAGAGTCTTCTTGACTAGAGCTTCTAGTCTCAAGGAGAAGTTTCTACTTGCAGCACATGAGGACTTCCTTTCCATGCATTATGATCCATACCTTTATTTGGCAGAGGAGTTCACTTGGGAGGGCATCTAGCATGACATATTCCAACATATGGAGAGATGCATAGCCCGGATGGTGATGGATAGGAGGTCACAACCACTTCCCTACTCATTGGAGGTGAGGGAAAGATTCCAGTTGAGCCATTTCAGCTCAAGATATCAAGTACTTGATGGAGGAGGTATAATTTCACATTTTGTATTGTAATTCTTTTCCTTGTTTGAGCAACATGATGAATCAAGAAAAATTATCTATTCTTGCATATTGTATGATGATGTACTTGCAGCTACTTGTAGCATTGATTTTGGCTACCTTATTGGTGGTTTGTGGGGGAAGCCACATGATTCTTGGTGTGCACCATTGACACCACATTGTATCTTCATGTTTTCATCTTATGAGATGACTGTGGCAGCAAAAAAGTGGTTGGGAAAGTACTTGTTAATTTTTTTTTTGATGCAGGAAAAGGATGCACTGTGCTGGTTCCATTGGTGGAACTATGAACCACTCTTCAGTTGTTATATGGAAACTTGTTTTTACTGCATTTTTCTTCCATTTACTGCTGATATTTTTATATTCGTGGGAAGCATTGTTTGGAGAGTGCTAAAGGTATTAGAGATGCCCATTGGGAGCATGATTCTCCCCACTTTATATGTTGCACATTTTAGGAGAAACCATGGGCAAACCATGATTGCCACATCACACTTTTTCCCTTCTTGTGGGAGGAACCACTTGAAGAACTTGAGGAGGCACTTCATGGTTGAATTGTTTAATGGGGGAGCTTGGGCCATTCTTGGAGGCCATGTAATTTCAGCCCAAGGACAAAGGAAACCCCATGTTTGCCATAAATGGAGAGAGAAACCATTTGGATGGCAGAATCCAATCTCTCCATGCAACCCCAACACATTGTATAAAACCGGGGTTGATGATTCTTTTGATGAGCTACCCAGGATGGCTCATTTCATTTGGATGATAGAATGGGTGAGGGAGTCACTTATTCACCATGTTTGTCATCACTTATACTTTGCGGAGGCCATGGGACAACAAGCAGGTTTCCATTCACACTTTCCACCTTTGATTGATGTGGGCCATTTGGTTTTTCACACTTGGGAGGAAACATTGGATGGCAGTTTTATTGCTGATTATATTGATGCAATGATGGAGGCCATTGATGGGAGGCCACAAGAGGAGGAGGGGAGAAATTTTTCTCTCCCTATACATTTTCTTGAGGACAAGCAAATATTTTGGAGGGGAGGACTGTAATGTTCCCAAATTTTAGCCTTAAAGCTAAATGGAGCATTAGAGTTAGCAGTATCTTTAGCCGGTGAATAAATGGGTAGAGAAGCCCATATGTCTCCTAAGAAGGAATAAAATCACTTCAAGTGTGAAAGGAGACACTCCTTGCAGCTTAATAAAAGACCTCCACGTGTGAATAGGGATAATATCAAGTTGATTCAGTCTACTTTGACTAAGTCAACAACGCTGGTGCGGAGGAGCAAGGATCAAAGAAGGAATAACACAGTTTTGGAGGGAGATGAATCTCTTGATGGAAATTACCTAATTGGGTGGGGCCAAGGGAAAGAAAACTCAAATTTTATTTAAGGAAGAGGATTGAAGCATTATTCTTCATGTTTTAGATTATTATTTTGTCTGCTCAGACTTTTTTCTTCCTCTTGCTGTTTAGCAGGGTTGCTGTGCTGTTTAGCACCGGGTGTTCCCGAGCGAGAATCCCACCTCTTTCCTTGAGGAGCCTATTGGAAGAGTTTTCATTCATTTTCCACATCATGATTTTAGGCTGAGCTTCAGCCTACTTCATCAGCGCAGTTTTTGCAGGTTATTGTGCAGTGTTGTAGGGTGTCGTAGTGGAAGGGATTGGAATCCCGCTTTTCTGAGCTAGTTTCTCATTGGAGGAAGGTTTCCTTCACTTGAGAGATCTGTTTGGAGAGGTTTAGAGCTCATTTCAGATCTGTGGTAGCAGACCACACATTTACCTAACATTCACAACGCTGTTCTAGTTAGGGAATGTGTTATTTTTGGAGGCAACTTCAGTGGATGGTCTAGTGGCTCCGTTGCAGTGTTTTCTTGTGATTGAGAGGTTCATCCTTTCATGGGAGGAAGCCCTTGAGAGATCTACATCAGATCTGACATATTTCAGCCTTATACACTCTTATGCTTCAATGTTACAGTGATTATTCAGTAATTTTCTGAAGATCACATTTGTATTCAGAGTGTATGACAAGAAACCCTTCCCGAGTTTTCTTGTAATTGTAATAAGGAGACTAGATCTCAGTTTTTAAGAATGAATGTCTAATATATGAGCAGATATATTTTTCTTCTTAATTTCTGAGTTGAAACCCTCTTAAGACTACACTATTCCTTTTGTGCATAATTTCTGAGTAGCAGTGTCTGGGGTTTTTGGTCATTTTCAACTACACTAGGGTGGGAGGTCTGTTTACCTCACCTAGTTTCTTTTGTTTCTGATCTCCTCTTGGAATTAGATGCTAGATGGATATATATATTGGATCCAAGTCATGATTTTCATTTTTTTGGCTTACATTTTTGAAAATGCATTTTTCTGTGAATGCATTGCTGAGCAGTCCATTTTTGGAATATTTTAAGATATTCCCAATACTGCTTATTTTCCCTATTTTGGGATAGTACAGTGGTATCAAAGCTTAAATCTTGGCTCAGCCTGTGGATATCAGGCCATTATACTTTCAGGAGAGATGGAAAAAAAAGAGAAGGCTCCATTATGTGAAGGGAGAAAGGAAGACAAGCTTATAAAGCTTCTTCCAAGATCTATGCAGAGCTTTCAAGGAGAGCTGAAGAAAATAAGAATGGAGATGGGATCTCCAAAGGATTTTGGATCTAGAGCTGAATCTAGATTTTCACATGGTGAGTGTGAGCATGCAGCTACACATCATGATGCACAACGTAGTCAAGTGCCGAGATCTATCTTGAGATGGATGAAAGGAGGGAGAATGCCTAAGAGGAGAAATATTAGTGATTTGTTGCAGGAGTATGAATCTAAAACTGAGAGGTTTAGAGATCATACCAATTTCCAAGAGTTTTGCAAGATCCAGGTGGAGAAGAGCAAGCATCAGGATGCAGATAGATTTCTTCTATCTACTTTTGAAGGTTCACCTACATATTCAGCTGGAGCTTGGGTGAAGGAGGTAGAATCCTATTTACAACAACACCACATTTCTAAAGATGAAGCCATGAGAATTGCAGCGCTGCATTTCAGAGGTTTGGCCCATGCATGGTGGATTTTTGAATCTTGTTCTTTGAAAAATGCAAACACTTCGTCTTATGCAAGATTCATTGAAACATTGATGGGAAGGTTTGATGGGAAACTTCCTAAGACACATGAGCAAGAAAAACTTGAGAGAACAAAAACCTTGCATGTGATGGAGGAGACTCCACTTCAGAAAACCATGGGAGAAGCTGACATCTTGCATTACACATTGTTAGAGGCAAGACATCTAGTTCATATTCCTAAACAAGAGGGCACGGGGATCTCTTTTTCACAACAGGATCCAATTGTTGAGATGTTGCCCATACACATTGATGAAGATGAGGGCAACAACATTGTCACATCTAGAGAACATATAGTACCTCATGCAGAGGGAGGAGGAGCACATGCTCTAGCAAGAGGGATTCTTGTATCCTTGCAAGAAGTTCCCCAGGATCTCATACATGGAGGTCAAAGCACAATCAGTAAGCAGCATGATTGTGAAGCATTGAAAATGGAAGGAGAAGGTAGGAAGGAAGCGCAACATCATTTGATGAGAGGCACACACCCTTCTCTATTTCAGAGAGATAATGCAAAGAGGAGGAAGACTGCACTGCGCTGTGAGGGCAAGGGCAAGGTTGCCCAACCATATGTACAGTCTACTCTTGATATTGATCTCTCACTACATGGGGGCATTCCACCTGGGAGGCCACCAGATCTAGAGTTGATAAAAGACATATTTTCTTTAGATTCACCACTCTTGGATTTTGGAGGGGTGAAGGGTTTGGAGGAGAAATTTGGCATGGGGGATTTCAAAGTAGCAGGCAGCAGCATGAGGAGAGCTTCGCATGCCAAATCACCAGCGCTATCTCTGAGTAGGATTAATACTTATTGGAGATCTCAGCTCTTAGTAGAGTATTACAAGGATCTTGGTGCATACATGATTCTCGATGACCCGGATAAAGATGATGAGTATATGGTGGATGATATGGTCATCTATTCACATGGCAGAGTTTCTTGACTAGAGCTTCTAGTCTCAAGGATAAGTTTCTACTTGCAGCACATGAGGACTTCCTTTCCGTGCATTATGATCCATACCTTTCTTTGGCAGAGGAGTTCACTTGGGAGGGCATCCATCATGACATATTCCAACATATGGAGAGATTCATAGCCCGAATGGTGATGGATAGGAGGTCACAACCACTTCCCTACTCATTGGAGGTGAGGGAAAGATTCCAGTTGAGCCATTTCAGCTCAAGATCTCAATTACATGATGGAGGAGGTATAATTTCACATTTTGTATTGTACTTCTTTTCCTTGTTTGAGTAGCATGATGTATCAAGAAGAATTATCTCTTCTTGCATATTGTATGATGATGTACTTGCAGCTAATTGTAGCATTGATTTTGGCTACCTTATTGGTGGTTTGTGGGGGAAGCCATGTGATTCTTGGTGTGCACCATTGAAACCACATTGTATCTTCATGTTTTCATCTTATGAGATGATTGTGGCAGCAAAAAAGTGGTTGGGAAAGCACTTGTTATTTTTTTTTTGATGCAGGAAAAGGATGCACTGCGCTGGTTCCATTGGTGGAACTATGAACCACTCTCCGGTTGTCATATGACAGCTTGTTTTTACTGCATTTTTCTTCCATTTACTGCTGATATTTTTATATTCATGGGAAGCATTGTTTGGAGAGTGCTGAAGGTATTAGAGATGCCCATTGGGAGCATGATTCTCCCCACTTTACATGTTGCACATTTCAGGAGAAACCATGGGCAAACCATGATTGCCACATCACACTTTTTCCCTTCTTTTGGGAGGAACCACTTGAAGAAATTGAGGAGGAACTTCATGGCTAAATTGTTTGATGGGGGAGCTTGGGCCATTCTTGGAGGCCATGTCATTTCAACACAAGGACAGAGGCAGCCCCATGTTTTCCATAAATGGAGAGAGAAACCATTTGGATGGAAAAATCCAATCTCTCCATGCAGCCCCAACACATTGTATAAAACCGGGGTTGATGATTCTTTTGATGAGCTACCTAGGATGGCTCATTTAATTTGGATGATAGCATGGGTGAGGGAGTCACTCATTCACCATGTTTTTAATCACTCCTATTTTGTGGAGGCCATGGGATAGCATGCAGGTTTCCATTCACACTTTCCACCTTTGATTGATGTGGGCCATTTGGTTTTGCACACTTGGGAGGAAACATTGGATGGCAGTTTTTTTGCGGATTATCTTGATGCAGTGATGGAGGCCATTGATGGTAGGCCACAAGAGGAGGAGGGGAGAAAATTTTCTCTCCCTATACATTTTCTTGAGGACAAGCAAAGATTTTGGAGGGGAGGACTGTAATGTTCCCAAATTTTAGCCTCAAAGCTAAATGGAACATTATAGTTAGTAGTATCTTTAGCCGGTGAATAAATGGGTAGAAAAGCCCATAAGTCTCCTAAGAAGGAATAAAAACACTTCAAGTGTGAAAGGAGACACTCCTTGCAGCTTAATAAAACACCTCCATGTGTGAATAGGGATAATATCAAGTTGATTTAGTCTACTTTGACTAAGTCAACAACACTGGTCTGGAGCAGGGATCAAAGAAGGAATAACACAGTTTTGGAGGGAGATGAATCTCTTGATGGAAATGACCTAATTGGGTGGGGCCAAGGGAAAGAGAACTCAAATTTTATTCAAGGAAGAGGAGGCAACATTATTATTCATGTTTTAGATTATTATTTTTTCTGCTCAGACTTTTTTCTTCCTCTTGTTGTTTAGCAGGGTCGCTGTGCTGTTTAGCACTGGGTGTTCCCGAGCGGGAATCCCACCTCTTTCCTTGAGGAGTGTCTTGGAAGAGTTTTCATTCATTTTCCACATCAATTTTTCAGGCCAAGCCTCAACCTACTTCATCAACACAGTTTCTATAGGTTATTGTGCAGTGTTGCAGGGTGCAGCAGTGGAAGGGATTGGAATCCCGCTTTTCTGAGCTAGTTTCTCATTGGAGGAAGGTTTCTTTCACTTGAGAGATATGTTTGGAGAGGTTTAGAGCTCATTTAATATCTGTGGTAGCAGACCACACATTTCGCTAACATTCCCAGTGCTGTTCCAGCGAGGGAATGCGTTATTTTTGGAGGCAGCTTCAGTGGATGGTCTAGTGGCTCCGTTGCAGTGTTTTCTTGTGATTGAGAGGTTCATCCTTTAATGGGAGGAAGCCCTTGAGGGATATACATCATATCTGAAATATTTCAGCCTTATACACTCTTATGCTTCAGCGTTGCAGTGATTATTCAGTAATTTTTTGAAGATCACATTTGTATTCAAAGTGTATGACAAGAAACCCTTCTCGGGTTTTCTTGTAATTGTAATAAGGAGACTAGATCTCAGTTTTTAAGCATGAATGTCTAATATATGAGAAGATATATTTGTCTTCTTAATTTCTGAGTTGAAACTCTCTTAAGACTGCGCTGCTTTTTTTGTGCATAATTTCTGAGAGCAGTGTCTGGGGTTTTTGGTCATTTTCAACTACACTAGGGTGGGAGGTCTTTTTACCTCACCTAGTTTCTTTTGTTTCCGATATCCTTTTGGAATCAGATGCTAGATGGATATATATACTGGATACAAGTCATGATTTTCATTTTTATGGCTTACATTTCTGAAAATGCATTTTTTTGTGAATGCATTGCTGAGCAGTCCATTTTTGGAATATTTTAAGATATTCTGAATACTGCTTATTTTACCTATTTTGGGACAGTACTTTTAGAAATGATATATTATGGAGAAATGAAACACATAAAATATGCGAAAAATACAAGCACACAAAAAACACATAAAACCAGAGAGACACAGATATACGTGGTTCACCCAGTTTGGGCTACGTCCACCCCGAACAGCCAGTCCTTCCTTTCTATTATCCAGCAAAATGAAAAGACAAAACCTACAGCAGATCCGCTGTAATATCCTCTGTTCTTTCTCACAGTCTCCCTCTCTGTTTCTCGCTCCGAGAATACACATACAATACACAGCTGCAATACAATGCCCTCATAAAAGTGAGGGGTTGCCTTCTAGGGCAAAAAACCCTAATCTAAACATAACTTCTACCGTCAGATCATTTGCCTAATGAACGGCCAAGATTGACTAGAAATTACTATACTTTTACAAGGCAATTTTACATATGTTTTTAGCTTCGGGGGCGCTGCCCCCGAAAGCCCCCACCAGGGGGGGGCTCCGAAAAGCGCTGCCGCCCCCCCTGGACCCCCCACGACAGTGATTAATTACGGGCGGCGTTTCCGCCCCTTTTAAGGTACAAGGGTCCAATGCTGTGATACAAAGTAAACAAGATAATCAGGCTCCACACCCAACAATCTCCCACTTGGAGACTGATTGTAGCAACTCCACCACTGCTTCATTTGCTAGACAATGACTCCTCTTTGGACCTTGCTATTTCTCATCTTCATCTTCATCCTTGAAGACCAATTGAAACTGAGCACATTCTCAGTTTCTCCCTGGTTACAACTTTTGTTAGCATATTTGCAGGATTCTGGCTAGTGTGTATCTTTTCCAGCTTCAACTCTCCATCTTGCAATACTAACCGTATGAAATGGTACTTGAGATGTATGTGTTTAGTCCTGGAATGAAATGATGAGTTCTTTGCAAGATGAATAACACTTTGGCTATCACTGTATAGTGTGCCCATATCATGCTTCTTACCCAATTCATCCATAAACCTTTGTAACCAAA
The DNA here is from genome assembly GCA_034641835.2 of Pinus albicaulis. Taxonomy (NCBI): domain Eukaryota; kingdom Viridiplantae; phylum Streptophyta; class Pinopsida; order Pinales; family Pinaceae; genus Pinus; species Pinus albicaulis. The sequence goes on from JAXQQM020065545.1 coordinate 26,756, forward strand.
TCATTTCTTTACTAGCCTCTGTAGCAGCAACATACTCGGCTTCTGTTGTTGAAAGTGCAACGACACTTTGGATTTTTGAAACCTAATTGACAGCTGTTCCACCTACAGTAAATACATATCCTGTAGTGCTCCTCCTGTTATCTCTGTCACCTGCCATATCTGCATCAACATATCCCTGTAGAGCAATGTTTGAACCACCAAAGCATAATGCTTGATTTGTGGTACCTCTCAAATATCTGAGAATCCATTTTATTGCCATCCAATGTTCTTTTCTTGGATTATTCATGTACCTGCTTACAACTCCCACTGCATGTGCAATATCAGGCCTTGTGCAGACCATTGCATACATTAAGCTTCCAACTGCTGATGCATATGGAACTTTAGACATATAATCCATGTCTTCTTGGGTCTTTGGGCACATCTCCTTACTGAGTTTGAAATGGATAGAAAAAGGTGTACTATCTGGTTTTGCATTGTGCATATTAAATATTTTCAACACCTTTTCTATGTACTCATTCTGAGACAGTGTTAATTTGCGATTTTTCCTGTCTCTAGTTATCCTCATACCAAGGATTTGTTTTGCAGCTCCCAAATCCTTCATTGCAAATGAATTTTCCAATTTTATTTTGAGCACATTTATTTCCTGCATGTTAGATCCTGCAACAAGCATGTCATCTACATACAATAACAATATAATATAGCTGCCATCATTTTTCCTTTTTAGATAAACACAATGATCAGAGTGACATCTAGTATAACCTTGTTCAGACATAAGCTTGTCAAATTTTAGATACCACTGCCTTGGAGCCTGTTTTAAGCCATACAAGCTCTTCTTTAACCTTCACACCAATTTTTCTTTCCCTTTTACCTCATATCCTTCTGGTTGCTGCATGTATATCTCTTCCTCCAAATCTCTATGGAGAAATGTTGTCTTTACATCTAACTGTTCAAGATGTAAATCTTCCGCTACTACAAGACTTAAGATAGTTCTGATTGAATTCATCTTAACAATAGGAGAAAATATTTCATCAAAATCAATACCTTTATTTTGTGCAAACCCCTTCACCACAAGTCTAGCTTTGTACCTCTATTTTCCTCCATCTTCTTCCTTTAGCCTGTAAACCCATTTATTCTGCAATGCAGTTTTACCTGCAGGCAACCTGACTAAATCCCAAGTCTGGTTATGCATTAAGGAGTCCATCTCTTCTTCCATGGCTAGATCCCACTTCTTCCTGCTTTCAACCTGCATTGCTTCTTCATAACATTCAGGTTCACCAGAATCAGTCAACAATAAATAATATAATGAACGAGAGTATCGTTCAGGGGGTCTACTTATCCTGGTAGATCTTCTAACACCACTTTCAGGTGTTTGAGGTGCCTGTTGCTGTTGTGGTGGTTGCTGCTGCTGTGGTTGTTGATTATTATTATTTTCAGGCACCTTTACTTTTTCAGTTATCTCATCAAGAACTGTGTATTCCTTGCTTTCTTTTTCTTGTTTCTTTTCCTACAACTGATTCTTATACAAGACCTTTTCATTGAATATTACATCTTTGCTCCTAATGATTTTGTGATTTTCATAATCATATAAGCGATAACCAAAATCATTAGCACCATATCCAATAAAGGTACATTTCTTTGATTTTGCCTCAAGCTTTGTTCTGTTTTCTTTATTAATATGGACAAAGGCCTCACAACCAAAAGGCTTTAAAAAAGAGTAGCTTACCTTTTTCCCTGTCCATTCTTCCTCTGGAATACCACCATCCAAGGAACTTGAAGGCCCTCTATTTATTAGATAAACAACAGTATCTACAGCATCTGCCCAAAATTCTAAAGTTTGATCATATGCAATCTCTGGTGCCTTGTAGCACTCTATGATTGATGCCCTGATATCCCTTTACGACCTGTGCATGTGTGTTGTTCTGACCTTGTCTTCTCTGGACCCAACATAAGACGTGCTATTAACCTCACCTTCATCATCCCTCATTTTCACGTTGGGATGCTTTACAACCCAACATATTAAGTCTAACCAAAAACCGTTTCTTGGAAAATATCAAATACATCGGATTTGAATACAATGAAATCCATGTTTTTAATTTGTCATTAAATAAAAGTAATATAACGAGGCAAGAGATGATGCATTGGGTCTGCCATATACCTTCACAAGTTCCAATTTTTCGCTCTTCTTTTCTTTCCCAACTCTGAGAAATCTGACTCTCTTCTGTTTTCCATAAATGCAATTCTCACAGAAATCCAAATCAACATTCTTCAAACTTGGCAACAAATTTCTTGAGTGGAGAATCTTCATTCCCTTCTCACTCATGTGTCCGAGCCTATGATGCCATAATGCTGCATCTGCTCCTTTGGAAGTTAAAGCATTAACAGAGTTAGAAATACCATTGCATAAATACAATGTACCAACCTTTTCACCTTTTTCTATTACCAGCGCTCCTTTGGTGACCTTCCAAAATTTATCTGTGAAAGTTGTCACAAAACCTTCACTGCCTAACTGCCCTGTTGAAATCAGATTTTTCTTCAGATTTGGAACATGCCTTACCTCCTTTAGTAGCCATTGGTTTCCATTCTGTTGTTTTACAAGAACTTTACCCATTCCAACAGTTTTACAGGGTTTATCATCACCCAAACGAACTTGTCCAAAATCTCCTTGAACATAGTCATGAAAATGTTTCTTATCAGGTGTGGCATGGAATGAAGCCCCTGAATCTACAACCCAAGAATCAGTAACATTTTCGAAAGAAAGAATCAAAGCATCTTGTAACACATCACCTGTCACATTTGCTTCATGATTTTTTTCTTGTTGTGTGTCTCCTTATTTTCCCTTCCGAGATCTACAATCTTTCTTTAGGTGTCCTTTCTTTTCGCAATTCCAGCACACTATTCCTGATCTGGACTTGGATATGCCTTTCCTTGATTTACTGCGATATCCCGAGCTCTTTCCTCATTCCATTCTTCTTCCCCTAGACTCTGCACTCAAAGCTTACCTGATGTCTCACTGGAGCTTTTCCGTCGCATTTCCTCACTAAGGATAGCACCAACAACATTATCAAACTTTAAAGTACTAGATCTAGAGACAGAGTTGCTAATGGCCATTACTAAACCATTCCAACTCTCTGGCAATGAGCACAAGAATAACAGAGCTCTAAATTCATCATCAAAGTTTACCCCTACAGAACTTAACTGACTGGTAACTGTATTAAATTCATTTAAATGGTCTGCAACAGATCCACCTTCCGAAATCTTCATATTAAATAGTCGTTTCATAAGAAATACCTTGTTTGAGGTCGAGGGTTTTTCATATAGTTTCGCCAACGTCTGCATCAAACCCTCTGTTGTTGTTTCCTTCGAAATATTGAATGCGATTGACATTGCAAGGCACAAACGTACTGTTCCGAGTGCCTTTCTATCGAGAATGTTCCATTTCGCGTCTGTCATGGCCGCCGGCTTCTTTGTTTTTCCGCTCAATGGTAGGTATAGATCTTTCTGATACAGATAATCTTCCATCTGCATCTTCCACAGTGGGAAGTTTTGGCCGTTAAATTTCTCGACCCTAAACTTACCATCGTCCGCCATTGCTCCCACTCGAACCAGGAACCCTTCTTTCCTGTGAGTTTGTCAGCCAAATATACCTTCGGCTCTGATACCAGTTGTTAGAAAATTATATATTATGGAGCAATGCAACACATAAAAATATGCGGAAAATACAAGCACACAAAAAACACATAAAACCAGAGAGACATAGATATACATGGTTCACCCAGTTTGGGCTACATCCACCCCGAACAGCCAGTCCTTCCTTTCTATTATCCAGCAAAATGAAAAGACAAAACCTACAGTAGATCCGCTGTAATATCCTCTGTTCTTTCTCACAGTCTCCCTCTCTGTTTCTCACTCTGAGAATACACATACAATACACAACCGCAACACAATGCCCTCATAAAAGCGAGGGGTTGCCTTCTAGGGAAAAAAACCCTAATCTAAACATAACTTCTACCGTCATATCATTTTCCTAATGAACGACCCAGATTGACTAGAAATTACTATACTTTTACAAGGCAATTTTACATCTATTTTTAGCTTTGGGGGCGCTGCCCCCGAAAGCCCCCGCCAGGGGGGGCTCCGAAAAGCGCTTCCATCCCCCCCGGACTCCCCACGGCAGTGACTAATTATGGGCGGAGTTTCCGCCCCTTTTAAGGTACAGGGGTCCAATGCTGTGATACAAAGTAAACAAGATAATCAGGCTCCACACCCAACAAGTACAGTGAGACTTCGTATGGGTGAGACTTCCTTCAAGATATTGGGAACTCTTTAGGCAAGTTCAAAAAGAGGGACTTAGAAAGAACATAGATATATGTTTTTACTTTTGCTAGAATGTGTGGAGATAGACCTTAGCAAAGGTCTAGCAGATCAAATTATATTAAAAAAAAAAATTTATTTATTGGTCCCAAATTTTAGACTATGAGAACATGATATTCAGATGTCGAAATTGTTTCCAAATAGTGAACTTGCAGAACACATGCCCACAGGCAAAAAAGAACCCAAAAAAGAAAAAGATGCATAAGCCAAAAGGATGGTAGTTAATAGATGCACACCTATCTAAAGAAGAAGAAGAAGAAATTATGGAGAATCCATCCAAATAAGAAGGGGGCATTCATGATAAGAATGTCAATGCTACCCTCAATCAAAGTGACACAAATTCATTAGTAATCCATGATTCAGAACATCAACTAACAATTACACACATGGAAGATGGATCGGGAGGTACAAAGTGTGTTCACGTATCAAAAAACTCATATTAGGACAAACAACACCCTCCAGAGACATCTGTGAGTGATATGGCTTTGGTTCTAGTGGGCCGCAAATTTGGGGAATGAGAGTTGGTCCTGAAAAAGAATGGAAAGAAAGTGAAGATAAGTGATTTCTACATAACTTGATCTTCCCCATTGTACTTGTATTTTATTTTTGGTTTTTGTTCTCTTAAAATGATTTTTGGTTTCTCTTTCTTAATGCTTTACAAGCATATGCAAAATGTAATTTTGTTTCCTTTTTCAGAATAAAGTTATGTTTTTTTTCTTTGGAAAAAATAAATAAAAAAACTGGTGCAAATTTAGAAATTTCACCTTAACCATGAGGTTTTCCATATCTATTTTCTATGAGATTTAAGCCTTAGGGATGGATTTGAAATACTAAACTATTTCATCAAATGCTTCACTTCTCTTCAACTAAACACATAAGGAAACCAAAGAAAATAAGTATTCAATAATTGTACTTCAATGGAACATGTTTTTGGGCTATAGGCATGCTTCCCAAGCATAAAAATGATATGAAAGCAATTATTACAACAATAAATCCAAATTTTTAACTTCTATATGTTTGTTAAATCGTTTAAGAAAATATGCCCAATGTTATGTCAAATTAGCATGCATGCGCAACATTAAAAACTACTCAGTCATTAAGATGACATAAGTTGAAAAATATATATACAAGTACACACGGTTTGGATAGTAGGAACATTTCATATATGTAGATAAGAAGTAGTACAAATATAGACAACCATATCAATATAACTTGGTATAAGTCATGCTCTCCTAACCATAGCTAGAGAAACCATGAGAAAACCCTGGCCACCAATTCCTAGCTAGGAATCATTTACAATCAAAACTACCCACCCCACCAAAGATCCAAAACAAATTAACATACACAACCAGAAGCCATTCTTGGAATATTCATTTTCATCACGAAAGCATACAAATAGTCTCTCTCTATCTTATTCACATTAAGCAATTCAAGTAGTACTAGAGTTTCCAAATGCCACAAAACCTTAGTCTTCTTCTCTCACAAGAACTACAAGAACAAGTGCCCCCTTTGCTCTACTAGGGTTTCTCCCAAACCATAGCTTCCCATGTATTCTTACCTAGTTATGTTATACTTCATCTTGAATCACCTCAATAACCTTATCACTCAAGACAAAGAGAGGAAATTTCCTGAATTACAACGAACGAGACAAGTTTATTGTAAACATAGTTACTATCTCGATGAGAACCATGACCTCAAAGCCATAAATCTAGTTATAACAAAAATACCAAAATAATCCCTCAAATTGAAAAGTGTTGCTACAAATAGCACCCATTTTATTGGGGGGTTAAAATTAAAACCCAATTAACTATCATTTCATCCATATTTACCCTATTTTCCTTCATTTTGGTTCATTTTGCTTACATTTTGTCTAACAAAGCCAAATAAATCCATAAAAAGTAGTTTTTTTAAAGTGTTAGAAAAGTCCTTTTTACCAATTTTTACAAGAAGTAATTTATTATGGTAATTTCCATTCATTAATATATTTCCACGCAGTTTGGAGAAAATCAAGAACATAGGTTTTGTTTCGATCGTTCACGAGATTGAAATATTCCTTTGGGATTTAAAAAAATACAAATGCATATCCACGATTAATGTTGCCACATGTTATCACCCCGTAATTCCGAAGGCTGAAGACAGAACCACAGAGGGAAACATCAAACCGCTTTGGAATCCAAGTTCTAGCCTTCCTAGATTCAGAGAGGGCTCTCTATGTTAGATATATTTTTGTTTATACGGGAATTTTAGGCTGGCTATTAGTGCATAGGGATTGGTTTGAATATTTATGGTTGAGGCAGCAGAAGGGGGACCATTGGGCGATGGATTCAAACATGTGCAAACATATTCAAATGGATGAATAACTAAGGTCAGGTGCAACCAGACAATCTAGTCATGTCAATGGATCTTAACAGCTTATGAAATGGAAAAGAGGAGGAGGTTAAGGTTCAACGGGAATGAAAAGCAGACTGTCTCTGAATTCTACATTTCGGTCTCACAGGAAAACATAATGTACTGTTTCAAGGATGAGCAGGGTACCCCATGGTAAATCCTACACAAAAATTTCTATCCGTAGTAAAGAAAAGAAAATAGTATGTAAAATAGAAGAATCACAAATTACATGGGAGAAGCACTTCACCACAGATCATAACACAAGAATCTGCAAAACAACATCATCTTTTATTCATTCAATAGAGAGTGCTTACAACCAGCTAAGTCTATTAGAATGGTTTTTCCCCTTCCGGGCCTCCCTATACTACTAATGTATGTAGTATGTATATAAAATCTTAAGTCAGTTCCTCTGTATGTTTCAATGATAGTCATTAATTACATTCAAGATAAACTTTTTCCAAGTGGAACCATGCAGGCTGTGATAAAAAAATTTCAGTCATAATAGTGGCTTTAGCATTCTGTTATTAATTGTGCAATGTTCAAGATCTAGCTAGTGTGATGCCGAAGAGGTGAGGAAGGCCCTGACACCTTGGCTCTTCATCTTTAGAAAACTGTTGGTGGATGATTAAATTGATGAGGTGCTTGGATCAGTAGCTGTGCTGACGTGTTCGCTGCCCCTTCCGCTCTTGCAGTTATAATATGATCATCTTTGCACAAATGCCTTTGCCCGACTTGACCCTTTTTGTCTATCTCTATTACTACCATGACGTTACGTATTACTCTGCCCTTTTTCTCCTTGCCGGGTCCTACTCAAGTCCTCCTGCCATGTGGAAAAATAGCGCACAAACCCATAAGCCCGGATGTGGAGGGATGATGGTTGGAGAACATAGACAGATGATGGCGAACGTGGCGCGGTGACATTGGCAATGGTCACAAGGCAGCAACGGTTTGGAGGACAACGGAAACAACTTTTCGGAGGGGGTCTCAATTGGTAAGAGATAACAGAGAGTGGGGTGAGAAATGACGAGATGAAGACACGTGGAGGAGTGGGCGGTAATGGATACCGCCCATTTCAGACCCCTCCTCATGATAAAGTTCGAATGCTACGCGGGGGCTGAAACTAGATAAGGGTCGTCGGATGTGGGGAAGAGGAGCGGAGAAGGAGGAAAGGTGGAGTGTGATTAGAGGTGGAATGACGTAGTACACGGGTGGGACCCGACCCACATCATAAATTGCAAGTCAGAATCTTTAGCTTATAAATGACGGGGGTAAACTATAAAACTTGTGAAGTGCGAAGTGCAGGGAGAGGGAGGTGACGTGGCGGGGATGGGTCCCACAGATATCACACATCGCAAATTGACAGATTTAGTTGTAAGCGGCGGAGGTAAACTCTAAAACTTGCGAAGTGCGAAGTGCGGGGAGGGGGAGGCCCATGTGACAGGAAAGGTGGGTCCTGACCCGCATCACAATCGCAAGTTGGAAGGTTTTTTTATGGGCGGTGGAGGCAAGTGCTAAACCTCGTGAAGTGCAACGTGTGGTGAGAATGGAGGTGATGTGGAAAAGAGAGGTGGGCCCACCCGCAACCCGCAGATCACAGACTTTACCATATTTCTTAGCGCTAACCCTTTAAACATGCGAAGTGCAATATGCAATCGGGACCCACCCATATCGCACATCCCAGATTTTAGAGTTATAGCATACCAAGAATTTTGGTGGGAAGGGTCCCTCTATATCGCATCGGCAGAGTTATAAGTTGACAAACTTGGCCGCGAAATGGTAAAGAGTGCGAATGAAAAAAAGGCACGGAGGGGGTAAGGTCTATGGTATAACGTTATATGCGACGACTATTTCATGGGTGGGCGGAGCTATAGTATTAAGACTTTAGACTTTGATATATGTGGGTTTATAGAGTGATGAGTCCAAAAGGTTATGTATGTGGGTCTAGGGGTTAAAATGGAATTCAGAGCGTTGGAGTTCAGAATTTGGAAAAATGAAGGCTAAGAAGAGGGTAGATGGAATGAATGAGGGCAGTATGGAGTTTGCTCACCATCACACTTAATCAGAAACACTTTCCTCTTTCAACTGAACTAAAGGCAGATAGATTCATTTGATGCTCTTGATAGTCAGGATTTCCCTTTTTTCCTGAAAATAAATTATAGCCATGGAATATTATTTTAAGTATGAAATACCTCAGAAAATAATCAATCAACTTGTGATACTTTTTGAGATTCAACAAGATGATGAGCTTAGTGAAAAGTAAGCACCTTCACTAATTGGGGCCCACAGGCTATTTTTAGGTGTATGTCTATTTTAGACATGGTGATAATATTCTATAAGTTGCAGGATGCTATTTGTAGATGGTTGATCAAATGTGAAAAATAGATAAAATTCTTTTTTTAGAATATTGGGCGAATTCTATTTATAGATCGTCAATCTAAAAATAGGTGCATGTCGATTATTATTAGCCCTTAGTAATAATCCGACAATAAATATCAACTTATTCTCTTAGAGCACTTTATTTCAGTGAACAGATTTGGAAAATAAGTGGGCTGAAGGAATTACACAATTCCTAGGGTTATTGGTGGCTCATGCATGGAGGACTCAGTTAGAACTGAAGTGGCAAAGTCATGACATAGTTGGAAGAGTAGTTACGGGAGTTGTTATTTAGTTTAACTCAGTTAAGTGAGTTAAAATCGGTTGAGCTAGTTGTATCTAGTCTAACTGAAAGATACACTAGTGAGAGTTTAGTGAATTAATTCACAACTAATAACTCACTAACAACTGAACAAATACAATAGTTAACTACTTTCATGTCAGTTCCAGTGGAGACCCAGTGGAGAGATAGGTGAAAGGGTGAGATGGACTATCTGTTGTGACTATAGTGATGCATTCAATGCATCTGACACACATTGGATATGCCAATGAGGATTGTACAGTCAAGGCAAGGCCAATTCGAATTCATTCAGGGGTCTTCTTTAGCAGGGATTGCGCAATGGAGGCAGGTTGTCAGGAGGCAAGAAATTGGTGCATAGATATGCAAATTTCTACATGACAGTGTGTACTGATTGTTGATTGTACTGATAGCTTGATGTACAAAGCTTTGTATGAGATTATTACATGATCCATTGATATACATAATATATGATAGTTGGGGTTTTTAGCTTTAAGCTTTCCCATTAAAAAATTGTGTTAAGTGCGATTGAATTTATTCACATGTGTTTGCAATTGAATTTTAAATTTCCGCAAGTTTAACAGTGGAAGGATTATGTATTTAGCAAGAAAATAAATATTGCTAGATCAGGAGAATCTGGTAATACATCAGTATTAATAAATTTCTACATGTTATCAGAGTAGTATTGATCACTAGAGATTGCAATTGTGAATAAGTGTAGAGTTTTGTGCTGGTGGACAATTCGAATTTGCTGCAGAATTTTCTTGGTGCAACAGTTGAGTATTCATTGAAATGTCTTTTAATGGGTTGCGATTGGAGTATGCCCTTGAGGGTAGCTCGAATTACATAGCCTAGAAGGATAGGATGGAGGCGGTGCTTGAAGATAATGGATTGAAGGAGTTCATCGATAGCGATGTTCCTAAGCCTACTTCTAATGATGTTGCAGGAATCGACTCATGGAAAAAGAAGGTAGAAAAGACAAGAAGAATTCTGTTGGAAGGTGTGAAAGACCATATTGTGTCAAGCCTTCTTGGGAAAGCCACTCCATTTGCAATGTGGAAGGATTTGGCAGATCTTTTCCAAAGCAGCAGTGACCATAGGAAGTTGGCGCTGAAAGATAAGCTCAGAAAAATAAAAATGGAGAAGGGTGACAATATTCAAAAATATCTCACGAAGTTTGTCCAATGCAAGGATGATCTGGGGAGTGTGGGAATTACAGTTGCAGATGATGAGTTGGTGAGATTGGCTCTCCTTGGGCTTTCGAAGAGTTGGCATAGCTACAAAGACTCTGTTAATGGAGGAGAGAAACTGCCGGATTGGGAGTGACTTTGGTCGGATCTTGTGCAGGAGGAGATAAGGCGGAATACCAGGGATGGCTCTTCATCGAAGAATGATGATGAAGTGTTACACTAAAAACTGTCATCCTGACATTTTACTATGAGTATGAGCTCATTATTACTCATACTTCCTCATTTTGCAAGTCTAACATATCAGCTCCTCATGTCAAGCTTTCAAAATCAGAGAAAAGTTCCTAAAATCCCCTAAACATTGGTATCGCACTTTCTCTATACATTTCCTGCGGTCCCGCACCTAAAATTCAGCCTTCCTGCGGAACCCTACCGCACGTTCTTTGTGTTATGGGTGCGGACCTCTGTAAAACTCAAAAAGGCGAGAAAGTAAAGATAAAAAGTGAATTTCAGATGAATTCTAGAAGATTCTAGATGGGAATTTTCGGGAATGGATACGCTTTGAGAAGGTTCATGCATCCCTCACTTGATGGAGCTAACCCCTTGATGTAAGGAGCTAATCCCTTTGAAGGAGGATTCTATCCCTTCATATTTGGAGCAAGAAACCTCCTCTTTTCCACTATAAAAAGAGGCCTTGGGTAGCCTCAAAGGGAGTTCAAGCTTAAGATATTTGAAGTTAAATGCTGTTGAGATTCAGAATCAATTAACTAAGACTTTCTGTGAGGTTAAATCAATCATCTCTATTTGTCTTGGTTCAAAGAGTGCAATGCTTGTCAAATTAGAAGAGATTCCTGCTTCGGACCCCGGGAGGACCTGCACGACATCAAGGCACAGGTTGTAAAGGTTTTCTTTATTTGAAGTTAATACAAATATACTCATTTCTCTCATTAAACTGTTGATTCATGGTTTATTTCATAAATTCCTTGATCATTATGATAAGTATGGTTTATAATAATGTCTATACAGGTGCTGTGTAATCTTTTTTCTTGTTTGTGACTGCAGATTCACGAGGAACGTTCTTTCAGTGCACGGAAATGACTTCAACGAGATCAAGCAAGCGTTGGACATAAGGTAGGCCTTACACCTATATAGTGTTTTTATGAATCTTATATGCTTAGAGAGAGATTAGTATAATTGGCTGTTTGTTGCTAGTTACTTTTAGTACTAGAGAGATCGGTCTTGTCCGCAAGACGGATTAATCTACACAACAAAATGGCGACTCCACTGGGGATAAACTTGTTGTTTTTGGTTCTCTTTTATTTGATTTGAGGAAACATTTTTTCCTGGTTTTTGATTGATACATATCTGTATGGGTAATTTAGATTTTCCCTGTTTTTGAAACTTTAGAAATATTTTAAGTTTTTCTATAATTTTTCCTAGGACCGCACTCTGCCTTACTTCGACAGTGCGGGCAGGTTCGCACTTTCTGTAAAGAATACAGTGCGGGACCGCACCTGTCGATACTGGTTACTTGTGGACCCTGTAAAAATTTTAGAAAATCTCTAGATTTCTTTTTCTAGTTTATTTTTAGATCTTTGGTTTCGGCCCAGACTGATTATTGTTTCTGTCAAGAATTTTTTGTGAATGAACTCCAACAGTGTTGATGTTTTGATGATTTTCTAGAAGATTTTGCAGTTTGGATTGTTTTTTCACTTGGTCTTTGTAGCGATTCGAACTTTTGACAATTTGCAATATCTCAGATTACATTGATCTCTTTTTGTCTTTTGAATCCGACCTGATTGTGAAAACATCCTATATTGAGAAATTAAGCCTTTTGTTTCTTTGCGAATCTTCGAAAAAACTTGATTGAAAGTTTTGAATTTCATTTTTATAAAAAAAACATATTTTTGAGTGTTTTTGATCTGTTTGTTATTTGAACGAATAGATTCTTAGTTTGCTGAACAACTAAGGAAAACATTCTTCAAAAAAAAATCTTAAAAGCTTTTACTCAATTTAGATTTTAGATCTCAAGATTAGATTTTGTAGTTTTGAGTAGTTTTAATTATTGTAGCTTTCTTTCGAAGGAAAATTGTTTTGTAGCTTCTAAGTTTGGAAAGGAAAAGGATTTTTCTTGTGAGATTGATATATTATCGTTGAAAAGACAATAGTTTCTTTCAATCATTCTTCATGTTTAAAGAAGGAAATGTTTATTTAAAGAATTGCATTCTCCAACTCTTTCTTCAATAGAAGTTCATTGAAAGAAAAAGAATTGATTAATCATCATAGGTGCATTTTAGTGTTTTTTGGAAGTCGAGTCTTCACATCATCCAAAGTTTCATTTCCGCACCCATTGACTTAAGAAACAACTCATAAAAGTAACGCTTAACTAAAATTCATCTAGTAATATTTTTATTTCTAGGGCTCTTATCACCAACATAGCTTAGGCTAGTATCTTGGAGTAGGGAGTAATTAACTCTCCAAGATAGCTAAAAGAAACAAGTAGACAAATCTTGCGGTAGGAATAATTCTAGTTGTTGCATGTATGCTCTGGGAAGCTCCTCTTAAAGGAGTTAAGCACGAGATCATATCTGAACCAGTGGGGTAATCAATCCTTCCTCATTGGGAACGATAGAAGATATACACGTATTAAAAACGGTAAACCTCGGATAGACCATTGTCGAGGAGCCTGGGTTCTCTTTTCGGTAAACCTTGGATTATTTCAAGGATCCTTCAAGGGGATTGAGCTTTGTTACTTTGCCCTTGCGTGTGTGTCGGATCGTAGACTGTTCCCCCAGGTATATTTGTTTCAGTTGGTAACCTTAGTGGCTATAATCTTTAGGATTCTTTCCTAAGGTGACGGTGGAGGGAAGATCCCACTGTACCTGGAACAGACGTCGGCTAGACTCACTTGGACTCTCCGGAGGGTTATATTCACTCGAGATGGTATAGTGGAGAAACTTGCACCGGTCTGTTTCATTAAGCAGGTTGTCGGGGTAACTGTTCCAACCGCCCTTTTCGTGTTAAAATTCTACTAAGTTGGATTTCATCACCAACTAGTGTTTTTAGTACGGAAAGTTACTGTTTGTGTGTGGTTTGAACTCTTAGATTTTTTAAGCGAATGATTCAATTGTTTGTTTCTTAGAGACTTTAGGTGTTTTCATTGAAATTTTTCTTTGTTTGCGTGTGATTAGATAATTTTTAATCATGGCGGAATTGCCGAGACAATCTCGGAGAATACAAGGGAAACCCCCTGAATATTCACCAAGTCAACTTGAAGGGCTTCAAGCTCTGGTACCACACAGTAGCCGTAGACTTAGGTCAACAGAAGTTGAAAGCTCCTCTATAGTTATACATCCTGATCATCAAATACCTACAACAGAATACATTCAAGAACCGATTTCAGTTTCTGAAGTTACTGAAAATATTTCTCCTTCTGGTGAATTATCTGACGAACCTGAAATCTCTGAACCTGAAACTGAATCTTCTGTGTTAGAAACATCCTCGGGATTTATCACACCAACTTCTAGCGATCCAGGTTCACCTAGGGTAAGAAATATCATTACAGAAAATCTTCCCTCTGGACTTATTTCTATTGAAGAACTTACTAATCCAGACAAAGACATATCTCTTCCCAACTCCCCTCAATCGTTAAATCTTAGGGAGCGTGAATCTATTTTCTACAGCCCCATTCGAACTAATCCTTGGTATCTCTCTTTAACATATTTTTTAGAGAATCCGGGTCTTGCTTTTTATCCACCTCGAATTCCATTTCATCCTACACCCAGAGGTTATTATCCGTCATCTTTTATGGCTGGAGAGTCATCCATGTTTTCTCAAACGCCGGAATCATTTTTACATGGTGGTCCTTCTATTCCTTCGGGATATCAGTCTTTGTCTGGTACTTTCTCGGGAGCAGCTCCTCAACCCATCGAAAACGTGTTATCATCTGGTCTTGATGGACTTAAAATTGAAACGTCGAACGCAGAGCAAATTTTTATGATGTCTGGTAATATTCCCAATCCTCAAACTCAAGGCAGTCAGTTTCCTTCTGGGGGGCAACCTTAGGGAACTCAGTTACCGCCTGGGGGGCAACCTCAGGGTAGTCAATTACCACCCGGAAGACAACCTCAGGGTAGCTTTTTCCCAGGACAAACTGTGGAATCATATTATTTTGGGGGGCAACCCCAAGGACAGTACATACCTCAGGGTTATCAACCTCAAGGACAGTACATTCCTCAAGGTCAACCCCAAGCACAATATGCTCCTCAGGGTCCTTATCAACCCCAGCTTCAGTACGCACCTCAGGGTTATCAACCTCAAGGTCAGTACCCAATTCAAGGTTACCAATAGCCTTCTGGTCAACCATCTTTTACCGGAAATTTACCACTTACTAATCAACCCTACGTTCAACCAGGTTTTGGTCCTTACTTTCAACCTTCTATGGGACATTACCCCGGAACTATGGTGTTGGATCCGTCCCAATATCAACAGCCTTTGCAGCCTAATGTGCAGTTGCCTTATCAACCTGGCCAGCCTTTGGTTTCTGGTTCAACCCAGAAACCTATTCAGCCAGCTATCCAAACTCCTGCACCTAGTTCAGTTCAGCAGGCTGGGCCTAGTACACCACAGACTCCGCCTCAAACTGCTGCAACTCCTGCAACGTCTGTTCAACCTGTCACACCTATTTCTGGAGTATCTGTAGCACCGAATTCTTCTATCCTTGTATCTGTGCAAATCCCTCAAGTCTCTGTACCTCAGTCAGGACCTTCCATTCAGACTACAGTTCAGATGCCTGGAGGACAAGCCGGTATGAGTATAGTTGTTACAAGTCAACCTAAATTTACGTATCAACCGTACCAGGGACAGCCGCAATTCGGTCCCTATGTTCAGAATCCAAGCTATCAGTATCAATCGTACCCTGGTTATACTTATCAACAGCCTCAGTATGGTCCGGTTCATCCTGGTTATCTAGGAGGTTACACAATACCTAATGCAAATCTGATTCCTAGTTATCCTGGGTATCCGCCTCCTGGATCTGCTTTGGCTTCTCAAAGTTTTCGTGACCCTAACCGTCAATTACCATTTATCGCAACTTTGGACTTACCTGATTTGACGCGCCTTACAAATGATCCTACTTTTTATTATCAGAACTGGCCGCCAATGCCTCATAAGTTGCCTAGTGATATACCAAAATTTGAAGGTAAGTCAGGAGAGGATCCATCGAATCATGTTATGACTTATCACCTTTGGTGTGCATCTAATTCAATAATTGATGATTCGATTTTCTTACGTCTTTTCCAAAGAACCCTCATAGGTCTTGCAGCTAAATGGTACATTGAGTTACCACGTAGCTCGTTTCATAATTTCAGTCAGTTAGCAACAACTTTCTTGACTCATTTTCAGTTGCCTGTCAGATACGACAACGGCACAGAATTATTAACTTCGCTAAAACAATCTACGTCCACGTATATTTCTGATCATATTCATGAATGGCGACGTAGACGACGTTTAGTGAAAGTTTATATTCCGGATCAAATTTTGGCAGAATGGTTTGTTAAATCATTGTTACCCAAGATCACTGAAGATGTAGCTAAGGCTGGTGTTGTTACTGAAGAGAAAGTAATTGCTCAGGCTCAGTACCTTGACCTCGTTTATACGCAGTCAGGTACTCTACATGAAAAAATCCCAGACCTTCCAAAACAAGGTCAAATAGTTGCTGCTCCTTCAAGGTCTCATGCCGCTGACGGTATGATTGGTACAATCAATTCTAAAAGCAAGAAGAAATCCTCAAAGAATTCTTCTCCAATTATAACTTTACCTGATTCCCCGAAAGGAGAATCCTCTCCTGAAGTTTCTGCCGATATTCATGTCGTTGAAACATCTACGACAAAATCAAAATCCGGTGGTAAAAAGAAGGGGAGGAACAAAAACAAAAAGAATTCGAAAGAGAAAACTGATAAAGATGAATCCAATGACGAAAAACGTAAACCTCGCTATCCTTGTTTCATTTGTGAACAAGATCATTTCACGAAATAATGTCCATATCGAGACGAAGTTACGAAATTCGTTAAAGGATCGCAACAACCTGCTGTCTTGAAGGATCCTTTTCCAATTCAAGATAGTAAGATGATTGGTTCTTCCTCGACTACTTTAGAAGAGCCTATTATGATGATGTCTCATGTAAGGGTTGCGACGCAATCGCAAGATTACGGTTCTAAGAATCCTGTTGATGGTAAAGAAGCAGAATCTTCTAATGAAAATACATCAAATACACCTCCTCCTGTTTCTGGTCCATTACAGATCGAGAAAAAAAATCCAGACTTAATAATCAAACCGCCTGCTAAAGGTGTTCTTCGTAAATCAGCTTTCAATCCACATGCGAGAGCTGCTCAGAATTACAACATTGTTGAAGACTTAGTTGTTTCTCCTTCAGCAATGTCGGCTTTGGAAGTGCTGCAATCGTGTCCAGCACAGCGTAAATTATTATTGTCTGCCATAGGAGTTGTTGATGTTCAGGATTCTAACCTTATAATCTTCGATTTAGAAAATAGTACACCACGTCTTCCTCACCAAATGGCTTTCCAGATTCCAGTGTTAGTAAAAAACGGACCTATTTTTCGGACTGTGATTGATGAGGGAGCTTCAACGTGTATTATGTCGATTCAGTGTTGGAAATCGCTTGGTTCTCCTACACTTAACCAATCTCCGACGATTCTAAAAGCCTTTGATGGTCGAGGTTTTCAACCTTTTGGTATTTTGCAGGATTTACCCATAGGGGTCGAAGGTAAAATCATTAATCTAGATGTGGAAGTGGTTGATGCCCCTCTAGATTACAACCTTCTTCTGGGTCGTAGTTGGTCCTATGCTATGACTGTTGTTGTCTCTTCGGTCTTTCGACTTATAAAATTTCCATATCAAGGAAAGATCGTGACAATAGATCAGTTAACTTATTTCTCGTCCGACCCAGCCTCTACAGAAACAATCCAGCATGTTGGTAAAATGGCTATCCCTTATAAGGATGTTGGAGTAGGTTTGATTAAAGATTTTGGTTTACTAGGAACTTTTTCCTTTCCTCCTCCTAACGTATCGCTTTCTACTGCAAATATTCACATGATTTCATCAGACACTATTATGTTTGATGATCCTTGGATCTTACCTTCCGAATCCGAGATAGATTCATTTTATGGCGTGATGCCTTTGAGTCCATTTGAAATTGCGTACCAGACTGTACAGTCTTTTTCCAACCCCTTTTTAACCAAAATTGATCCAATGAATGGGATCCAAGAGGAATCACTTTCTATATCTAGTTCAGTTACAACGACATTTCCTGAACTTGTTCATATAGATGAGCAAATTCGTGAGTTTTTGTCTGTTGATTATTTACCATGGGAAGATCTACATCACCGATCTTCGTTTTTACCTGAATTAGATCATTTTGAAGATGATTTCGCTTCAATTTTACTGCTTAATATGCCAAGGAACCTCATAATCCATTGCAAAATCCTGATTCTAAGTTAAATTTGGAAAATATATCTAGAACGGTTCCCATTGACATTTCAGTAAAACCAGGAATAATTGAAAACATTCATATAGGTGGTTGTTGTACAGATGAAGAAATTCAGACTTCTAAAGCCCTATTTCAAGAATTCCGAGATGTGTTTGCCTGTTCTTATGAAGAAATGCCAGGAATTGATCCATCGATCGTAGTTCATGAAATTAAGACTTACCCGGATGCTAAACCTGTTCGTCAACGATTACGTCTAATTCATCCTAGAAAAGCTGCTGCTATAAAAGCTGAAGTTGAAAAATTACTTCGAGCAGGATTCATTTATCCAATTCCCTTAACGGATTGGGTATCGAATATTGTTCCTGTGACTAAAAAACAAGGAACGATAAGAGTATGTATCGATTATATGGATATTAATCGAGCGTGTCCAAAAGATAATTATCCAACTCCCTATATCGATCAAATAATCGATGATTGTGCTGGCAGTGAATTGTTTTCCTTAATGGATGGCTTTTCTGGCTACAATCAAATAAACATACTCCCTGTAGATCAACCCAAAACAGCTTTTATTTGTCCATGGGGAACATTTGCTTATTGTAAACTACCTTTTGGACTAAAGAATGCTGGAGCAACTTTTCAACGGGCTATGTCTTATGCATTTCATGACATTAAGCACATTGTCCAGCCATATCTCGATGATTTACCTGCTCATTCATTACGTAGAGCCGATCATCCCACTCATTTACGAGCAATTTTTATGAGATGTAGGCATTATCGGATAAGGATGAATCCGCATAAATGTGTTTTCTGCATAGAATCGGGTCGATTACTGGGATTTGTTGTCTCGAAAGCAGGCATTCGCGTCGATCCATCGAAGGTCGAAGCTATCGTCAAATTTCCTCCTCCTTCGACTTTGCGCCAACTCCAAAGTTTGCAGGGGAAAGCAAACTTTTTACGTAGATTTATTCCTAACTATGCCGAGCTTACAAAGGGGTTTACCCAGTTGTTGAAACAAAACATTCCATTCTTTTGGGATGAGATCGCTGATCAATATTTTGATGCACTTAAACACGCGTTGACCCATGCACCGTTATTGCATCCTCCCAACTACAACCAAGATTACATTTTGTACCTCGCTGCTTCTCATTCCACCATTGGGATGGTACTAGTTCAGGAAGATGAATCTCATAATGAACATGTGATTTATTATCTTAGTCGAAATCTGCATCCGATTGAAATCAAATACACACATGTGGAGAAATTGGCCTTGGCAGCTGTCCAAGATGTTCAACGTTTTAGACATTACATCCTGTTACGTAAAACCACGGTAATTTCTAATTGCAACCCTATGATGTATATTTTGACCAAACAATTGCTAGGGGGCAAATATTCCAAATGGATAGTTATCCTACAGGAATTTGACTTGGAATTTGAAAAATCCAAGGCAAAGAAATCTTTGGTATTTGCGGAACTGATGTGCGATTTCCCCTCTACTGATACGGAAACAGTGGCAGAAGAGTCCATTGCGGACGAATCTTTGTTTCTTATCAGTACACTTGATCCATGGTATGGAGATATTATTGTTTATCTCCAAACCCAATCTTTTCGGCCTGACATTTCACGAACTCAGCGACGGAAAATACGCTTCCAATCCCAACAATATAATATCATTGGTGATACACTTTATCGACGTGGAGCGGATTCTGTTTTCCGACGTTGTCTAACTCATGAAGAAGCTGAAAAGGTGTTAAATGACTGTCATTCTAGAGCATGTGGCGGTCATATGTCTGGGTATGCCACAGCCCAAAAGATATTGCGTGCAGGTTATTTCTGGCCAACGTTGTTCAAAGATTGCATTTATGTGGTTCGGAAATGCCACAACTGTCAAATTTTTGATTGGAAAATGCGCGCACCACCCGCTCCTCTTCACCCTATAATTGCTGTTGGTCCTTTCGCAAAATGGGGTATCGATTTTATTACATGTAACCCTCACTCGGCCCGGGGGCATGCCTATATTATTCTAGCAATAGATTATTTTACAAAATGGGCCGAGGCGATGCCTACATATTCAGCTGGCGGCAAGACTGCTGCAACATTCGTATTTAATCACATAATTGCTAGGTTCAGTGTTCCTCAAGCTATTATTACAGATCATGGAAGTCATTTTCGGAATATCATGATGACAGAACTGACAGAACAGCTTGGCTTGCGCCACGATAGTTCCACTCCGTATTATCCGCAAGCCAATGGTCTAGTTGAAGCCATTAACAAAGTTTTAGTCACCATGATTAAACGAATCATTGGTATTCACAAGATGAATTGGCATTCCATGTTATTTTCAGCACTTTGGGCATATCGAACCTCAGTCAAAACATCAACAGGTTTCACTCCTTTTCAACTGGTTTACGGTTTGGAAGCTGTGTTACCGATTGAATGCAAAATTCCGTTACTAAAATTAGCCGTAGAATTACTTCCAGCTACGTCTGAAGAGGAGAAACGTTTCTTGTACTTAGCCCAATTAGATGAGAATCGACGAAACGCTGCAATAGAAAACGAGGCTCATGTTAAAAGGATAAAAGCTCAGTATGATAGAAATGTGACTCCTCGAAATTTTTCAGAAGGAGACCTAGTTTTACTTTATGATCAAGCTAACGACAAGCTAGGAGCTGGGAAATTCGTGCCTATGTGGCATGGTCCTTATATTGTTAAACGAAAGTTAGCAAAAGGGGCCTATGAGTTGATAATTTTGACGGTGTCCCTTTGGATAAACCCAGAAATGGGCTTTATCTAAAGCAATATTACGCTTAAATGAGGTGTGGAGATTTTTGTTAGTTTAGATTTCTTTACTACTGGTGTGTTTTATATTAGAAAGGTGTGCCTAGTTTAGAAGTGTGTTTTTGTCACTATTCTTGCTTATCTGAGTTTTACTCTTGATATTGCAGATGTCGACGTCTCTTCAAACCTACATTGGTTTTGCTGATGGTGCTTGTCGTAGTACACGGAACATTTTTTCCGCAGCTTGGGTTATCTATTCACCCTCTGACGAGTTAGTATCCATGCATGGGGTAAGCCTTGGTCAAACAACAAATAACATTGCCGAGTATAGTGCAGTGATTGAGTTATTATCTGAGTCAATATCATTTGGAATTCGGAGTTTGATTGTAAGGTTGGATTCTGAACTTGTTGTATTACAGCTTAACAGGGTTTATACCATTAGAAATCCGGTGTTATTATGGTTATTTTTAAGAGTTCGTCTCTTGGAACGTGAATTTGATTACATTGAATATCAGCATATTCCAAGACATTTAAATACATTAGCAGATTCAATTGCTTCTAGTATGATAAATAGACATTTGCAATAATTAAAAGCAGTAAAACAAACAACATTCACATATGTACACAGATAGCTATCAAAATGGTGATATATCATAGTATAGGAGTGTTTAAAAAAAAAATATACATCGTCTTCGATCATAGGTTGGAAACACCTTATGATCGGCAAAAATGATAATACAAAAGTCAAAAATATGAGTCTACATGATCATCCCATCACTGATGGTGATCACGATACGAAACCACTGCCTGAGCTACCCTGCATAGGAACCTCCTGAAAGGTCCTGGAACTCCAATCACATATCTTTGCAGCCTGAGAGGAATGTCATCTATGCTGGTATCTGGAATATCTAGAGTCAAGCGCTCTAGATGATGCTCCAAATCAGTCAAAATCTCCACTGATTGGCCTGCTGGGGCTGGTGCGCGCGCAACTGGTTGTCGTCTCTCGTAAGGTTGGAGATGAGCTGGTCGATGTGGACCCATGTCTGCATTCAAAAAACTTTTGATTATTAGTTTTCAAAGACGATAAAAAATTAAAAAAAATTAGAATTTAGCAAACGTTGAAAAATGTTTTTACCTGAATCATCCCACTGTTCCCCTGCAGGGAGAACCATCTCTTTGTCACCGCGGAAATCTATCCCGGCATACGGAAAATCCTCTATCACAAAAAGTTGGCGATCCAGCCAACGAAAATATGAAGGAGGGAATCGCACAATCTCAGTACCCTCAATAGCATGACGAGCCATCAACGCGGACCAACGAACCATTCTCGGTTCTCGAAGTCGACCGGCATCAACAACAATACTCTGTGGAGATAACATGGGGATCCTCTCCAGAGCGAAAGAAACGACGATGGATCCATATCCAAAGTTTTTCAGTTTCCCATTTTTTGCTCTGGTTAGTTGGCCTTTTACATTAGCCAACACAGCTTCACACCAGTTAAAGATGGTGCTGCGAAAACAGTCCACGGCAATATGCATTTGGGAGCCGGTAGCTACATGAAGCGCAACACTCCCACACAGTTTGGTAACAGTAAAAGAAATAACTTTCAATTCAGGACGGATGATGTGTTTTATGTCAATCCGTTTGTCCCGAGGATTTGCCTGGTCATTGCAGAATTCTAGTTGGAGACTAGCGACAGACTGGCCACCTGGCCTAGTCCCAAACAAAGAAACTTGTTCGCCCCTCTTGGACAAACCAGTCAAGAAATATATATCCTCCAGCTCAATTTCGAGCCGGTGGCCACCAATGAAGAAGCACTGGTCCTCCACATTCCATCTGTCTACCAACCATGTCAAGAGTTCTACTTGTGCCCTCATGCCTGAGATGGCCCAAAATTTGTACAAGCCACATGCTTTTAATGCCCTTTGTGTGGGAAAATGAAGTATTGCAGCTTCATCCACTTCCTCATGCTCACGTTCTCGCCAGATAAGCATCTTGTTACTCCTACAATACAGAAAAAGGCAAGTTAGAATAGTTTTATTTGAAAATTTTTGGCAAATAAATGAGAAATCCATGCTTTAAAACTAACCGCGCGGGTACCGCACCCGCTCTTTGTAAACAGAGCGTAGGTCCGCACACGCAGTGTGTGCCGGGTGCGGAACCCACGACTTTTTCCTTATAGGAAAAAGTCGGGGTCCGCAGGTAACGTGTGTCCCACCTGCGGACCCCGCGGGCGCATTTTTGAACCATTTTTTGCCCCAAAAAAAATCAAACTAAAGCCTAAAAACAAATTTCAAACGGATGAAAAACAAGATAAGGAGGTCGTGGATTACCTGGGACTGACGGTTCTCGATTCCAACGGTTGAATTTTACAGAATCTTCACAGGAACTTTCTTACCCAAAAGCTTTTTACTTTTCACTCTGGAATTGAACGGTAAAAATGAAATTGAAAAAGTCATTTTTATAAGTTTTTTCGAATGGATGAATTTTAATTTATTTATTTTTCACTTAAAAAAAGGTATTTTTGAAGGCATTTTTACTTATCTTAAACAGGTATGTGTAATTTTTCAAGTTTTTGTGCAGAAACTGGATTTTTTCAGGTGAACTGATCGTTTTTCAACAAAGAGCATACTTTTATCACTTTTTCGGACTCTTTCAAAAATTTTACGAAAAAGCGAAACATTGGAGTCCTCTTTTAAGCCCTTTTCAGACTCTCTAAATATGAAAAGATTGCCGAGTACTTGACTATTCGAACTCGTTAAAGTAAATGAACAGTCGTCCTTTCGGTATAAGTTTACCCCTTTTACGGACTGAAATGGACTATTTACGAAAAAGGTATACGTTGACTAAATACGGTCAATAGAGTTCTCTCCCGCATTATTTTATCCTTTTTCGGGCTCGAGAGACTAAATTTACGAAAAAGAACACCCATGGAGTTTTCTTAAGTTTTTCTTCTGACTCCCTAAAACTGAAAAACACCGAGTTTCTCCTATATTGGACTCGTTAAAACTTAACAGTAAAGGACCTGTTTAATTTTCAACAGGAACGAACCACTCCTTCTTAGGGTTCGAATTTTAAACTAAGTTGGACTCATCCGAAGGATGAGCTTATAATCAAGCAAATGTTATCCTCCTCAAGCTTGTCAAAAATAAAGGGGTACTTGCCAGAAATGGTGGGGGAAAAAGAGAGAAAAATGGGCGTGTTTGTTGTATTTTAAATTTTTCGAAAACTCAGTCAACCACTCTTGGACACGACACTTTCATTCACCTGGGTTGGGAAATCCTTTGCCTAACAGTTAATCAAACCACATTGAAAGTCTTCAGCCGGTTTCTGGGTATTAACTTTGGGTCAATTGTTACCAAGCCATCTGCAGTGTCGTTATGTGTTCAAGAGAACTGTTCAAATAAAACCATTCATCTGCAAAATATCTGTCATCCATTATTGACCATCCCTAAGTCAGTCCTTGCCAATATATTTTCAAGACTTGATCTATGATTTCGTGTTGTGGGCTTGCCTACGACAGATCACTTTCTATCGACATCAGCACATTATCTAGGAAGTTGATCCAGAAATCGTCAGTACCTTGAAATCTGCATGCCTCAATGGCAGGTTTCTCGCCTTCGACGACAGGTCGCATCATTGACCTTCGATCGAATGATTCCGTGACATGTTCGACTTCAGCTCATTCATTCACATTTCATGGATTGTACTGAGTACTTTGAGAGCCATTGAAATTACTGGTGGTTTCTCTCACACTTGTTAACAGTTCACATCATTGACTGATAATCAAGTGGTTTCTACCGTGTTCGAATTCAACACATTTATTCACATGGATAGAATCGTACTAGTTCGAGATGCGGAAATCAAGACCCTGGATCTAGTTTCCACCATCCAGGCTGCGAGGAGTTTTGTTGTCATCTATACAGTAGACTATTTATAAACGGATGGCTGCGTCCATACTATGTCTACATATATCTGTACTATGATGTATTCAAAATCATTCCTGTATCAGAACGATTTGAGTTAGTTTCTAGTTAGTTTTTATCTGAGTATGGGAATGCCTACCTCAGTGATGACATATATATGTATATATTTTTCATTGAATGTTTTTACAGGTTCCGACTGGGGTGTCCACAGGATGATCTTTGAAATGATAAAGTACTGCACTCTTCATATATGACAGACTTCAGCTTCATCTATTCCAGACTTTGCACTTTAGGGGGCAATTTGTTACACTAAAAACTGTCATCTTGACATTTTACTATGAGTATGAGCTCATTATTACTCATACTTCCTCCTTTTGCAAGTCTAACATATCAGCTCCTCATGTCAAGCTTTCAAAATCAGAGAAAAGTTCCTAAAATCCCCTAAACATTGGTATCGCACTTTCTCTATACATTTCCTGTGGTCCCGCACCTAAAGTTCAGCCTTCCTGCGGAACCATACCACACGTTCTTTGTGTTATGGGTGCGGACCTCTGTAAAACTCAAAAAGGCGAGAAAGTAAAGATAAAAAGTTGATTTCAGATAAATTCTAGAAGATTCTAGATGGGAATTTTCGGGAATGGATACGCTTTGAGAAGGTTCATGCATCCCTCACTTGATGGAGCTAACCCCTTGATGTAAGGAGCTAATCCCTTTGAAGGAGGATTCTATCCCTTCATATTTGGAACAAGAAACCTCCTCTTTTCCACTATAAACTGAGGCCTTGGGTAGCCTCAAAGGAATTTCAAGCTTAAGATATTTGAAGTTAAATGTTGTTGAGATTCAGACTCAGTTAACTAAGACTTTCTGTGAGGTTAAATCACTCATCTCTATTTGTCTTGGTTCAAAGAGTGCAATGCTTGTCAAATTAGAAGAGATTCTTGCTTCGGACCCCAGGAGGACCTGCACAACATCAAGGCACAGGTTGTAAAGGTTTTCTTTATTTGAAGTTAATACAAATATACTCATTTCTCTCATTAAACTGTCAATTCATGGTTTATTTCATAAATTCCTTGATCATTATGATAAGTATGGTTTATAATAATGTATATACACGTGTTGTGTAATCTTTTTGCTTGTTTGTGACTGCAGATTCACGAGGAACGTTCTTTCAGTGCACGGGAAGGTCTTCAATGAGATCAAGCAAGCATTGGACATAAGGTAGGCCTTACACCTATATAGTGTTTTTATGAATCTTATATGCTTAGAGAGAGATTAGTATAATTGGCTATTTGTTGCTAGTTACTTTTAGTACTAGAGAGATCAGTCTTGTCCGCAAGACAGATTAATCTACACAACAGTTATGAATCTCAGTCTTTCCTCATGCCCCTAACATCAAATCCCCTTAGGATAATGAGCCGTGTCCGACGGAATGATCTCCCTGAGGACGCTATGAAGGTTAAATGTCATGGATTGGTTGTAACCTTGATAGCTCGTAGCACTATTACCTTCCTTATATACATTATAGCTAGGATTCAATCTCAACGTGCTGAGGGTTTACCTTATATCTATGATCAGTGAAGTTATAAGATTATTATAGTGACGAGCACAGAGTGGATTGGTTGTAACCTGGTTGATTAGATTTGCCACAAGCATTCATGAGTCAATGGGGTATATAAAGGGTGGCTCCCACTAATAAAATTGAAATTTTTAGGTTTCATAATTAGTGAGCAGCGTAGATGGTTCATACTGGTGATTTTGGTGATTCTTCTCCCCACAGAGAGTTCGTTCCATTTCTGATCCATTTCTATTTCTGATCGTTCGACTGTGATCTCGAGTAAGTGGTTTCGGATCGCACCTAAATGGAGGTATTCAAGTTCAATCTGTAGTTCAGGAAGAGTAGGATGGGTAGAATTAGAGAGTACGTAAAAGCCCCATAAAGTGCATGCTGATGAGATGCCAAGGTCTTCCTCCTAGCTAAGATAAGGCTAACTGGTTCATAGGTGGTTGGATCAGCACTTACAACTTTGTATTGACGACCTGCCTACTTACACCCAGAATTTACTTATGTTCGATCTACAACAACCAACCACCTGTATTCTTGACCTTGCATAGGCTCACAGACCTTAGCGATTTATTGTACACGCTTCCAAACACCACTAGATTTAGGAATGCTTTGTGGGTACAACACTAAAAATATTTACTATGCTACCTATTAAATTTTACTCTTAGAAACTACCCAACTGATTAACCTTTCACTTACTCACTTGCCTAACCTTTTAGAATTCCACTGGCATTCAAATAGAGCAGGCAGTGGTGCATGGGCGTTCAGATACATCACCAACGTTCTATTACAAACACTTGCTAAAATAATGCTTACTTGGTATTGCATTATCTTATCTTTTCGAGCCATGCTTAAACCCCAGATACTAGTGATGAATTTAGATAGCTAGCATTCATTGCCAAAATATGCCAAAACAACATTGCTAGGAAAGGCACTTCAGATGCTTACTTGTTTTACCTTTTTTTCAATCTACTCTACCAACCCTCTTATCTTTACCAACCTTGCATAGGCAGGCTCACTAACCTGAACTTTGAGCATTGTATGCGTAGTGTTAAACTATGTGCCCATTTGGGACGAGCTAGACGGGGATGTTGCATTGCTTTGAGTCTTGACATCGATCTTATATATGTGAATATATCTTAGAGGAGATTTTGAAATGTTGGGGAGCTTAGGAAATTGATATAGGATTTGTTGAGGAACTTTTTCCATGTTTGGGAGTTTTAGGGGGAAGGAGCTAGAGTCTTTCCCTAATAGCCAATTAAACCACCGATCAAATCCATTGCATCCTGAGTTGCATAGTTAGTATGGAAATCATAGTTATTCTAGAAAGATAAATTCACCCATCATCTCAAGCACCCACACCATCGATACATGAAACAATAGAGATCACATTCCCCATATTCCACAAGACAAGATATTGAGTTTACCTATATGATACAAGACTATATATTGAGGGCCCATATTCACTCGATATGGGTGGTATAATTCCCCATCTAACCACCGAATGAGATTGATGAGAGAAACCAAGTTCCCACTATATTGTAGAAGGACCACCTATTTCATACATACCCGAGAGAATAAAGTACCATACCCATGCATGAAACTTATCGTTGCAGAGAACACGTTCCTACCTCGACTCGTGGCTAAAATGATGAACCATTACATATGGTGATTAATAATTTTTGGATTAGACACAATGAGGAGATTAGTATTAAGGGAGGGGCTAAACGAATCATTCATAATAATTAATGAGTCGTTTACCATAAGCCTTTCACTAGAAACCATTAGCCTCTATTCAATAATTCGCAAGCAGCAACATCTACTAAGCCAATTTACCTTGTTGACGGAGAGGCAGATCTAGCTTTTGACCTTGTTGAAGCGGATTCAGTTTATCAAGTTGATTTTATTGATACAGTTCCATTTGCAATTGATCCAGGGTAAATTTTCGATCCACCAGCATTTCGTCCAGCATCAATGTAGATAAAATATCCACTTCTACCTTCCATTTCAAAGACCAGGAACAAATCAAGTAACAAAAGAAGCAGTTGACCTAAATTTACCCAATCAAGCCAATAGCAGAGGCATAGACAACAGAGGGAACATAGAGGGTTGACCCAGTGGTAACTTAAGGACCATAAGAGGGGAAGGAAGAAAAGGTAGACGTGGGCACAAAGGTGGAGCCTATTTTTGTTATAGCTGACTGAATTGATCCTGTTGAAGAGACAATTGCCCGAGTTTCAAAGCCCATTGAAGAGCCATAGCCCGGATATTCTTCAGTTCCCTATCCAGATTGAAGGCAAAGTCTCTAGCAAGAGATCAAGATATAAATAAATACGTAACAGCTATGGTGGCAGTTGTTTGAAAGCGAGATGGAGAGATAATAGCCAAGTTTGATCCAACAATTGATCTGGTTTAGTATTTAGTTTAAGATTCAGATGTAGTATTTTCTTCACCCGCAGCAGATCAAGATAAAGAATCATAATAACCAATGGCGGGAGGCGCGGATCAGGGCTTATTCGGCAGCTTTAGATCCTGTCACAGTACCAGATAAAGTAGTAATTGTTCTATTCACTAATATAATAAGTATCCAGACCCCCACCCATAATGTTTTATCCAACCTACCTGACTGTATCGTTAACTGCCATATATAAAGTCCACCTCTTATAGTAGTATTGGCGGAGGTTACCCATCACATAACATACAGATAGACATAATCTAAATAACCTATACTACTTACCATACCCCACTTTACTAGGCATAAAGAGGGATAAGCCACACTCGCAACCCTTGAGCTTCATTGTGCTTACTTGATGACGATAGGAAATAAGAAGGAACCAAACTCAGCTAGAGAGGACACCGAAACCCCCTTTGAACCATATGAGCCATCAGCCCAACAAACCACCTTGAAGACAGGGATGAGGATTAGGTTTAGTAAAGCCTTCCAAACTCCCACACTCTTGAGCTTTATTATGAATGTGCTTACCTTATGACCTTTAGGGCACCACCTTAGAATAATGAAACCACCTGCTATGCTAATTAGGATTAACATTCACACTGAGACTTATGATTATGAACAGTACTACTTCGATCTGCTAAACCTCTAACCAAAAAGGTTGATAAATTTTCTTGCCTTTATAGCCCCTAATTAAGCTGACTAGAGCCCTTATGACCTTACTAGTTGTGCTTAGGAAGTAGATACTTACTAAAACCTCATTTACTTGCTTATCTTCCATGCTTTTGAGTAGGAGAGATAGAATAACTAGGACTCACTTATAGACATTTTGATTCACTTATTATCTTGAAAGCCATCCAACCACCTTAGAGATGAGATCTTGAATCTTAGAACAACCAGATCAGGAGTCTTATAATCTATTCGGGATGCAAACACACTGGTAGCTTCATTCTGCATTCTGACCATCCAACTAAGAGCTTAAGCTTGAAGATGATCACTCCTTTTATACGAACACTTTTGATCTTGGTCAGTATCGATATTAATAGTCATCACTGAGACTGGATACAGGAACACCAACTAGGATAACAGTACAAAGGAGCAACACCCTACTAGTCAGGGGCTACTAACCTCTCTCTTGCCTTTCTCCCTTGCCCCTTTTTTCTCCCAAGTCAATCCACACAAACAAAAATAGGAGCTACTACTTGAGCTTGAATATGATATGATCTTGTGAAGTATGACATCTGCATCATCTGATTATTCTCCTCCTTCCATCCAATGAGCTTAAGCTTAAGGATTCTTACCTAGTGACTTACTCCAAATGCTTCTTAGTCTTCCCCTAAATCCTTACCTCTACTTACTTTGAGGTCATGAATTAGACTCATGCTTACTGAATATGTTGATGAGTCTCCACCCTATGTGCTGATTCTGATTTTAGCTACACTCTGTCGATTATTAGGAAGAACCTATGACCTTTAGTTCTTGAAGTCTACCCAGATTAGGTTTAGGCTTCTTCGCCTGACTTTAGGAATTCGACCTTTAGGATTATTAGGTTCCACCCCTCTTACCTTAGAACCTTTGAAACCTATGAGCAGTATTGAAACCAGCCAGAAGATTGAGCATTAGGATACTTGGGGAAGTATGCCCACATCATTAAGCATCCTTAGGCTCCATACTTTCTTACAATCACACCAACCTTTAGCTTTATTTTGATGGTTAGGCCATTGATAGCCAATGAATAGAAACATGAGCTTGAAGACACTTGCTAATATGAAGTCTGCCCACACACCTTAAGCTTACTTTGGGGTTTCTCCATTCAGTCCATCCAAATGAACATGAGCTTGATATGACCCGTGAGCATGCTTAGGAATATGTGCTCACCTTCTAACTAGTGATCTAATCATTCATCTATGGACCTGCTACCCGACATATACTCATCTTCTTTTCACATCTCTCGTCAGACATTCAATCAAACACATTAGCTTTTGCATGAGGATCAGGGGGCTGAGGAAGTATGCCCACACATTCTGACATCCTTAGTATGGGTAGAAAGGTTTCATACATCTGCATTTTGTTAGTCTCCCATCCAAACACACATGATCATGAGGACACATTATAGGTGTATGTATGCCAACACACCTTGGATTAGGTCAGGGAATCTCCAGGCATTCCATCAAACTAACCATGAGCTTGAGGTGAAGGGTTGATTCCTTCACCTCCTCTGGCCAAAGCTTTCATACTAATATAAGGTGTTCTCAGGATGTCAGATCCTTGTTAGACTACCGAGTGAGCTATGGCCCCAACCTCTTGCTTCAACTAGGAAAGAAATACTTAAGAAATGAATGCACTTAGTTATTGATTCAAGATTGCATGCACACATGACCGGATTTCACAACTTCACACTTACCATTGATTACTGTCCTCACCATAGGAAATAGAGTGATGCCCCAGGCACCCATTACCCTTCTATCAAGAACTGATCAAACAACCTTTATTGATTTATTCAGTGCTGCCTTCCCAACTCTTTTATGAAGCTATGAATAGCAGTAGGATGCAACATATATTAACTCTTTACTTACGAGCATCCACCTGGTTCTAAACTTTACTTACTGTCGTGCCTTATCAATTATTCATGGTATCATGTATTACCAACTATTGGTATGGACGATCAGTATAAGATTCATAAATTTTAACCCATTAGACTAGCAAGGAATAGACTTACCTTTCATGCCTGGACCTCATAGCAGTTATCCACCTGTTATACCAGAATATCACTTACTGCCGCTTCACCCTAGGAGATGAAGTCTCAAACCATTCATGAAGCCAAGAATATGAAGTAGGCGAGGCATGTTATAAACCTTACTTCCTTCCCTTATGAATTCTTATGGCTGGGTACCCCATATTACCTTTTGGTTCGGCCGAACCCTATCAATTACTTACCTTATCTTATAAGTAAGCATGAGATGAAATGTTGTCAATTAACTGAGGACTTTTCGGAGCTTCCCTTTCCTACCCTGATTTTGGATGTCATGACTACTAGCTGGATGATAGTCAATAAGAGATAGAGCCTCATTAGGCTTCGATAACACTTGATGAAATTATTGAGGTAGAAAAACAAGGCAGGGCAGGCACTCTTATGCTATTAAACCTTTACCCTGACTTTATGAATTCTTATCGCTACCACTAGGAACTTCTAGGTATCACTATTACCTATCTCACCAAGGAGCCCGGTTCAAGAATTTTATCCCACTAGAAGGAATAAATAGGCCTACCGACCTTTAGAACTTAGACCTATACTTGCTATTTATATAACCCATATTTCTTGAATCACTTAAGCTTACTGGGGAATGCTGCGGAACCAAAATTTTGTTATTATGAATGGGATCATACTCACTACCTGACCCTTCACTTATGTGTTTCCAAACACCCGACCTACCTTCAAACCTAGACCTGCTATTAGCTTTAGACCACAAACTACTTTATTAATAACTTTGGAGGCAATGCTTAGAACGCCTTCTCTTAGAAGCACAGGATGGATGTTCAATTAGCCGAGGACTTGTTGGAGCTTCCCATGCTATTGTGGTGGGATAGTCGAGTAGCTGAGAGGGTTGGTTTACCTTGATCATGGAAGAACTATTGGATGGATTATCCATAGCCAGAACTTAATAAAAACAGAGGATGGATGGGATTATGGTCAATCAGAAAGCCAAAAGAACTTCACACATTGCCATGAAGGAGGCAAATGTGGGAGACCCAGATATTGTTGGATAGATATCTCACATAGATAGACAGACTCAGACACACATTGTTGGATGGACCATTCACTGCCCTAGATAGGTTGATCATTTCACTGCCCTAGATAGGTTGAGAATCAATAGCCAGCCGGAACTGTAAGATTTATACAGAGAAGGAAGGAACTTGTTTAAATGTTTATGATCCACCTTGCCAATCTAAGCACTGAATACCAGAAGAAATAAATGAGATACGTTGTCTCGCATAGTAGGTTGTCCCTGCCATTATAGAGTAGGAGATGACATGTAGATCTAAGCGATTAAAGAGATAGCACCGATTTGTGCTTCTAACCAACAATCCAGTTAGGAGAATTAGTTCAGTTTCAGAGTATTATATACGTTATATATGGCACATGTGAAATGAAGATTAGTTTACCATCCGCCCGATCTGTACTAAGGATTATGATTTCTTTAGAGACTGTGATTGGTGTTCTGATGCATGCCCTACTATCTATAGGGTCTGGTCCGCTATGGTTAAGCTCTTTACCTGAATAGAACAAGCGCCCGGCTCGTACCACCCAAAATAATGTAAGTTGTGCCCTGCGGAGACTTGCCTCTTAAGTAATATAATTAGACGAGAGAAACAGAAAGGGGAAAAATGAACCGAAGTAGCAAGCACCAAAAGGTTGTGGACGTGCCTTTTATGTCTTGAACACCTTCCTCAGCTTCTTTTTTTAGATCAATCCATCTGAGGGTGCAGGGGCCAAGGGATTGTATGCCCGTGTGTTTGTCGAGTTCGTTATCCGGTTTAGAGTATAGATTCATTGGCTTATTAGTGACAGGGTGGGTAGAATAATAGCATTTTGTTGACCATTAATGCTGGCTACCCCACCTGGATATGTGTAGGAGTGGAACCACTTGTATAGTTGTTGATGTAGCAGGCGTGGTTACGGATACTATAGTCAGATATTATTACGTGAATACTCTATTGTGCTGCCAATGCAACTCTTTTTTTAGTGTATATATATATATATATATATATATATATATATCGGTCTCACTCTAACAACTGGTACATATGGAATGGAAAGAGCTCGCTCGCAGCTGACCGGGGCAGAGGCAGTCTATGGCAGGGGGCTAGATGATTATGCCATATCCACCCACCTACAAGCAATGTTGACGTCCATCCTCATGGTCCGGTGGAGCTCCCTAGAGAACATTCTTAGATTGGGAGGTTTTACATTTTTCCCTGGACCGAGCCAGTAGCAGCACTCTCTCGCACTACATATTTTCTATTACTGGAACCAGTTTTTTTTTGTTATCATTGGCAAGTGTGCTGATGACTTGGGCTAATTCATTGTGATATCCTAAAATTTGTTTAAAAACTAATGCTTTCCCACCACCCATCGAGTCCATGATTCCGGATTCATTTTTCTATAAGTCACTTCTATTGCTCGCTATCCACCCCCGCCGGCCTTCTCCTAGTCATAATTACTTGGGTGGTTGGGTCTAGCGGCAGATCTATTACCTTTTTATAGTTTTTTAGATGGATAGACGTCGAGTTATAGGTCCGGATTTTTTCATTAGTACTACTCCAGAGATGCTATAAAGTGATTTAATAAACATGAGCACCGAGAGAAGCATAACAATAGGAAGTCCATCTACTTGGTAGCTATATATTGGGTCCTTAGTTAGAGGCTCACTAACCTAGACCCCCTTTAGGCATATCGTCCCATAGTCTATTCTAGATCAAGTGGTATTAGAGTAGGTTCCCTAGGCCTGTGCGAAACGAGTGGAGAAAACAAGCTACGAACATCTCATATGGTGCCCTACTATGAGTTGGCTTGCCTATGCAGAGTTGGGATGGGGTCCGCACCAAGGAAATGTACATTGATAACTATAGTCGGGGTAAAAAGGATAAAAGGAATAAGCCCAACCAGACCAGAGGGGTTACAATGAGAATCAAGGGCAGAAGGAACTATAATAGTTTGTAGGAAGACCAACACTGCAATCCTGAAAGTCAAGCACTGGGGGCCAAGCAATGTGGTCATTGCACCCAACACCCCTTTATGATTTTGAATGTTCAAAGAATGAAAAGGGAGCTGCTACGTTGAAGGCTCTATAAAATAAGCCTAAGTGGAGGGCCTAGGGAAAAATCTCAAAAAGTAATTTTCCACACACGTGGAAGGGAAGTGGAGTTTGATTCGAGACCACAGGAGAGGTGGGCTTTCATGGAAGTTCCGATCAAAAGAATAGTGGAAAACAGTCCAGTGAGGCTTCTTCTAGCAAGGGGGCAACAGCCAAGTGGTGGAGAACCGATAAGTATCTATTCCAATTCTATGTGCAGGTCAAAATGGTCAAGGTTGTGGCTCTGCTCGATCCGCTCAATGCCAATTTCTGATAGTATGGTACAACAATTGGGATTGGAGGTTAAGCCCCATTCGCAACTATAGTTGAACCCGGTTGCACAATAATGTAGAGTTGTGAGTGAAAAAACAATGTACCTTAAAATTTTTCATCAATGAGTACCCCTATCCACTTATCCTCTATAGTGGAGGTGGGGGATGAGGTGGCATGTAACATTGTGCTTATTTACATTTGCCAAGTTCTGTTCGGTAGCCCATCCGAGTAGAGATGCCATTTTCGTGAGAAGGAAAAACATATATAGGTTGGTCAAGGGAGCTAACTAAACAGGTGTATCATATGTGATGTGTATCTTCATTGCATGCAACCAAGGTAGGAACATTCCAATGTTCCGTAATAGTAAGTGCATGTAGGAACATTCTAATGTTCCGTAGTGGTAAGTGTTGGCTATGGGGGAACTTTATTTCTCTCTCGGCAATGACAAATAGTTATCATCTATCAGAAATGACTCCTGGTAATGCCCCCATTTGTCAATGATTGGCTACTGTATTCCCCCCATATGTCTATGACCATCTATCTATTGGCTATGACTTTCAAGTAATGACTAGTTGCAATGGACTATGACTATATCCATCCCATCCTATAAGCCTATCCGAGTAGCCCAGCCCCTGAGCCAATCCGAGTATAGTATCTGATCCGAGTATAGTGGCCAAGTAGAGAGTATCAAAGCCAAGCATACCTGCTAAGTAGCCCAGTTGAGTATCCCTGCCCAGTAGCCCAGTATCCAAGCCCAGGAAGCCCTGCCAATAAATGGAATCAATTCACTCGATGCACACATAAAGCCATTAAATTCCATCTATTCACACAAAAAATCAAATTACTGCATGCACACCTAGCCCCCTCCCCTCTCCATTGTTTCATTCACTGCATGAATCCATTAACAGAATCTATTCACAGAGGATTCCCATTCTGCAGTCAACAAATTTCTTTTGTCTATAGGGAAATTGATGAATTTGTCACTGTCCTTCCCTTCGTCTTGGCCCGAGCGTCTGAATCTGCGAATGTCAAGGGGAGAGGATATTTGTAGTGAATGATGGCTTCGTGCAATGAATGAATGACTTAATTTAATGGCTTCCTGTTAATCACTTCAATGTGCAGTCAATGACGGGGGCAAGGGACATGGCGGCGATACCTTAACACCAAGAGCGAGGTATTATAGCTATTATATATGATTCACTAGTTGAGTCATACGAAACAAATAGTATCTATACGAACTATTCCCAATAAGCCTAGAAACGAAAATCCCACCAAATACAACAACACCTAAGGTGTCACTAGACCAGACCTTAGGGAGCAGATAGAGCTAGTATTCCGATAGAAGCTACATAGAATAGAGTAGCCATTCAGGTAAGGGAGGTTGAGCCAGGTTGCCACCAGAAGAGATAGTGATTGAGTTCTACACCCAAAATAGAGTCTCCTATATCCATCAACAAACTGAACGGTACGACACACAGACAGGTTTATCATACCTAGAATGGAGAAGGAATGACGATGCATGTTACATATGTTGATTCACAAGTTGAGGGTCATATGAAACAGTGACTAGACGAACCATTCACCAAAATCGTAGAAGAAAAGAGGCTAGGTAGGTGCCATTCACATAGGTCAGGTCAAGTAGTGTCATTTAGGAAATT
>JAXQQM020081480.1:0-276572 GCA_034641835.2 Pinus albicaulis
CAATGTTGGGAAAAATACCGAGAGGGGGGGTGAATTAGTATTTAGGACTTTATCAAACTTTTATTTTTTCACTTTCTAAAACCCATATGCTACTATCAACCAAACCGGCGTATACACGCGGAATCCTTCATAACTACAGATACACAAAGATCTAATTATGCCATTAATTCTTCACTTATATCATTCCATCATTCATTCATTAAATGTTCTACAAACATTAAACATGTGCAGTAAGAACAGAATAAACCATCACACATAAGCATCTCACATGAACACCAGGATTTTTAGGTGGAAACCCAAGTCGGGAGAAAACCACTGCTGCAGTTGCTCAGCCTTCAATATTTTATTATAGAGAAAACATCTTACAACATATGTGCTGGTGCAGATTCCTACCAGCACGCAGGCACCCACCTGCGCTCGTTTACCAGCCTCTCCTGGAAGGGAGCTCCAACCCCCTGACTCGTTTACCAGCCTCTCCTGGAAGGGAGCTACGACCCCCTGATCTCGTTTACCAGCCTCACCTGGAAGGGAGCTACGACCCCCTGATCTCGTTTACCAGCCTCACCTGGAAGGGAGATACAACCCCCTGACTGAAGGCTACAACCCCCAGCACCTCTATGGACCACGTTTCATCAATTTTCACACTGGATCCAACAAAGCCTTCAATAGAACATAACTTGCAGGCCACGTTTCATCATATTTTCAGACCGGACCCACTCCATACTATTAAGCTCAAACATACATCACCAACAGATACTTGTCAATTCAGATAACTTAGATAGATAGCAGTAACATAGCAGAACAGATCAGACATCTCATACCACAAACTTCAGCAAACCCTAGTTTTTCATACGCACTTTCCTTTCACTGATACCACGTATATATGCGCCTTAGACCATACAAACCCGCGTATACTTCAGTACAAATTACAGAGGTAATTTTACTTCCCATACGCACTTTCTCTTCAGCAAACCCGCGTATATACGCGCTTACTCTACGGCGAACTAGCGTATAGTTCTTCAGACATTTAGGTCATTGCAATTCTTCGGTACGTATACATCAGCTACTTATTTTACCCTTACTCTCGTTGGTATGTTCGCTCTATCTCGCATATAATCATTCCATAAACAAACATCTAGCAAATACAAAAACATTTCAGATCTAGATCCCTTCTTCATCATTTTCTCTCTTTGGTGCTTCATGCATTCAGATCTATCATTCAATTGTAACCCTTTTCCATTCGCATATACTTCAAGAGAGAAGCATTCACCAAGCTCAGACAACTTGCACACTCATTTCACAATGATTTCCTTCTCCTTATATAGGTTTACCCTTTATCAATACCATGAGCCAAAACCACATTACTTTCGATGGTATTCCTGGACGGGGTCACATAGACAAATCATTACTCAATACAATGGGTCAATACCATGGTGGTTACCCCTGGTTTTACATATTTAGAGCGCTTTTGCCCATACGCGACTTGGCACGTTATTTCCCGCGTGCATACGCTACTTTGTCTAGACAAATCCGCATATGCCTTGAGACATACTCTTTTCATCATGTTCTAGCACATACTGACATTCCTTCCATCATTACCTTCTGTACTCATTGTATATACATCAGATTTACATCATTTAACAAGTTCATCAAGACATATTCCATCAGGGACAACTTCATCAAGTAGGTTGCCATCGTCTTCATCAAGTGGGTTGCCATCAAGGACAACACTCAGCATCATATTGCCAACAATCTCCCCCTTTGGACTTGATGGCAACCACGATGGTGTTTGATCACCACAACAGATAGATACATTAAGAATACAATGACACCATGTCACTCTTGACACCATTATTTCTCTTTATTCAAACACCATGTCACTCTCCCCCTTTAACATCAAGGGCAAAGGGCGGACCAAAACCAACACAAGGTTTTTTTTTTTTTTCTCCTCTTGTAGAAGGAAGCGTTCTGCAGATCTGATGTACACTGAAGTGACCATGCTCCCCCTGAGTTCATGCTGAACCTACAAACATATTTTTCAATGAAGTACATGACTTTATGACCTTCCTATCACCAATGACTCATACTTACATCAAAGATCCATCCAAGTGGATTTACATATGAGACTCAAATACCCAACCAAGTGGGTTTACACATCTCAACTCAACTACCCAACCAAGTGGGTTTACAAATTTTGACAAGTCCTTACATGACTGAATATTACAATTTTACATCATGGGTCTCAACAAGACCTTTTCATCAAATTACAAGAATGACTTTTTATGACCAATACCAGAAAGACCTCAAGAGAGAGATCATATATCAGAATCATCATAATGCCAACAATGCATTATTCTCAACAAGACTAATGCTCCCCCTGAAAATGTGCATCCAAGCCTCCTTTCCATATGACCAAGGCTCTTCCTTAGCTTATGCAACCTGAAGCTCTTTCAAAAGCAAGTTATCAACAACAATTTCTGCATGATCTGTCCTTATCTCTGAATCATGAGACTTCCATCTCATCCATGTGTGAAAGCAACAGCAAAAAGCAAACAGGGCTCATCCATAATCTTCTCATAAGAAACCATGTATCATGTCATCATCATTTAGAACTGAGAAACAAACAGATACAGTGCCAATAATACAGTCATTAGTAGTTAGACTGATGCTTCCCCTGAATCTGAGCTCCTGATATTCAGCAGTCATACCAATTTTCTCATCATAAATGCATACGCTTCTATGTCTGTTGGAACTCACGTGTATACGCGACTTTGTTTCATCGAACCCGCGTATGGAAAGTGAAATATAGAAAATTTCACATCTTCATCTCCCCCTGAATTTGTACTTTCTGTTCTTGTCTTTTCTTCACACCAGATGCACTGTCAGAAATACACATACCCAGAATTACCAAAACAATCATGGAAATCACCATACATCGCTCCCCCTGTGATGATACATTACTAATCCCTATAATGTATCTCACATCACTTCTACAGTCATTAAGAGAAATAAGCTTTAGAAGCGGATGACAGCAGTAGGGTCAGTATTCCCTACGTTTTTGACCGGTGCCTCTTCTTTTTCCAGCTTTGCTTGTGACTTCTTATAGTGTGCTGGAAATTCTCCCATTTATCAGATCTTTTCATCATACTTATCCTGCAATCAGTGGCCTGATGACCAAATGAGTTACAATAGAAGCAACATCCATGAAAGTATCCCTTACCAATCAGATCCCTTTCTTTTGTGAAGTTATCATCTTCCATAATGGATGCCATGAGTATTTTTAGACCGTGGTCAGAACCTTATTCATCCTCACTAGAAACTTCATCATTATCTTCATTTGTATAATAACTCCTTCCTTTTTCAAATTGTTTCCATTTACCATGTTTTTCTTCATAGGGACATTTAGCAGCATAATGACCAACTTTTCCACAAGTAAAACACTTGAAGGGAAGCTTACCTTTGAATCTTCCAGTTCCTAGTTGGAGTTTTCTCACAAAATTAGCTTCTTCTTCATCTGATATATAATCTGATTCCTTGACATCTTCCTTGTCTTTTCCTTTAGCACACGCCTTAAAGGCAACTTCTTTGATTTGAGAGGGACCTCCTTTTCTCATTTCAAAAGCAGTCAGAATACCATGTAGTTGAACAATAGTCAGAGTTTGCAGATCTTGCTTTTCTTCAAGAGCAGACACTTTAGATTCAAATTTTGAAGTCAAAGATCTTAAGACTTTTTCTACCAGAGTAGTATCGGTTATGGTTTCACCCAAATTTCTCATTCGATTTACAATATCATCTAGACGTAAGAAGAAATTGGCAATACTCTCATCACTATGCATCTTCAAATTTTCATATTCAATTCTGAGGGTTTGGAGTTTTGCACTTTTTACCTTTGCATCACCTTCATAACTTAGAATGATTTTTTCCCATATTTCCTTTGCTATATTCAGCTGCATGACTTTGACAAATTCCGATTCAGTTAAGCTACTTGTTATAGCATTTACGGCTTTTGCATTTGATTCATAATTCTTCCTTTCAGTTGGATCTGTTGGTGTAGCAGCTGGATATTGATATCCTTGTTCAAAAATGGCCCATACATCTACTCCCATAGACTGAAGATAGGATCTCATCCTCATTTTCCAAAATAGCAAATTACTTCCATTGAAAAGAGGTGGCCTTATATAAAATACTCCTTCACGACTTCCCATTACAATGGATCTCCTTCAAGCGATCAAGCTTCTATAGAAGGACCTAGCTCTGAAACCAATTGTTGGGAAAAATACTGAAAGGGGGGGGTGAATCAGTATTTAGGACTTACTCAAAAAATTTTACTTTTCCAAAAACCCATATGCTACTTTGCTGAAGCCAACTAGCGTATACACGCAGATATCCTTCATAAAACTCGCGTATGAACAGAGATATACTTATACAGATAATTCTTAACTTAGTTCTTTGCAACATTCATTCATCTGATGTTAAGTTAACAATAAGCATGTGCAGTAATAACAGAATAAACCATCACACATAAGCATCACACATGAACACCAGGATTTTAGGTGGAAACCCAAGTCGGGAGAAAACCACCGCTGTCGTTGTCTCAGCCTTCAATATTTTATTATAGAGAAAACATATTACAACCATGTACTGGCGCAGACTCATACCAAAAGACAATGTGCAATCTACCGCGCTCTTTTACTCACAAATGCCTCTTCTGAAGGGAGACCGAATTCCTCGCTTCGTTACTCAAATTTCTCTCCCGAGTGGGAGCTACGACCCTCGCTCAAGTACTGCACCACACCTGGAAGGGAGCTACAACCCCCTGACTGAAGGCTACAACCCTCAACACCACCATGAACCATGTTTCATCAATTTTCACACTAGATCCAAAATCTTTCTTTAGAGCACAACTTGCAGGCCACTTTTCATCATATTTTTAGACTGGACCCACTCCATACATTTAAGCTCAATTATACATCAAAGCTGATACTTATCAATTCAAACAACCCAGATCTATAGAATACATCATTAACAGATAGCAGTAGCACAGCAGAACAGAACAGACATTTCATACTTCAAACTTCAGCAAACCCTAGCTTTGCATACGTGCTTTCCTTTCACTGATCGCGCGTATATACGCACCTCCATGCATATCAACCTGCGTATACCTCTGCACATACTTCAGAACTAGTTTAACATT
Source organism: Pinus albicaulis (assembly GCA_034641835.2). Classification (NCBI taxonomy): domain Eukaryota; kingdom Viridiplantae; phylum Streptophyta; class Pinopsida; order Pinales; family Pinaceae; genus Pinus; species Pinus albicaulis. Next base: position 5,195 of record JAXQQM020081480.1, read on the forward strand.
CCATACGTGCTTTCGCTGAATTAAACCCGCGTATATACGTGCTTTCACTGTTACAAACTTGCGTATAAATCTTCAGACATTATAGGGCAGCATACTTCTTCAGATCAGATTTACAGTTCAGATTTTACCCTTTACTTCAGATATATGTTTGCCTCATCTCAGATCTAAACATTCCATAAACAGATCTAGAAGATACAAATACATTTCAGATCTAGAGAACCCTCTTCATCATTTTCTTCATAGGTGCATCATAGATTCAGATCTATCATCAAACTGTTACCCTTTCCATACAGATATACTTCAGAGAGAAGTATTCATTCAAGCTCAGACTTCTTGCACACATTTGCACAATGAATTTCTTCTCCTTATATAGGTTTACCCTTTATCAATACCATGAGCCAAAACCACATTACTTTCGATGGTATTCCTGGATGGGGTCACATAGACGAATCATTACTCAATACAATGGGTCAATACCATGGTGGTTACCCCTGGTTTTACATATTTAGAGCGCTTTTGCCCATACGCGACTTGGCACGTTATTTCCCGCGTGCATACGCTACTTTGTCTAGACAAATCTGCGTATGCCTTGAGACATACTCTTTTCATCATGTTCTAGCACATAATGACATTCCTTCCATCATTACCTTCTATACTCATTGTATATACATCAGATTTACATCATTTAACAAGTTCATCAAGACATATTCCATCAAGGACAACTTCATCAAGTAGGTTTCCATCATCTTCATCAAGTGGGTTGCCATCAAGGACAACACTAAGCATCATATTGCCAACATGCTTAGTCGAAGAAAATTTTTGTCACAATAAAAATTTTCCTTCCTTACCTTGTGTCCATAGGATACAAGATCTACATTTCTACATGTCCCACACATTTCAATTTTAGGGGAGAAGTGAGATGCAGCTTGTGAGCTAGTATCAGCAAGAGAGCAGACAACTTGTGGTCAAGAGTTGGGTTTTGGAGGAATTATCTAAAGCATCTACAAAAGAGGGGATCCTTGCAGATTTTCACAATTTTTTTGAGAAGTTATGGACTGGAGGAGCCATCTACACGTAGTTCTCATTAGCCACTCATCAAGGACTATGTCATCCTCTCTGTGACCATGTTTATCGAGGGAAAATTTTGGGGCAAAGACTGCCAAGAATTCCAAGATGAGGTATTTGGGAAATACTTGAAGGGGCTTTAGAGAATTTTTCTAGAGTTTTCGGAGAACCGAGTGACAGTAGCAGCTGCAGTGCCAGAAAACGAAATTGGAAGAGGGCCAAGCTACAAAGGGTCAGATTTTGAAGGTTGGAATTAGAGGAAACCCTTTCTAGGTTTTTCTAGGTTTTGGGCAAGGATCACCTTCCCAAATTTCTAGAATTTTCTAAGAAATTTTCAGTGGGTAAATCAGAGGCCGAAGTCAAGAAGCGGTGCAGTCTTAGAGAAGTAACATAGTTTTCTGGAGGAGATTGCGATTGGAGCGGTTGGATTTGATTGTACTCATCACCTGGTGCTTGTAGCTTGCCTTGTGCAAGCCCATATGTGTTTTCTCCAACTATTTTTCACCGTAGCATTATCATATAATAAAATTTGGCCACTTTGTGTAGTTGGTGCACAGTTTTTTGGTTCATGTGTTAATTTCTGAAAAATTTATGTGTTGTTGTAATTGCATGTTTTCTGTTATCATTATTAATTTTCCATTAGGAATATTACATTTTGAGACCCTTGAGAAGGTTTCACTAGTTGTAATCTAGAAGGATAATTCCACCTCAGAACCCTGCGAGGTATTTTCGAGAGAAAGAGAAAGATGCTCTATTATCCAAGTTGGCATTTCAACATGTTGTTGTAGTGGAATCACTTCTAAAGTAGCGAAGCTACAGATGGGAGATGACTAATCACATGCTAAAAGTTATTGGTTGTCTGTTTTTCCTAAGGTCAAAAAAGAAATTTTGTATATATAGATATACCACCATGAGATTTATTATAAAGCTCCAATAAGTGATACGGTTTTTATGTTTGTTAGGTTGGTTGTATTTTCACTAGTTTGTTCACTATAAATAATTCATCAAGGTAATTTATAAATCTCCATGGGAAGTATGTTTTTGTTTTCAGTGATTTTTCTATTTTTTGCTACCATTGAACATAGAGGAGGATGTTTCACTAAAGGGGAGGGGTATATAATAACCCCAGGTTAAAAATACATGTAATAAATTTTATAAAGGAAAAATAATACCAAGGTCATGGGACACATATTCGAAGGTAAATGTTGGGAAAAAAATCCTAGTTCGGGTCTTCGTTTTGGTTTATTATGGCTAAGGGAAATTGGAAAAGGAAAAGGAAGATTATTTGAAAAGGAAAAGTGGAATTAATTGGAATTTTGCTTCTGTGATCCATAAATTGTGAGAAAAAAATTTTCAGTAAAAATCACATCCAAATAAATTTGGTCGACGCGTTTCGAACCAACAAGTGTGGTTCATCGTTAGGACTAGATGAAAAAATCTGATGAGGAGACCCAATTAAATAGATAAGAAAAGCGCCAACTAGCCGTTGTAAAATAATGGCTAGTTTGACTAAATCTAAGTCAAATCATAAAATCATAAAATATATAAAATAAATATAATATTAAATATATATAATATTAAATATTTATTTAATCTTCTAGAATATATTGATTAATTCTTATTTAATAAAAATTACAAATAGATAATATTAAAATTATAAACATCAATCTTTTAATAAAAGAAATTATTATTTTATATATTTTTTGATTTTATGATTTTTTGACATAGATTTAGTCAAACTAGGCATTATTTTACAACGGCTAGTTGGTGCTTTTCTTATCTATTTAATTGGGTCTCCTGATCAGATTTTTTCATCTAGTCCTGATGATGAACCACACTTGTTCGTTCGAAACACGTCGACCAAATTTATTTGGATGTGATTTTTACCGAAAGTTCTTTTCTCGGGAATTAATTGATATTTTATTTATGAAAATAATGGAAATTATGAGAAAATAAAGGTGAAAGGTCACATGTTTCATGTGAGGAGTAAAATAAGGTAAAATAATGTAAAATTAAGGAAAATATAGGCCTCAATAATAAAAATTCTTCTAAAGGTACACAACTTTTGAGAGTTCAATTTTGGATCTTTCTCTATTCTCTCTTTTCTCTCATACTCTTGCAGACTTAGAGCATTCTTAGAGCACTTTAGCATTGGAGAAATTAAGGCAAAGCAATGACAAGAAAGAAAAGGGAAACAAAGATCAAGCAAGGAGGATTTGGATCATGTGGCTACAATAATATTAGTTGTGGGTATCGAGTTGCATGTATTATATTCTTGCTAGTTTTGGCATGCATAGTACACACATGTGTGTATTTGGTTCTCTTGTTGTCATTGACATGGGTTTTTTATGTGTGACAGTGAATTTCAGCCTTGCCTTGCCATTTCTAGATAGCCATGGTGTGGTGGGGTTTCTCTTACATGGCTGAGCTGGATTGTCGGATGGTCACTAAACTGAGTGGGGTGGACTCATGAAAAATCACAAGGCATAGAAATCCCTTAACCGATAATGGTGAGATACACAGTAAAGCCTATAGCATGGATAGAGACAAATTCCTCACAGTATAGGTGGATAAATCCAAAGGCATACATTCTTCTTTGTCCCTAGTGATCCCTTCACTAATATATTGTAGGGTTGTGGTAAAACATGTAGTGTATGTTTATTGTTTGGACCTAGGAATCCATGGTAAATATATATAGTAAAGCTTGGTTGTAATTTGAGGGTTTTGGGCCTAGGTATCCCTTAACTGGTTGTTTTTTTCGTAGTCCCCAATTCATGGGTGTAATATGGCATGGGGGTGTTTGGTTGAAATAAATATTTGTTTCATTCAAATCTATGGTCGAGTGGTACGTTGAAGTACCTGACTTGGTTTCATTTTTAATATGTTAATAAAAGATTTTTTCCTCTTATGTATTATGTGCAAATGTTTTTGTTATTATGTGATTATAACGGTTGTTTTGGCATCATTCTTATGTCTGTTATATGTTGTTTATAAGCATGGTTTATGACAAACTTGAGTTATGGTGCTCAACATGTTTTGGTTAGTAAATGAAATTTTAATGAAAGTATGATCTAATAAATTATTTTGCAGCTATTATGAGAGGGAATAAAACCTTCTTGATGAATCTTGGATAAGTATTAGATCCCTATGTTAATATATGTTCTTATGACCTATATATTACATGTTCATGATATGTTTGACGAAATTTCTATCATGACTATGCCTTGTTAGGTTAGGTCCTTGTTAAATGTTTTCCTTATAGGAATTACCTTCTTGGTATTCATCATTTTTGAGAGTTTCATTATTTTCTTTGTAGAGGCCTAAAACCTAACCATGAAAATGTGTAGAGGCCACGATGTTTGCGTAAATGTGGGAGGAGGGTGTTATAACTTCCAATTAGTTGATGATTATGACCTCAGGATATTGGAAGTTTGGTGAAAATTAATATAAATAAAATCTTAATAAAAAACTAAGGCCTCAGCTGGAATATTTACATTGGAATATATAGCATCGTGGCTTGGAAGCTTTCTCCAAAACGTTACTACTTCAAGAGTTGAATGATGAAATAATAAGTAGGATGTGGGGAAACCATGTGTATAATATGTGTTATCGAAAATGGACATTTTTAGCATGCAATATATGGAATTTTGAATGGAACGTGGCACATTTTATCAAGGGACATAGCCTCTTATGCCACATATTATATGGTGATTTATTGGTTTAGGTATGAGGCCATAGGATAATTTTCGATGTCAGGATAGAGGCTCGCATGATAATTCATCCTACTATTCCCTCAATGTATGGAGAAGCATTGTTTGTCAATATCCCAATATTACATATCAACATGTCATTCATATCGATGTATACAACATATTGACCTATCAAAATCCCTAGGCATAACATATTTTCATATCAGGTAACTATAGAATTGAAAGGAGTTACATTATGGAAAGGCTTCATATAGTGGGAGACCCTTATTATAGCTGAGTAGAAGATGTGGTAACATAGAGAAATGTTGTGTGCCCTAACGGATGCAATGTGTCATCTAAGTGGACTGTATGAATGTTGAGGTGGCCCTGAAAGGGGTAAATCTTCAAATGGGAATAACCTTGTGCCCAAAGCTCAGAATGAGATGAAATTTTTATTGCTAGAAACTACTAAAAAAGAAACACATTATACCAGTATCAAAAATGTGTTTTTAGGTGATGGTAAACAATAATTCTGATATCTTGTCTTAAAAATAACATGAGTGTTTGGCTAAGTACATTTAGCATCCTTAAGTAAGGTTAAAAGGGTTGGATATGTTACATTAAAATAGGGGTTTATTATGAATTTTGGTCCAAGCATATTTTGCATCCTTAAGTAAGGTTAAAAGGGCTCGATATGTTACATTAAGATAGGGTTTTAATTCTTTAAAAGAATATCATGTTTTGATTTATTAATTCTTGTTAAGCTTCCAAGCTATATGCCTATTTTAATAGCACATTTTTTTTTATAAATTTAAGATGTATAATAGCCTAAACTCACAATGATATCTATATATATATATATAGTAAGTGAAATATCTATATGGATATTAGTATATATGCATGTACGGACATATGTAGGATTTAGTGAAATATATATAAAGAAATCTCCCTGTGAATAGTCAAAATGTATTTCCAAGAGTTGTGACTACCTAAAATTTAACCAATATAAAATGTTTACTTGTAAATTTTAATAAAATTCTTTATGAAATTTTAATATTAATAAACAATCAAAATTGTGTTTCAAATTCTTTTACTCCATCTATCTCCAACCTTCCCCGGTAGTATAAATTGCCCTTCTTCCCTTCCTTGGTGGTATAAAGTACCCTTCTTATTGTACAATAAGGTGCCATTACCTCTTTAATATAATAATTTTTTTTTAATTGAAGTAAATAATATATATTCTTGAATGCATATTTTACACTTCATTTTTTTTAATTATATGTAAATTATTATTACTATTATTACATCATTAAATATATTGTTGATTTTTATATTAATTTTTAAAGATAAAGTGATAGAGAACTTAAATTTGGTTTATTATAATTTTATAAACTTTAAAAATACAAACTATTAGTTGATATTTTTTTTTTTAATTTTTTTTTTAATCATTGTAAGTATTTTTTCATTCATTCAACATAAAGGTAGGTTACATCTATAAAAGTACATTTGGTGGCCTCAACTTGCTCAATGGGAAAATGTTTCTATTGGCCATCAAAACATATTAAGGCATCCAAAATCTGAAAGTTTTAAGTCTATCAAGAAAGGCCTTATAGGCCCGCATGTCTAGCCACGAGTGTCTATCTAAATAACTACATAGCTTTATACTAACCGAAATATACAACACTAAAATAAACTTAATCATACCTAAACTGAGTAACATCTATTAATCATAGGACTCCACAAGTGTTGGTCCTTTTCTCTATAATCCAGAAGTTCTGACTCAAGGAGATAGGGAATATGTTCCTAAATGCTGCCACGACGCCTATTTTGTTACTGAATCTGGACTTGGATCAGCTGTAATTCATTTTCAATTTCTTAAAAACCTAGATCAAGTTTCCTTGCATTCAGCTAAGGGGTCATTATGGATTTTTCCACCATAATTTTCATAATCCAAAATAAATGAACAATTTGTTTATACTCAATGGTACGACCACGAGTGTGTCCTGGATCCGGCACGAGATCTAACCAATCTTCCACATCCACTTCAAAATATTCTCATTGGTTAATCTCTGCCTCCCATGATGAAATCAATTGCTTTTAATCTGAAAGAGTTCTAGCAATATAGGCTTGAATTCCCCCCTTGGTGATTTGAGCACATGTGCGATGACCACTCCTCTTTGGGGGTCTGACAGATGGCGATGCTCTTCTATTATTTTTCCTCTCTTGATGACCATTACCACGACCACTAGAACTAGGATAGCATGCACCCCGAGCCATTACTATTTGATTTCTATCAGACTGACCACTATTGGACCAACAAATATAAGCCCTCACTGACCGATACCGAGCCTTTATCGTGCAGTCACAATAGAAACAGAAATTAGTAAGACCTGTTACATTTACATTAAAAAGAAGCACAAGACAGCTAAATTCAAGGTTGGGCCACATTACCAGAACCACTTTTGAGCCAGGAAAACTGCTCCATCATTTATATGCACTGTGAGACAGTCTTTGCATAGAAATACCATAAGATCACCACTTCATGAAGCTCTAACTACAGATAAAAGTAATTACACTAAAAATAACCTCTCGTGGACAAGGCCACATAAAAACGACGCCATATAGTTCATAAAGCAAGACCAAACAATTGACATACAAAACTTCGAGAATAACTAGTCACTCAGATAATAGATTGCCCTTATCACACCTCTAGATTCTAATCCTAACCCAACAAGCTTCGACATGGACAATCATTCCCATGTGGGAAAGGAAAACTCCATACACAACTGAAATTAGAATAGAAACAACACAACTAATATATAAATCATCCTGCGATAAATTTGCATAACGTCGTCCTCCAAAGAAATCCATTCCTTTCGATCCCACATCCCGTATACTAATGAAACTACAACAAACCTCCCACAAACAAAGATCAAGTTTAACAAAAGAAACATACCCATTTGCACTTTCCATGAATCTAAACAGCGCGGCTGGAGCTGACGAGCAATGTCTCCTACTCGAGATTTCCGAACCCATTGGGATATTACAACAAAACAAACCTATGCAACTAACGCAATCGAAAATAGAAATTCTTGTAGACAAAGTACTCTCCCACCAAAATGCCTAAGTAAAATGCCTCCTTCTTCATGCGTTATTACCCTTAACCATCTGTGTTGCATGGACCTATATTTCTCTTCATTCCCACATGCTCTTAGTGACTGGTGACCACCTCATGATCTTAACACTCAACTCCTCTTCCATCAACCAAATCCCAAACTGGATTTCTTGTCAAGTTCTCACCCCGATCAAGGGTTCTATTTGTTGAATATAATGAAGAAAATTAATTAGAGAGAGTCGGTTCACGAGAGCCTTAGATTAGGAGTTTTTTCATATTTCTTAGGTATTGTGTCTAACTTTCCTGTAAGCATGCAATATATATATTAATTGCATTGTAATGAGAATGTAGAGCGACCTACAGATGTCATCCCTCCTCATGTAGTCTATCAAAGTAGAGCTAACCAATATTGCTTTAATAAATTGATCCTGCCATTTTTATCACGATATTAGTGCCAGTTGAAGCCAAAGAGATTATGCCTATTGAGAAAGATATCTCATGCCTGAATATCTAGTGAGATTGTGGTAGAGGAGTCCGTGAGCCTATAGTGCAGTGTGCAGAGCAACCTACCAGAGCAGATGAAGATCAGATAGATATGTTTCTTGACATTTTTTTTGTGGATCTGGGCTAGATCCTTTTGAAGATCTGTTTTTTGTCAATTTCTAGAAGTCATTTTTAAATTTTCAATATTAATAATCTGATGGAAGTATACTTGAACAAGAGCAAAAACATCGACGGTTCCAATTATTGTAATTGGAAATTAAAGTTTAAGACTATGTTATAAGGGCATAGTGCATGGGGGATGAGAATGGTGACAAAGTGAAATCTACAGTTGTAGAAGGTGAAACAACTGCGAAAATACAGGATTGGGAGAAGAGGGAGAACAAGACAAAAACGATGTTGAAAATGGCATTCAAAGACTGCATTATCCCTCACATAAAATATTTCAAGCTATTAAATGAGATCTGGACAACTCTCAAGAATTTGTATGAAATCAGAAATAAAAATCACCTACTCTTCTTGAAAAGAAATATTTTCTCCATTAAAATGGAGAAGAATGAAATAGTAGTTGTGTTCATGTCTCGCATCAAGGACCTCAAAGACAAACTTGGCGACATATGAGAGGGAGTAAGTAATACTTATCTGGTAACAATTAATATGAATGGTGTTACTGACGACTATCAAATGTTTATCAGAGGCTTGAATGCATGAGATAAAACCCCCAAATTTAAATAATTGACATGGATTCTAATGCAAGAGTAAGAAATTCAGATGACCTTGAAACCCAAGAATTCAAATCTTACTTTAATGGAGAAGAAGAATCCCTTCAAAGGAAACGAAAATAGAGGATAGAGTGGTGGAGGTACACCACAAAAAGGTCTAACCCATATGAAGGTATGCCATTAAATAGGAATAATTCAGTATTAAAATTTTTCTATTGTGGTAAAATTGGCCATGTGGATAAACACTATCGAAAGAAGAGTTTGATGAACGTCAGTAAAGATAAAAGAGACATGTAGGACACTTTGTTGATGATGACCATAACGAATACCTAAGAAATTTTATGGTTGATTCTGAAGAGAAGGATGAATAAGATACATGGTATGTGGATTTAGGAGCATCCACCCACATGACAGGTAACAGACAATGTATTGAATACATCAAAGAAACTAGCAATGGAGAAAAAATATACCTTGGCAATGACAGAGGGTACCAAACCAAAGGACGTGGTAATTTTCCTATAATTCTTCCTGATGTAAATTCTAGGCAGATTCAAAATGTGATGTATGTACCCATAATTAATAAGAATCTGATTTTGATAATAGATCAGAAGCCAAAGGTAGAATTTTTTAGGTGATATTGCGTTGTTAGGGATTTTCTGGATCGTATGAAGACAATTGCAATAGGGATTCGTGTGGGTAGTCTTTACAAGATGAATTTGAGAAGTGCACCACCTCAAGTTTTAACATCATCAGGTATGACAGTAGAAGATTTATGGCATGAGAGATTTTTCCATATTAATTTCAATGATTTTTTGCTACTTCATAAAAGATGTATGTTCAATGGTTTCCCTAATTTAGAACATATTCATGCTGATTGTGAAGCATGTTCTCTTGGGAAAATTCACAAAGGTTAGTTTCATGTAAATGTAAATAGAAAATTGAGAGATATACTAGAGTTAGTGCACACTAATTTATGTGGTCCAATGCAGTTAATATCATTGGGAGGTGCTATTATTTCTTATTATTTGTTTATGACTTTACAAGACTCATGTGGGTATATTTTCTTGCAAAAAGAGTCATACTTTTGAATATTTCAAATAGTTCATCAACATGATTGGGAAGAAAATGGGTAAATTCATGAAGATTATCTGCTCGGATCAAGGGGGAGAATACAGTAAGGCTTATTTCAAAAAATATTGCAAATACCATAGAATATTATAGCATATTATAGTACCCCACACTCCTCAACAGAATGAGGTTGTAGAGAGGAAAAAGAGAACCCTTATGGAGTGTACTTGCAGCATGCTGAAAGGTAAGAGTATTTCTAATGGATTTTGGGCTGAAGCGATAACTACTACAGTGTATTTGAAAAAAAGGAGTCTAAGGAAGAGTCTAGAATTTAAAACTTCTTTTGAAGTGTTATTAGGATTTAAACCTGCAGTTAAATATTTAAGAATTTTTGGATCCAAATCCTTTTCTCATGTACCAAAGGACGATAGAAATAAAATGGATTCAAAGGCCATAAAATGTACTTTTGTTGGATATTATACTCAATTTAAAGCTTACAAGTTCTTTGGTCCCTCTGCTCATAATTTTTTTGCAAGTAGAGATGTAGTGTTTCATGAGGAGGTTCATGATGGAAACAATGAAAAAAAAAATGAAAAATGGGACATTCCTTTGTTGGTGAAGAAGGGAGTAATGAAACAAGAGATATCCATCAGCAGCAGCATCAACAACATAAAAAGGAAGAAGTAGATGTTACAGATACAATCATCAAACCAAGTCTGAAAATTTTGGATAACCAGAATAGTTTTGATGCCACTCCAACACTCATGAGATAAGGTAGGCAAAATCAATTTCCAACAAGATATAGGGAGAATTATTTTATATCTAGCATGTTAAATATCGTTGAACCCTCTAGTTATAAATAATCTAGTCAATATAATTAATGGAGGGAAGCCATGGAAGAGGAACATAAATCAATTCTTAAAAACAAAACTTGGGAGTTAGTTGAATTACTTGAGGGAAAACAAACCATAGGCTACAAATGGTTATACAAGCCCAAATTTAAAGGAGATGGGAGCATAGATAAATATAAAGCTATGTTGGTTGGAAAGGGGTACTCATATAAATAAGGTATAGACTATGAGGAAGCCTTCGCCACTGTAGTAAACTTAATAAAATAAAAATTTTAATTTCCTTAGCTACTAAATGTCACGTGATGATGCACCAGCTAGATTTTAAATCTACATTTTTAAATGGGGAGTTGAAAGAAGAAATGTATTTAGAGAAACCTGAGGGATTTTTTAAATAGGGGAAAGAAAATTTAGTCTGTAGATTAAATAAAACTTTATGTGGAATAAAATAGGCTTCGAGACCAGGGTTTGATTAAATTGATTCATTTTTCTTGCAACACAATTATAAAAGAAGAAAAAATTGACCCCAATCTCTACAGCGTGTTTGATTAAAAGGAGATTTTTTTTTTACCTTCTCATATGTATATGATCGTATCATTACAGGAAATGAATACATACTCATTGAAGAATCAAAGAGAATATGTCACAATGTTTTGAGATGAATGACCTTAGTCAACTTCGCTACTATTCGGGTCTTGAGATCTGGAGATATTAAGGAAAAAAATTTCTATCAAAAAGTAAGTATGGCATGAGTCTACTGAAATTTTTTAAGATGGATCATTGTAAAGCTCCAACAGTGCCATTATAGCAGAATACCAAACTTCATAGTGATAATGGTTCAAAGGAGGAAAATGCAACATTGTACAGAAAATTGGTTGGGAGCTTAATCTACTTGAACACTACTAGATCAGATTTGGCTTATGCATTTAGTGTATTGAGCCAATTTATGTCGAAGCCACTTCAGAGACATTGGGTTTCAGAAAAAGGCATATTAAGTTATCTCCAAGGAAACTTAGACAACAACATTGTATACATCGATTCTTGTGATGTTAAATTGATAGGTTTTTCAGACTCTGATTGGGCTACAAATGTATATGAAAGAAGATCGATAAAATGTATTGAATTTAGCATTGGGTATGGGTTTATTGGATGGATTAGTAAAAATAAAAACACAATTTCCTTGTCTTCGATGAAATCTGAGTACCAAGTGATGCCACACAAGAACAAAAATATGCAACAATTATCAGATGTGATAACTAGAGCTCTATCCAATTTGCAAATAACTTGGTGTTTCATAAAAATATCAAGGACATTGATACACAGTTTCACTTCATCGGGGATAAATTTCAAAAAAAAAAAAATCATGTAGAATATTGTAATACCTGTGATAATGTTGTCGACATTTTCACGATGCCTCTTGGTAGAATTAGATTTTAAATGTTTAGGGAAATGCTAGGAATATTTGTAAACCATTTCTCCATTAAGGGTGAGTGTTGAAGATAATGAAGAAACTTAATTAGAGAGAGTCGGTTCACCAGAACCTAAGATTAAGATTTTGTTCGTATTTCTTAGGTATTGGTTATAATTTCCCTAAAAACATGTAAGATATATATTTATTTGATTGTAATGAGAATGCAGAGAAACTTGTCCTCTTGGTGTAGTCTTTGAGAAAAGAGATAACGAGTATTACTTTAATAAATTGATACTCCCATTTTTATGAGTATATTTTTATATTAAAATAAAAAATAAAGAGCATGTTCAAAAATGATAATTTCATGAATTAAAAAAGAAATTGTATTTTAATACAAAATAAAATTGCATCTTGTAACATAGCATCCAAGCTAGGTATCACTTGTGAAACATGACTTTAATATAATGAAATCACATCTTAAGACATAAATTATAAATAATACCTCTCAAAAAAGGAAATGGTTTACATGTACAATGAAGTTATTGAGCCCTCTTTACAGCCAGTATAGGGTAGATGTGTAGATGTAATGTAAGAAAGTTTGTAAACTTTTTGTAATTTCGGCTTAATTGTAATCAATATATTTGTAATAATTATTACTAAAAAAAGTATGGTAAATAAATAAAAATATAAATAAACTGAAGGCATGGTAAATAAGTAAAACCTGTTTATATATTTACTTGAGAGGTATGGTAAATAAATAAAAACCATTTTTATATTTACTCCATAAACCTCCTTATATATTTAAGAAAACTCAAAAAAGTAGTTTTATTTAGGTGAAGCCTATGAACCAAATACAATTGAACAAATTATTATTAATACCATGGAACAAATTATTATTAATACCATGGGCTAAATACCACACCAAATTATTATTAATAGCATAGGCTAAATACCATGTGTCAAATACCATATTTAAATAAATAAATATTAATGAGGAATAAATAAGTATGGTAAATAAATATAAATATAAATAAACGAGAGGTATGATAAATAAATAAACCTTATTTTTTTATTTACTCCATAAACAACTTTATATTTGAGGACACTCAAAAAGGATGTTTTATTTATGTGAAGCCTATGGACTAAATACCATGTGCTAAATTAATATTATTATATAATATTCATATTAATGTGTAAATGTAATTTAAAAAAGTTTGTAAACATTTTTTAAGGTCGGCTCAATATATTTGTAATGGATATATTTATAATAATAACAAAAAAATATAAGTATATCTCTCAATATAAATCTTGGAAACATATTAACATTATATTCTATCATTGGTGTGTGATGGGATGAAGAGATAGAGGGAGGTGGGTGAGAAAGTGAGAGAGAGGAGAGAGAGAGAGGGGAAGAGAGATGGAGTTGGAAGGGGAACAGATAGAGAGAGAAAGGTGGAGATGGAGAGAGAGTGACAAGGGAGAAGGGGAAGAGAGAGGGGGAGACGAATAGGGAGGGAGAGAGATATAAATCGATATTGAGAGAGAGTGTGTATGTTTTTGGGGTGATAAGGAGAGATAATGGGAGATAGAGATATATATGGAAGGGGGAGAGAGGGAAGAGGAGAGAGGAAAAGAGAGGGAGGGAGGAATATAGATAGATATGGAGAGAGAAGAGGAAGAGAGAAAGAGGGAGAGAGAGAGGAAGCGGGAGGGAGAGATAGAGTGGGAGAGGAAGAGGGTGGGAGAGAGAGGGAGAGGAATAGGTAGGGAGGGAGAGGGAGAGATAAATATAAATATAGATATGGAAAGATAGTGTGTATGTTTGGGGGCTGAGAGAGAGAGAGAGAGAGAGATAAGGGGAAGAGATAGTGAGGGACAAGAAGAGGGAGAGATAGATAGATAGATATATATATGGAGAGATAATGTATACAGGATTGTATAGAGAGATAAAGAAGGAGAGATAGAGGGAGATAGATATATAGACTTACAGGGAAAGAGGGCAGAAGAGAGACACAAAGAAAATGAGAGATAGAGAGAGAGAGAGAGAGATATCTTGACATGTGTTTCATGGGATGGGATAGAGAGACAAATAAGGAGAGATGGAGGGAGGTATAGATATATATGGCAGGGGGGAGAGGGATGAAGATAAAAATAGAGAAAGGGAGAGGTGGTGAGAGAGAGACATGGGAGAGAGGGAGCGGGAGAGAGAGAAGGAGAGGGGGAGGGAGATAGACACAAAATGGAAGGTGGAGATAGAGGGAAGGAAAAAGAGACGCACAAAGACACATATAGACATAGAAGTTAGATCTAGAAATTCATGAATATTTTGGTTTTTCACTAAAACAGATGTATTTATTTGAGTGTATTAGTTTATTTCTAATCCAATTTGATCACTTGCACTAGATGCATTGATTTCAATGTAGATGTCAATCTTTAATCCTATTTAATACCTTACACTAGATGCATTTATTTTTGTTAGATGTTGATTTTTACTCCTATTTGATTGCTTGCACTAGATGCATTGGTTTCAATGTAGATATTGATTTCTAACCATATTTGATCACTCTCAATAGATGAATTGGTTTCAATGTAGACATTAATTTCTAATCCTATTTAATACCTTACACTAGATGCATTGGTTCCAATGCAGATGTTGATTTCTACTCCTATTTGATTGCTTGCACTAGATCAATTTGTTTTAGTGTAGATATTGATTTCTAATATTATTTTATTGCTTGCAATAGATGCATTGGATTTATTGTATATTTTTCTTTCTAATCCTATTTGATTTTTTTCACTAGATGCATTGATTTCAGTGTAGATGTTGATTTTTGATTTGATGCCTCTTGATGTATGGTGTACATTAATTTCAAAGTAGTTAGATTAATAATGTGCATTTATTACAATGTAAGCACATCTCTACCCCATCCATAGATATCTATATGTCACATTGTCTCTCCTATATCTCTCCATATCAGCCCCCAAACATACACACACTCTCTCCAGATCTCTCTCTCTCTCTCTCTCTCTCTCTCTCTCTATGTCCCTTTTATAGTCCCTCTCTCTCTCTTCTCCTTATCTCTTTCTCTAACACTTCTCTCTCCATATCTATATCGATTCCACCCCACCCTCTATTTTCATCTCTCTTCCCCCCTCTATGCATTGGTTTCAGTGTAGATAATGATTTCTAATCCTATTTGATTGTTTCCAATATATGCATTCAATTTAGTGTATATTTTTATTTTTAATCATTTTTTAGTGTTTGCACAAGATGCATTTATCTTAGTGTAGAAGTTAATTCCTAATCCAATTTTATTATTTTCAATAGATGCATTGATTTCAATGTATATGTTGATTTATGATTTGATGCAATTAGATGTATGATGTACATTAATTTCAATGTAATTAGATAAATCGTGTGCATTGGTTTTAGTGTAACCACATCTTTTCCCCCTCCATCTATATCTCTTTCTCCCATTGTCTCTCCTTCTTTATCTCGCTATCTCACCCCCCAAACATACTCTCTCTCTCTCTCTCTCTCTCTCTCTCTCTCTCTCTCTCTCTCTTCCACTTCCACTTCCTCTCTCTCTCTTCTCCTTCTCTCTCTCTAACACTTCTCTCTCCATATCTATATATCTTCCTCCCCACCCTGTCTTTGCATCTCTCTTCTCCCCTCTATCCCCCCCTCCATCTATACCTCTTCATCACCCCCAAAAAATTCACATGCACTCTTAGTGTGAGCATATAAACATTAGTCATGACATGAATTGAATTATGTGTTGCCATAATTCAACCATAAATAAAGAACTTGAATGTTCATCCTAAATAAAATTTTCACTTACCTGAAATGTCTTCTTCTTAAAAATATAAACCATTTGTAATTGACTACATCCTTATTATTTCCATTTTTCGTCATTCAACATTCTTAATCACTTTTCATTCAAACACGATAATAGAGAATAACTAAATGTGTGACAATAAGAACAATAAAATAAAATAGTTTCAGATTGATAGAAATGAATATATTTTGTAATTGATTTCATTCTTATTACTCACATTTTCTATCATTCAACATTGTTACGTTTTTACTTTGCACTTAAAATTTTTATTTCATCATTTTTCATCATTCAAGTTAGTACGTGTCTCTTCATTCATCATTAATCTTAGACATTTTTAGAATATTTATGTAACCATCGGATTAATTGTTAACTGTTGGTTAAAGTTATTTTTTAAGACTTTAAGACATTCCTTGTTATTATTTGAAAATGATACATTATGAGAAGAAATTAAATTGGTTATGGAATTAGTTCCGTAGAGTGAAAGACTGATGGTAAAAATATTTATTCAAAGTGAGAAGTAGTTGAATGAAAACAATTTATTCAGTTAGTTAATATTTCTCTATGGATAAAAGAAACATCCTTGTGAGGAAGAGGGGTTCTGACTTGTGTGCTATGAAGTGAAGAAGGAGAGAAAGTTGTATTTCCTGAGCTCGTAGAACCAGTGGAAAAAAATCTCGGCTATCCTACACTTTCTTGAAGGTGGATTGGACCAGATTCCTGAGATCTCTTTTATGCATTATTTTTCTTCCTACTTGGCTTATGATTGAAGCATGGGGGGGGGTGAGGACATAATCGCCTCATCTACATTAGGGAGGACAACCACAGTCAATCAAAGATAACTTGATTCTGTTGAAAGTTGAATAAGTAAATGAAGTAGAATGATACTGATATTTCAGGAATAATGGATTCTGGTTAAATGTTTTTTTATATAGTAGAATTATTGAAAATCTACAGCTATCAAAAGAATATAATTACTGTGTAAAATTATTAGATTTAGGTATTAGATACATAGTAAATATTTTTAGTAGAGTAGAAGGAAACAAAATTATGTTTGTTGTAGTATGTGTTATTTAAAGGAAACACAGTCGGTCATTACATTAAATTAAATTCCTAGTGAGCAATTTTCCTATTATAGTAAGGACGAGAGGTATGGTATAATAGGAAAAGAACAGCCAAATGTTCCTGACATTTAAGTAAATGTTGCGCAATGAAATAAACTGGAAATAGAGAAAAGGATGTATGTGAATCAGTAGAGAAAATTCTCTGATACCAGAACTTGAGAGACTTCGGAATACTCGATACTTGTTCCTACCCCATAAATATACATGAAATAGAATGAATCAATGGGTCTGGTCGACTCCTAAAACTACATCCATAGTTAGAGCAATGAAACTGTAAATAAATCATGAAGCTGATAAAAGTTGTAAGACATAGATTTGCTAACAAGGACAAGAGTTGAGTAGTTTAACATCACAGAAGTTGTGAAATATATCTATTCCTATTAAAAGGGTAGACCTTAAACAGATATTAAACATTTCTAAATAAATAAATACATCCAGTAAAACTACATTCTGGAAAGGTAATAAGAATAGAAAATGTCAATACTCTGCTAAATATAAAGAATAAAACTACTTTGAAGCCTTTTACATTAAACCTAGAAAGAATAGCTTTATTATAATGGAAAACAAGGCAAATATCATTGCAATAATATAAAGAAAATACTTTAGGAATCATAACATTGTCGCCCAAAAATTCTGTATATAAAATTAACACTAAAAGGTAACTGTCCATACAGAGTAGCTTCAAACAAGAACATATATTTAAAGAGGAAAAATTTAGGAATTTTACAGAACTTCAACAGTGCCATGCTTCCTTCAAAGACTGAATTGTTTAAACAGTTATAATAGACAAGAGTTTAGTTGTCAAGCCACACTGTAAAACATTCTAAACCAGTACAAAACCTATTAAACTATAAATGAAGATTGCTAGCTTCAATAGGAAAAGTGGTGTGCAAGTTCAAGACTATAGGAGCCGAGTAATGTAGATTTCCTGAAGGTCTAAGCTTCCAAACTGGGAATGCGGATTTTCTGGGCCAAAATACAAAGAAGGGTACCTGCTATATACGAGAGGAAGATAGTTTAGTGGTGGTAGAATGAACTTGACCCAGGAACCAAATTTTCCACTAGTTTTCTTCCAAATATTTACCTGTCAATAAAGAAATGGACTAGTTAAATAATGTTGCCATAACTATAATTAACAAGAAGAAAAACCTAGAGAAAATTAAATGCAGCTGTAACCTACCTCTTATTATTTTTGTCGAGATGATTGGATTGTGCTAGCATGAAATGGAACCATATGGACTATGGGTAAGCATCAATGAGAAAAATAAAATGAAGGAAACCTCAAATTGACATTAGGAAATGAAACTTGGGTTACCTTCCTCCAACCTTCGTTTCCATAGCTGAAGCAGGTCGAATACGCGGAAAAATGATCCCAAAAAGGGTCAAGATTGGCTCACTGTAACATTATCCACTCAACGCAGATGCGAGGAATGGTTGGGTGTTAGATTGATGATAATTTAGGAAAGAAAAAATAATGCATCCACCTTGCGGAAGAGAATACTATGGTGAACCATACTTGTTACAGTAAAAAAAAGCTTAAATAGTTGTAGAGCCATAAGTTCCTTACCAATTGGTGAATGTGGAACTGGTCCATGATAAAGAATTCCTGAACAGGATGAGATGCATAAGTGTTAGACCTATCTGTCGAGCGACGAGATGAAAAATAGCTAATGGCTTCCTCCCGTAGAGGGCCGAGACAGAAGGTGGGAGTTTTCTCTCTAGAGAGATATGAAAAAATGCCCAAAATCCAAAATAAAATGGTTATCGATGGGAGGTCAACACCTCAAAACCCTATGTTTCACCACCACCGTTGGATCTAGGTTATACATATCCACGGTGTAGGATCTAAACAGTTGTAAAACATTAATTGCAATTCCATCACATGAGAGGATATTTCGGGACCTTATAGATACCATAACAACATATGTGCCATACTGTGCTGAAGAATTAAATCATTAACCCAAATTTTGGTGTTCTATGAAAGTGAAGTATAGTAATATTATAAGTGGCAGACAGGTGGATCACACATCAAAATAAAAATCAAATTATGACTATAGTATTAGTTAAGGTTATATGTAATAAGAGCTTATATGTATGTGTTTTTAGTTATTTTCTCATTGTAATGAAGTTAATATATATATATATATATATATAATGGTCACAACTTCAGAATTATGTTGTATCGAATATGCCATAGGTTGTGTATGTGAATAAATAATGAATCATTAAGCCATAGGATTTGTAAATGAATATATAATGAATCATTAGGTGTGTTTAGGTGAAATTTAATTTTTTTTATGAATGTAACGATGGTTGTTATAGGTGGTATCAGAGAAGCACTAGCACACTAGGACACTATAGGTCAACTAACATTTTAAATTTGTGTGTATACTGATGCACAGAGAAAGAAAAGAAGTATAACAGGAGACAATTTGGGGAGGGGGAAAACACAACAACCACCCCAGAAGACGAGGGAAACTCAACCCAGACTATAAATGAATCCAGAGATGTGGGTGCAGTTGAGTGTGGATTAGCACTAGCAAACCAGTAGACTATTGGAAGAGCAGCAGCACCAAACCAACATCCTCCTAAATATAGTACAAATGTTACAAGAGGAAATGGAGAGGGAGCGAAGTGATAATGCACGTTTGATGCAAGAGCACGAGAGGATAATAAAAAGCCTCTCAAACAAACAGAATCAAGGGATTGAACACCCCGACACTGATAGGGATTTGTTGCAAGAAGAAAATGAGACACAAGAAAGATACCATGCCACTGACAGAATGGAGAGAAGTCAGTCTCAACGGAGTAATAGAAATAGTAACTAAAATCAGGCTGAATCAAATAATGTAAAAGATCAAAAAGAAGTTAAAAGGCAGAAGGTGGAACTATAAGGTGAATTTCGAAAGATAAAACCACCTACATTTGATGGAGTAGAGGAAGAAGTCGCTAAGGAATTGCTGATAAACATGAACAAGTATTTTAAAGTTTTTGAATACAATAGTAATGTTAAATCCAGATTGGCTATTTATCAGTTGAGGGAGAAAGCTACATTATGGTGGGAGGAAGTGAAAACCGTCCATAGTATATATTATCACGACGTGACTGGGGATTTGTTCCAATAGTATTTTAAAGATAAATACTTAACTGAACATTTCTATGACAAAAAAATATAGAGATTTCCATGACTTAAGGTAAGGATAAATGACGATGGATGAGTACATCACAAAGTTTACTTCCTTACTTGGTTATGTTCCTTATTTAAGGGATGAAGAGGCAAAATTACAGTGGTTCCTGAGTATTTCTCTGACTCATATGAAGGAACGTATTGAGTTTGTGAATCCCAAAACTATGGACGAGACAATCTAAGAGGCAAGAATGTGTTACCAGCAAGCTAAAGTGAAAGGAGAATAGGGTAAAAGCTAGCAGACAAAGAAAGAACATAAGGGTAGTTCTGGTTTCAAGAAAAACAGAACCAATAATTTCAAGAATTCTGCCAAAAATTCAGTTAGCAAAAAATTTGGTAAAAATCATCAAAGAGTAAGATGTCCTATAGAAGATAGACCCACAGAAGTTTCCAGTAAACCAGACCAAGTACAAAATCAGAAGCCATCCTTACAGTGTTGGGGGTGTGGTGAGGCACATTACTACAGAAATTATCCATGGCGAGGAAAGAGCGAGGAAGTTACCAACATGTAGGAGGCCTCAACTATAGGCGATGTAGCCAAAAATATAGCCATAATTAACGCAGCCCTGGAGGATCGTCACGCAGATTATCAATTGACAATGATAGAATTAGAAGGTAAATTACTATCCCAACCCGTTTCTATTTTGGTAGACCCATGTGCTAGTTTAAGCTACATAAGTCCCAAAGTAGTAGAGACTTGTAAATTGTAGAGTTAGAAATTTAGAAATCCATGGATGGTATAGTTATCCACAGGAGCAAAGAGAAATGTATGTGCTAAGATTCCTAACTGTGCACTAGAAATTAGTGAACAACAGCTAACTGTAGATTTGAATATACTACCTCTTGGATCCTATGATGTCCTACTTGGTATGGACTGGTTGGAGAAGCATTAGACGTTAGTAGATTGTAAATAAAAGAACATCTATTACAAAATGGAAGATGGAACCAGTAAGGAAATTCAAGGTATAAAGAAACCTCTGAAGCTACGCCCTATTACAACATCTCAGATGGGTGAGTGCATGAGGAAGGGATGACAGGTATATGCACTCTAAGTGGTTTTCACGTATTGCAAATAAAAGGCTCCAATTATGGAAAATATCCCAATAATACATGAGTTTATGGATGTATTTCGAGAGGAAATACCAGGCTTGACACCCAAAAGGGACATTGATTTTACCATAGAATTTATACCTGGAGCATCACCCATTTCGAGGACACCTTGCCAAATGAATGCACTATAATTAACTAAACTTAAGATGTTCGTTACAAGAAATATTGGATAAAGGGTACATATGTTATGAAACCAGCTCCAAAAATAGAAGAAAAGAGAGATCAACTCCTTAGAAGTCAACCACTTTGAGGGGGAAACCTTCAATACATTACATAAATGAACAATTCTTGGATGATACAAATGACCAAAACCTCCTTCTATATATAGGAGTCCATGGACCAACAATATAATCCTAGCCGACCTAACAATAACAATGTAAGGGTGCAATAATAACAATATTGGGGTTACAGGGGTACAACAATAACAATAAGGGGGCTACACTAATAACAATAAGGGAATAAACTAGTAATATAGGGACCTCACATTCCCCTCTCCTTCAAAAAAGTGTTTTCCTCAACACTTGAGTAGTTCTGGGTGCTTCTCTATAAAATTCTTATCCTCCCATGTAGAATCTTCAGTGGGTAAGTTCTTCCACTTGATGAGATACTTTGAAATTCATCGATTTCATAGATGTGGAGTTATTTTTTCCCTGACCGCTTCAGGATCCAACTTTATTTTTCCTTCCTCATCAAGTTCTAGCAATATTGTTTTAACTCGAAGATTTTCACCTATAACCTTCTTTAAGCATGAAACATGGAAAACTGGATGCACTCGCGAAGAAGCAGGAAGCTCCAATATGTATGCCATAGTAGCAATATTTTGTAACATCTTTTAAGGACCATAGTACTTTGGAGATAATTTATTATCCTTGTTCGCTTGCTTGACGGACATTTGTTTGTATGGTTGTGGCCGGAAAAATACCCAGTCTCCTACATCAAAAATTATCTCGTTGCGATGTTGATCTGCTTGTTGTTCCAGTCAATTTTGTGCCAAATTTAGGTTATCCTTTAAGAGTTGTAGAACTTCTTATTGATACTCAATATGGTCTTCCACTACTTGAACCTTAGAATTTTCTCTTAAAGATGATGTTATGGATGGTGGATGATATCCATAAAGTGCCATAAATGTGGTCATTTTTGTTGTAATATGGAAGGATGTGTTATACCACCATTCAGCGAGAGGTAACCACTTGACCCATTATGTTTATTTATTAGATACAAAAAATGAAGATATCCTTCCAAACATTTATTCACTATCTCAGTTTGACCATCAGATTGAGGATGATAGGATGAGCTATGAGCTAATTGAGTACCCAAACAGAAAAATAACTCCGTCCAAAAATTTCTAGTAAAAATGGGATCTCTATCGTTCACAATAACCTTTGGGCTTCCATGTAGCTTTTGAATTGTGTCCATAAATGTAGTAACAATTCTACTTTCTTTAAATGGGTGAGATAATGCACAAAGGTGTGCATACTTGGTAAGTTTATCAACTACCACCATGATGACACTCTTTCCTTCAGACTTAGGTAAACCTATGATAAAATCCATTGAAATCTCCTCCCAACATTGACTTGGAATGAATAAAGGTTGTAGAAGACCCGGGGTCGTAATTGTCTCAACTTTATTTTGCTGGAAAACAAAACATTCCACCACAAACTTTTGAATATCAGATTTATGGCAATCCCAAAAAAAATATTTCTTCACCTTGTGGTAAGTTTTTCAAAATCTTGAGTGTCCTCCTAAAGGAGATGTGTGCAATTCCAAAAGAATATTTTTCTTTAGTTGGGAATTCTTACAAATATATAAGCGATCTTTGTACCATGAGAAATCATTTTTCGAAATAAATGTATTAGATGTACTAGGATCTTGTTGCAACTTTTGAATGAGTGTCCACACTTCTTCATCCCTCTTCCATTCATCCTTTTCTTTGGTTATCCAATCTGGTTGGATAATAGAAATGGCACAAAGCAATGCTTCCACCTCTTCATTCTTTCTTGAGAGTGCATCTGTAACAACATTTAGCTTCCTTTTTTGTAGATTATTTCAAATTCATAACCCAACATCTTTGTAACCCATTTTTGTTGCTCTTCTGAAGATAGTCTTTGTTCCAAAAAGTCTTTAAGTCTATCAAGATCATTTTTTACCTTGAAGTGTCTTCCCATTAGGTAAGGTCGTCATTTCTTTAGTGCATGTAGTATTACTAACATCTCTTTCTCATAAATAGCTTTCTATAAATACTTTCCTTTCATTGCATGATTTTCAAAAGAAATGGGTCTTCCTTCTTGCATTAAAACCAAACCAATTCCATTTCCTGAGGCATCACATTCCACAATAAAGGGTTTTGTGAAGTATGGTGTAGCTAAGACTGGTGCTAGGCACATTGCCTCTTTAAGATGTTCAAAGACCTTAGTTGCTTTAGGAGTCCATGAAAATGCGTCTTTCTTCAATAATTTTGTTAGAGGTGTTGCTATTCTACCATAATTCTGAAAAAACTTGCGATAATACCCTGTTACATCGATAAATTCTCGCAACTTCTTTATGGTTGTGGGGAATTTCCATTCCTTAATGGCTTTAATTTTTTTAGGGTCTACCTTAACACCCTCGTGAGATACAATATGACCTGGATATTCCACCTCTTGTACTCCAAAGAAAAATTTTGATGATTTTTCATATAATTATTATTCCTGTAATAGTTTGAGCACCCTGTCAACATGTTGAACATGATCCTTCCAAGAACTGCTATATATTAGTATATCATCAAAAAATACTAGCACAAATTTTCTAAGGAAGGGTTTGAAAATGGAATTCATCAACCCTTGAAATGTAGAAGGTGCATTCGTAAGGCCAAAAGGCATGAGCAAAAATTCATAACGACCCTCATGAGTTCGAAATGTTGTTTTCAAAATATCTTCAGTCTTCATTCTAATTTTATGATACCCTGAACGAAGATCCAACTTGGTAAAATAAATTCCTCCATGTAATTCATCCAATAATTCATCAATCACAGGAATGGGAAATTATCTTTAATGGTGAGCTTATTGAGCTCCCTATAATCCAGACACATGCGCCATGATCCATCCTTCTTGTGCACCAATACTACTAGAGCACAGAAAGAACTTTGACTAGGTTGAATTATACTAGCCTCTAACATTTCCGCAATCATACTTTCAATTTCGCTCTTTTTAAAATAAGGATATATATCAAGCCTAATGTTTAGAGGAACACTTACTGGAACCAAATGAATAGCATGATCATGATCACAAATAGGTGGGAGTCCTTTGGGAGTTTCAAACACCTTGGAATGATTGTCCAAGACCTTTTGGAGATCTACAAAAATAGATGATTTTGATGTTGGAACTTTTAGTGAGCATAATTGTGCAATTAAACCTAATTTTTCTTTCTTAGAATCTTTTTCATGACATTAGAGCTTATTATCTTTCACGGCTTCCTTGTGATACCCCTTAATTCGACTTCCTTTCCTTTTGACAAAAATTTCAAGAAAAGTTCTTGAAAATTAAAAGCTACTGTCCCCAAAGATTGTAACCATTGTACTCCTAGTACAACATCAGCACCTCCCATAGGAATGGAAATCATTGGAATATTCAACACATATTCCCCCATGGTTAGCATGATATTATGGCATTTTCCAGAGCAACTTATAGTTCCTCCATTTGCAACCATCACTTGAAATTCTGGTGCTAGGTATAGGACTCAAGCAATGTAGATTTCATGAAGGTCTAAGCTTCCAATCCAGGAACGCAGATTTACCGAGCCAAAATGCAAATAAGGGTACCTACTAAATATGAGAGGAAGATAATTTAGCGATGGTGGAATGAACTTGACCCAGGAACCCAATCTTCCAATAGTTTTCTTCCAAAGATTTACCTGTCAATAAAGAAATAGACAAGTCAAATAATGTTGCCATAACTGTAATTAACGAGAAGAAAACCCTAGAGAAAAGTATATGCAACTATAGCCTACCTCTTATTATTTCTGTTGGGATGATTGGATTGTGCTAGCTTGCAACAACACCATATGGATTATGGGTAAGCATCAGTGCGAAAAAGAAAACGAAGGAAACCTCAAATTCACATTGGGAAATGAAACTTGTGTTACCTTCCTCCAACATTCATTTCCAGAGCTGAAGCAGGTCGAATGCATAGAAAACTGATCCCAAAAAGGGTCGACATTGGCTCACTGTAACATTAGCCACTCAACGCAGACGCAACGAAAGGTTGGGTGTTAGATTGATGAAAAATTAGGAGAACAAAAACAATGCATCAACCCTGCTAAAGAGCAAACAATGGTGAATTGTACCTATTACAGTAAACAAAAAACGCAAATAGTTGTAGAGTTAGAAGTTGCTTACCATTGGTGAATGCGAAATTGATCCATGATAAAGAAGTCTCGAATAGGATGAGATGCATAAGCGAAAAACCTCTCTTTCAAGCGATGAGGTGAAAAATAGCTAACGGTTACTCCTGCAGAGGGTCAAGATGGAAGTTGGGAGTTCTTGATCCAAAGAGCTGTGGCAAAATGCTCGAAAGCTAAAAGAAAATGGTTATAGAGGGTAGGTCAACACCTCAGAACCCTAAGCTTCACCGCCACCATTAGATCTAGGTTATACAAATCCACGGTGTAAGATGTAAGCAACTGTAAAACATCAAATGTAGTTCCATCACATGGGCCGATATTCGGAGACGTCATAAATACCATAACAATGATCTGTACCATATTGTGCTGAAGAATTAGATCATTAACCCAGATTTTATTGCACTATGAATGCAAAGTACAACAAAATCAGAAGTGGCAGACAGGTGGATCACACATCAAAAGAAAAATCAAAGTATGACTATGGTATTAGTTAAGGTTATATGTAATAAGAGCTTATATGTATGTGTTTTCAATTCTTTTCTCATTTTAATTAAGCATATATATATAATGGTAACAACTTCAGAATGTAGTTGTGTGGAATATGCGATAGGTTGTGTATGTGAATAAATAATGAATCATTAAGCCATAGGCTTTGTAAGTGAATAGATAATGAATCATTAACTCTTTTTAGGTGAAATTTAATGTAACAATGGTTGTTACAATTTAAAATGATCAAAAAAATTAGATCTTCAACAAATTTTGTATGACTCCACAAGACTGAAACCAACTTAGATCCATCTTAGCCCTGGAACTATCAAGTGTTGAGAGAGATCAAATCTCCTGAGGTGCAAAAATTTCCTCACGTTTTACACTCAAAAAAAAATTTTGCGCCCTAAGAGATTTGATCCCTCTAGATGCTTGATAGATCCGAGGTTAAGATGGATCTAAGCTAATTTTACGAATAAGATTTATATTTTAGAAAACCTTATCTTAGTGTTAAAAATAGAAAGTTTCTTTAATATATATCATAATGTATATTAAAATGGATTCTTTTATATTTAACCAAATATATTTGTTATTACTCTTTATACAATTTTGATTTATTCATTTCACATTTTTTTTAAATAAAATATTAGATGTTTTATAGTAATTTTTTTCAGTATTATACACACACACACATATATAGCTTTCTATTAGCATCTGCTTACCATTACAAGTTTATCTTTTCAAAAGCTTTGATTACATGTCTATGATTATTATATATGAAAAATGAAAAATGTAACTAAACAATTTAGACATAAAATTATAAAAAAAATTTATAAAATTATTAAATTTATAAAATTATTAAATTTTTTTTTTCATATAAACATAAATCCTTATCAACCTAATTCAATTTGGAATTATATTTCTCTTTAATATACTCTCTTTTTATATATATATAACAACATTAAATATTTATTTTTGATCTAAACATGAAATCTTATCAACCTAATTCAGTTTGGAGTTCTTTGCTCTTGAGTGTACTTTGGGAATATGGTTATTAAAATATTAAAAATAATTTTTAAAATATTATATTTGATATATTTAAAACTAGGAATTAATATTAAATTTTAATTAGATAATGATTAAAAAATAGAAAATAAAAAATCTTTAAAAAATTATATTTATTATTAATAATGTTTTTAATTAAATAAATAAAAAACATAATTTTCTAATGGCCTGAATTTCTTCCTCCATAATCACTAAATTATAAAAATTATTATGAAAAAATCACATCACTAAATTATAAAAATTACTGTGAAAAAATTTCATCACTAAATTGTAAAATTTAGTTGAGACATGGTATTTAACAAGTGAGATAACCTAAATATAAAAATTATTATGAAAAATTTACATTTTTAAACCATTTAAATTTTGGAAATTAAAATTTTGTTTAATTGTTATAATTTTATAATAATTAATTATAATGCATGAAATTGGAAAACAATTATATCATATTTTAAATTATTAATTAGTATAAAAAATATATATTTTTAAACAATTTCATAATTTGAAATTGATTATTTTATTTCATTATAATAATTAAGTATATTGTGTTAAAATAAAAATCAATCACCACATCTAAAGTTACTATTCACATATAAGATAATTATTCAATCACATAGAACATAATTATTCAAGTTGCTAATCACATATTGCATTTTGAAATTTCTTATTATTAAACGGTTCCTCTTAACGAATCAACTTAGAAGGAAAACAGTAAAGAAAAAATTATGAAAACCCAATTTTATGGTTTATCTTCACACTTTTCTAATTAAAATAATTACCTTAGTGTGCACTGCCTGACGATCATGAGAAACCAATATAAGATTATTAAGCATGAGTTTGCTTTAGGCAAACTGATCTTTAAAATCTTTCTGATATTTGGTGATATGGGTAATACAAATTATTTAAAGGCTTTTTTTAAAGGAATAAACAAAATAGTTTTGATAGTAGTTTTTTTTGGTTGGAATATAGTTTAAAAAAAATTAAAAATTAAGTAGTTGGAGTGTTTGAATTGTTTTTAGTGATGGAAATGGATAATAAGTTTTGCTAAAATATTAAAAACTCAAAAATTTGACAGCTTTAATCTAGATTTTCACACAAATTTTTCATAATCTTATGAGAATTTCTATTATTTTCTAAACTAAGTTATAAGCCTTTTTAGACTACGTTTAAACCAGAAAAAAAAAAACACAAACACAGTGCAAATATTTATAATTGAATTGTGATGAACGTTGGTTAACAGTATCCATCACCGATTAGTTCGGCGAGTGAGGGTTCACAATTCCTCGCGTAGGCTCGTAGCCAGGCTCAGGCATAGTGGCAATAAACACGCTTGATGGGGACATGTCTTATCATTTTGATTTGTAACTTTGTGTGCTGATCATGCTTCATAACTTGTCTGGTCTGTTGCAAATATTTATAATTGAATTGTGATGCACGTTGGTTAACAGTATCCATCACCGATTAGTTCGGCGAGTGAGGGTTCACAATTCCTCGCGAAGGCTCGTAGCCAGGCTCAGGCATAGTGGCAATAAACTCGTTTGATGGGGACATATCTTATCTTTTTGATTTGTGACTTTGTGTGCTGGTCATGCTTCATAACTTGTCTGGTCTGTTGCAAATATTTATAATTGAACTGTGATGAACGTTGGTTAACAGTATCCATCACCGATTAGTTCGGCGAGTGAGGGTTCACAATTCCTCGCGAAGGCTCGTAGCCAGGCTCAGGCATAGCGGCAACAAACACGCTTGATGGGGCCATATCCTATCTTTTTGATTTGTAACTTTGTGTGCTGGTCATGCCTCATAATTTGTCTGGTCTGTTGATGGGAATGGCAGTTACGGTATCTCACTATTTATATTTGAAAGACTTGGGAATATTTTTTTTTGGTTGTACAAAGTCACTTTTTGAACATATTCACTAGTACCCAGTATTTTTTTCATATGAAAAATCAAAAACACGTTTGATTAATGCGGGAGGTCGTTCGAAAAACATATTTTGTTTGGTCGGATTGTTTGCTTTTTTAAATCCAGAAAGCGGATTCGGCATTGCTTTCAATATTGCACGTGTCTATTATTTTTTGTAAACGCCATGACCATGGCTACCAGCACTCCGGTTCACCATTAAATAGTTTGAATTTCAAACATAAAATGGAACTTTCCCATAGTCACTATTTCTTTACAGAAACTCGGCGTTATAGAGTCTCGTACCAGTCGTCACGGTACTTTGTATAAAACAAAATTCATGTTTTTGTATTTAATGAATCTCCTTTAATACAAGCACAATTATTTTCAATGTATTTGAAGGATCCCCTTATATACTCGTACATGTGTAAAATAAAATATATGAATACAATCAGGGCATTTATTTCCATTAATCGAAAATGAGTCATGTGGTGAGTGAGTCAGCACATGACCTTAGTTTATGGTTTTTTGGGTTTAATTTTTTATGCATTAGCATTTGGACTTAGTGAGAAATGTGAATGGATTTTCACATATTGTGGCTAATTTGAGATAAATTTCATTTCCTAAGTGGTCAAAACAAAGTTTACTGAGAGGGTTGGATCTCTCGAATCTTCATTTATTTAAATATTGTAATAATCTATATAGTTGCGTTATGGTTAGAATAGAGGGTGAGTGTTAGCATAGGTGTGCATTGAAACTTTAGAATAGGGATTAGGATGATAAGAATAAAGATTGAGTTGTGACATTGTTAGATTTGATCCACAAAAGAAGAAAACAAAATGTAATGACAAATATAGATAGCGAGGGAGTGGGACAATCTATATATATATATATATATATATATATATATATATATATATATATATATATATATATATATACATATACATATTGGGTTTTTAAAAGAAAAGGACATAGAGATAGAGGTAAAAAAATTGATATAATCAGACCAGAGAGGGAAAAGATCTGTGACTTCAATTTTAATAGAAATTGATTGAGCTCATTGTGAAAATCATCTTTGTGCGTGTTACATTTTATCATAAATCATTGAAAATCCATTTTTGTATACACTGGTACTGTGTTTTATTTTCTGCGTTTGAAATGGCATTAAACAGTGAATAGCTAGAGGGTTATGTAATTGTTTTAACAATGAATAGATTGAGCATTCATTGCAGAGGATGAGTATGCCAAGTTTGTTATGATTGATATATTAAAAGGTCGAAATTGATGCATTAAGGGACCTTGTTCCACTATAAACTTTTGTGTATTGGTATTGCAAAGCGGTTTGAAAACCCCAAATGGTTTGTCGCACAGCTCTGTCAGTGATTTGCGGTAATTGTTGAGTCCATGCAATATACTCCTGTGGTTGACACGTAGCATAAATACGGGCGAATGAAACCATCTTTATCGCAAAGCTTTCAAAACGTTAAAAACTGTGTTATTTAGAATGCGATAACCATCAGATCGGGCAGTTAAATAAAAGGGGAGTGCGATAATGGTTAGATTCAAGAATGTTTGTTTCTTCGGTGGTGATGTGTGAATGAAAGGATTAGATGGGTCAACAAGTTGACCATATTTATTGATTTATCTGAATGGCTCACTTTTCACAAATCAGCATTGCTTGAGGTCTTATGTATGTATAGTTGTGAATTAAAAAGAAATAAATCGTGAAAAGGATTTATTTGGTGGTGGTTTGTCTTTAGTGATAATTTTATTTAAATTAGTAAATTTTAAGGTGTCTCTGACATCATTTGGTATAAGAGCTAGATTGCGGGTTGTGTTGTTTTAACAAAATGCCACCAAGAAGAGGCATAGGAATAGGCCGATGACAACCTACAACAAATGCAGTTTTGCTGAAAGAAGTATGACACCTTCCAACATGGATGGAAGCTATGGAAATAACCTAGAGACAAGCACCTAATGAAGGAGGCGCCAATGATGCTGAGGGATTGTCCCAAGAAGAAGAAGAACAAGATATTGAAGCATCAAAAGTGTTGAAGATGTTGGTGAAGGAAACTCGAATACCAAAGGTGGATATACCTATGTATGAGGTAAATCCCAATGTAGAAGCATTAATGGACTAGATCGATTCATTAGGTACATACTTTGACTTTGAAGAAGTCGAAGACAAAAGAAAAGTGAATATTGCTGCTACCAGATTAAAAGTCCATGCAACTATTTGGTGGGAATAATTACAAGTATCCAGACAGAAAAAAGGAAAACCCAGAATCAAGCAATGGGACAAGATGGTGAGAAAAATAAAAGGTAAATTCATGCCCAAAGATTATCAATTAAATCTTTTTGAGAAATTGTAAAATTTGAAGAAAAAGGGAATGACAATGAAAGAATATACAGAGGAATTCTATAAATTGAATATTAGATCTGGACGTGTAAAGGATGATGTGGAGAAAGTAGCCACATATATAAATGGTCTGAGCTATGATATTCAGGATGAAATCATTTTATTGAATCTAAAGTCAATTGAGGATGCTTATCAGGCATCCTTGAAAGCGAAAGAGAAGATACAAAGGAAACAAAACCAGAAGAACCGAGGTTAGGGTTCTGTGAGAGGCAAAGGAGCATTTAAACCTAGATTTCAGGACTCCCAGAATGAAGCAGGAGGCTCAAGTATCAGACCACCACAGAGAGGAGACTCTGTTCGAGGAAGGTTTGTACCCAGAGGTAGAGGTCAAGGAAGAGAAATTCGGTGCTATACATGTGGTAAATGGGGACATGGATCATGGGATTGTCCTCATAGTAAATCAACAAATCAAAGAAATGTAAATTTTGTTGAAACAAAGGAGGAAATTCCTCAGGATAAATGGAAAGAAGAACCACTCAAAGCAGGAGAATCTTTGTTATTGAAAAGGGTATTTCTTAAA
The DNA here is from genome assembly GCA_034641835.2 of Pinus albicaulis. NCBI lineage: Eukaryota > Viridiplantae > Streptophyta > Pinopsida > Pinales > Pinaceae > Pinus > Pinus albicaulis. The sequence continues at coordinate 37,640 of JAXQQM020081480.1, forward strand.
GTAGAAAAAGAAGTAAAAGATCTAGCTCAGAGAAAGAATCTATTCAGAAGCATATGCAAGTCTAAAGGTAAATGTTGCAAAGTGGTAATTAACAGTGGTATTATTGAAAACTTTGTTTCTACAGAAATGGTAGATAAGTTGGGATTAGAAAATACATTACAACCTACTCCATATAAGGTATCATGGTTGCAAAAAGGCCATCAGATTATTGTGACAGAACAATGAAAGGTAGAGATCCTGATAGGCACTTACAAGGATTTTATATTATGTGATGTAATGCCAATGGATGTATGTCACATATTGTTTGGAAGACCTTGGCAGTTTGATCGGAAAGCCATACATGATGGCAGAAGAAATACTAATACCTTGGAGAAGGATGGAAACAAACACACACTACTACCATTGAAAGATGAAGCTGACAAAGGAACATCAGGAAATAGTGTTATGCTAATGAGTGGAAAAGAGTTGTTGCAAGAAATCAAAAAAGATGAAGAATTGCATTTTGCTGTCATAGGGAAACCTAAGGTAATTTTGACTTCCAGCAACTTAAATGATTTATCTGAAGAAATCGAAACTTTGTTGGATGATTTTGCTGATATTATTGTGGATGAGTTTACAAATGCATTACCACCAATCAGGATTATTAGTCATCACATTGATCTAATACCTAAAGCAAGTTTTCCGAATAAAGAAACATATAGATTAACCCCTCAAGAAAATGCAGAAGTTGGAAGACAAGTGCAGGAGTTCATGGATAAAGGGTTGGTAAGAGAAAGTCTTGGTCCATGTGATGTACCAACAGTACTAAGTCCAAATAAAGGAGGAGAATGGCGCATGTGCACAGATTCCAGAGCCATAAATAAAATCACCATCAGGTATCATTTTCCTTTACCATGAATGGATGATTTAATAGATTTGTTGAGTGGACCAGGATATTTTCCTAAGATATATTTGAAGAGTGGTTATCATCATATAAGAATTAGAGAAGGGGATGAATGTAATACTGCATTCAAAACCAACAGTGGGTTGTATGAGTGGTTAGTGATGCCCTTTGGACTCACTAATGCACCCAGCACATTGATGACATTGATGAATGAAGTATTGAAAGAATATGCAAGAAAGTTTGTAATTGTTTATCATGATGATATTTTAATTTTCAGTCGAAGTAAATAAGTGTCTTGAACATCTTAAATTGGTTCTGAAAACGCTGAAAAAAAAGAGAAACTGGTAATAAATATGAAAAAAAATGTAGCTTTATGAAAGAAGAGTTAATTTATTTGAGGTTTGTAGTTTCTAAAGAAGGTATCAAAATGGATCCAAAGAAAGTCCAAGCCATTTGGAACTGGCCAACTCCCATAACCATATTTGAGGAAAGAAGCTTTCATGGTATTGCATGTTTTTATAGAAAATTTATTAGAAGTTTTAGTCAGATTTGTGCGCCGATTGTTGAAACAATCAAAGAGGAAAATCAACCATTCAAGTGGACAGAAGCAGCAAACCAAAATTTTAAGTTGCTGAAGAAGAAAATTACAGAAAAACCAGTTTTAGCTTTGCCTGATTTTGAAAAAAAAATTCAAGTTCAAACTGATGCTAGTGGAGCTACAATTAGAGTAGTTTTAAGTCAGGAACAGAGACCAATAGAATATTTTAGTGATAAATTGAATGAAGGTAAGAAGAAATATTCCTCTTATGATAAATAATTTTATGCTATTGTGCAATCTTTAAAAAAATGGAGACATTAATTACTACCCAAAGAGTTTGTATTGTATTATGACAATCATGCATTATAGTTCATAAATAACCAGCCAAAATTGAACCAGAAACATGCCAAGTGGGTAGAATTTTTACAGAGTTTTACCTTTGTAACTAAGCATACAAGTGGTAAGTTGAACAAAGTTGTTGATGCTTTTAGCATGGTAAATTTTATTATGCAAGAATTAAAAGTTGGTGTTGTGGTATTTGAAGAAATAGTTGATATGTATAAAGATGATGCAAAATTCAAAGATATTTATGCAGTAGTTCATAACAAAAGAAAATGGTTGGATTATCTTATTCAAGGAGGTTTGTTATTCAAAAGTAAGCAATTGTGTATTCTCAATTGTTCTATGAGGGAAAACATAATTAAAGAGAAACAGAGATGAAGCTTGTCTGGAAACTTTGTACAAGAAAATAATTTTGCTCAGGTAAATAATTTTTATTACTAGCCAAAGATGCAAACTAATGTTAAGAAATTTGTTGAGAAGTGCAGGATCTGTCAGTATGCTAAGGGGAGAAGCCAAAATACGGGATTATACCAGTCACTACCAATACCAAATCGATTATGGGATGCAGTTAGTATGGATTTTGTTCTGGGTTTGCCAAAAACTCAAAGAGAAAATGATTCCATTTATGTTGTGGTGGATAGGTTTTCTAAAATGGCTCATTTCGTTTCTTGTAAAAAGACTAGTGATGCAACACGTATTGCTAATCTATTTTTTTCAGAAGTTGTAAGGTTACATGGATAGCCTATAAGTATTGTGTCTGACAGGGATACAAAAATTTTTGGGCATTTCTGGAGAACTCTTTGGAAGAAACTAGGTGCCAACATTAGTTTCAGTTCAACATATCACCCTCAAACATATGGGCAGACAGAGGTAGAAACAGAAGACTGGGAAACATATTGAGGAGTTTAGTGTATAAAAATCCTAAGCAGTGGGATTTAGCACTTGCTTAGGCTGAGTTTTCTTACAATGATACTCTAAATCAGAGTATTGGGATGAGCCCATTCCAGATTGTTTTTGGGATGAATCCAAGAGGTGTGTATGAGCTTATAAATTTTGGTGAACAAGAGATAAGAAATGTGAAGGCTGAAGAATTTGTAGATAAGATGCAGCAACTACAGGAAGATGTTAAAAACAGATTGCAGGAAAGCATTGGAAAATACAAACATTGAGTTGATATGAAGAGGAAAGAGAAGGAATTACAAGTTGGAGATTTAGTCATGGTTTATCTGAGAAAAGAAAGATTTCTTGTTAAAACTTACAACAAAATTTTTAAAAAACTTCCCGGATTATCCACATTGCTAGAAAATGAGTGTCGACATTTTGAATCCCAACGGGAATCCATCATCAGGTCTTGAATTTAAAAAATGATCACCACATGAGTTTAAAAACTTACAATAAATTAAAGATGAAGAATATAGGACCATGTAAAAGTTTGAGGAAATTTTCTTCAAATGCATATGAAATAGAATTGCCATAAGGGATTGGAATATCACCCATTTTTAATGTTGCATATTTGTACCCATATATAGGAACAAAGGAGGAGCTACAAGAATATTCTACGGTAAAGGAAAATCAGACTTTAAATTGGAAAGACCAAATCCCAAAGAATTTCAAGAAAGAGGTAGAAGTTGTTCTATAAAAAAGAGTATCCAAAAAAACCAAAGGACGAATCTATTTTCAGTATCTAGTCAAATGGAAGGGACAGCCAATGGAAGATGCCAGTTGGTTGACAATAGTAGAATTACAAAAGTATGAAGTAAATCCTGAAATTTTGATAAATGATTCTTTTCTTCCCTGGGAGTCTAATCCAGGAGCATCCGGACTTAGCCAGCAATGTGAACGGATTTTCACATGTTGTGGCTAACGTGAGATAAATTTCATTTCCTAGGTGGTCAAACTAAATTTTACCGAGAGTGTTGGATCTCTCGAGTCTTAATTTATTTAAATATTGTAATAATCCACATAGTTTTGTTATGGTTAGAATAGAAGGTGAGTGTTAGCATAGGTGTGCATCGAGACTTTAGAATAGGGATTAGGATGATAAAAAGAAAGATTGAGTTGTTACATTGTTAGATTTGATCCATAAAATAAGGAAACATAATGTGATGAAAAATATAGGTAGTGAGGGAGTGAGACAATATATATATATATATATATATATATATATATATATATATATATATATATATATATATATATATATATATATATATATATATATATATATATATATTGGGTTAAAATAAAAGGACATAGAGATAGAGGTAAAAAAAAAATGATATAATCGAGGCTAGAGGCGAAAGCGTGTAATTTCAATTTAATAAAGGGTGATTGGGTTGTTGTGGCTCATCTTTAAATTATTAAATTTTATCATAAATCATTGAAAATATGTTTTTTCATATACTGGTACTATGTTTTATTTTCTGTGTTTGAAATGGCGTTAAACAGTGAATAGCTAGAGGGTTCTGTAATTGTTTTAAGAATGAATAGATTGAGCGTTTATTACAGAGAATGAGTATGCCAAGTTCATTATGATTGATATATTAAAGGGGAAAAATTGATGCATTAACGGAGCTTGTTCCACTATAAAATTTTCTGTATTGGTATTGCAAAGAAGTTTTGAAAACCCCAAATGGTTTATCGCACAAATTTGTGGGTGGTTTGCGGTAGTTGTTGAGTCCATGCGATACACTCATGTGGTTGACACGTAGCATAAATACAGTTTAATGAAACCATATTTATCGCAAAGCTTTAAATAAGGATAAGGATCTTTATTGTTGAGTAGAATATGATGAAATATCGCTCCTGCAACAATGAAGTGGAAGTGGTGCATCATTAGATAAGGATATGACGGAATCTCCTTTCTGCAATGACTGATCTAATATGATCATTCCTACCTCTCCTTTAGTCGAGAGTTCAGCAAGCTCACCCTATATTGCTACCAAAATGCCAGTGAATAAATAAATCTATCATTCATGGCATAATTACATATATAATGAATGACTGGAAGAAACGAGCAGTAATTACGTCATTCATTATAGCAGTAATTACACCAGAAAATGCATATATTATATATGTAATTACGCCACATCCCCTCCTATCGTCTCGCTAACCTATTTCCCACGAACAAATGGTACACTCACAAACGGTCTAACCTGAACCATGTTGTGTTAACTGTACCTCGTATCGCACCTACCCCCAAGCAATCTTGGAACAAGCAATCTATCCCTCGCTAACCCCATGCATGGTGTGTGAAACCTCAATCGGTCTAACCAACACCTATGGAACTAGAACTATCACTCGATCTTACCCACGCACACCATCGAAAGCACTCTCACTGCTAGCTGCCTTCCCTCATACACCGTGACTCGCTAACACCATCGCTCTAGCACTCTCACCTGCCTTAACTTATATTTCTTCCCAGATTGATTAAGGAGTTGAAATAAGTATACCTCGTTTTCAACCTATTTAACTAATCCCTATCGAACTAATCCACCGATAGATGCGTAAGGGTGCGGCTGCCAAACTACTAATTTGAACCCTACCTCCCCCGATCGATCCTTAAGTATCACTTTCAAAGTTCCACTAAGTCAACTAAGTAAATCACTTACATACAGGAAGGCATTGCTAGTTGGTCTCCGGTTCACCACTGCTGTTAAGTCTTCTCTTATCTTCTATTATTCCCTGGTAAAGGACAGAATCGCTCATATAGGGTTACCTAAGGGCACCCCTTAACTACGCGGCGAAGCCGTACTTCCATTCTATTAGTGAAAGGGTGAAATGGGCCATCCCGGTAAGTCTCTTTATCCAAAAATAGGCTTGCTTATGAGTTTGCTGGCGGTTAGGGTCTCCCTAATAAGTGCCAAGCTGAGTAAAAAACCTGGCCTTATTACTTGCTACCATGAGATCCCTTCTTTAAGTGCCTAGCGGAGTACCAATCTTAACTACACTATATGCCTGAACTAGCTTCACTAGTTGTTCTACTTCTTTCTGCCTAGAGATTCATTCACATTAAAGAAGCACTGACCACCCCCAATAGCTCCCCACTCCCCAATAGCTCATTGCCTCACCCCCCAATCGCTCATACCCCAATAGCTCAGTTTCCGATAGCTAACGTTTACTTATCGCTTTGCTTGCTAGCGAGGTTGGTTCTCGGGCAATGCTGGCTGGCAAGGTCCATATGAGCTCTACTCTTATCTTATCTGTACAAACCCGCCACGCTCCGTACGTACGAATTGTTATCCTTCCCTAGCATACGTACGTTCAGTCTTCGGGGTTTCGTTCCTTTCCACCATGAGATCCCCTTCGGGCCTTTGGGCTACTTATGGGGTATTTATTTACTATTTATTTCCTCACCATATGAATAGTGAGTCGATGGCGGCCTTTAGTCGAGAGTTCGCTACCTCACCCTACCGGGCCTTAGCCTGCCCTCCTACTAAAGTGTGCCCTCCTACTAATATATATATATATATATATCCACCTGCCAAGAGAGTTCTTATATAGAGAGTTTACAAGCCATCACTTGATGGGAAAGAGAGTTCTTATCTGTGGGCCGAAATAGAGTTAATAGAGTTTACAAGCACTGGAAAGAGAGTTTACAAGCCATCACTAACTAGGAGATCTAGATCGCCAATCAACCTAAGGGCGAGGGGCGAGGATAGGAGCCGCTCGACCAACGGGCCGCCATCGTTTGCCTAAGTAAAACCCGTATTTTAGAAGTATTAGGAATTCGCGGACCAACAAGGGTGCCTTTTGAGCTATATCTCTGGGTGCCTGCCTTTATTGGTTGGAATCTTCTTGATACACCACCTGGCCTGCTGGAGATCGCCCGCTACCCAAACAGTCAGGGAGGTTCTTTAGGCTTGGATAGATCTTGATTTATTTTTAACATCTTTCGATATGGGTGGTCCAACGGACTACATTCTTTGAGATGGGCGGGCCAACAGACTAGGTTTTCGAGATGGGTTCAACTGACCAGGTATTCGAGTGGGGTTCCAACGGACAGACTACAGCCCACATATACTGAAGAGAGAGAGAAGGCCTATCCACACTTAGCGCTACGGAACATTGCAATGGTTCCTACCTGGGCTGGACTGAACGGTTCGGAACAATCCATGTTACTCACTGCACGGTACGGTTCAATGTAAGGAATGAAGATGCGTTACATACGTTAATTCACAAGAGGTTAATACGACATTCAGACATAGAAGACTCACATAGCTGACAGAAGCACCTCACATAGCGGACAGACATAGCCACCTCACATAGCAGCCATCACATAGAGCATCTCACTTAGCCAATCATTTACAGCCGGTCATAGCCCAGTAGTAGTGTCCGATAAATCGTAGTAGGAGATAGCCCATCATTGCCAATAATTGCCAGAAAGGCATTGCCATAGGGTTCGATAGCCTTTCATATCAGTCACGCCATACATATCCACGGAACATAGCAGCACGTATACATCCAGACAAGAGAGAGGTAAGCATCACTGGCCGATAGGATAAGGACCACACATCACAGGAGGTACCCAAGAGAAGGAGTTAGTTCACCCATCGAGTCAATGAACAGATTGATTATGTTCCCACGTTTAAGGATAATGAGCCTCCGTAAGTAGCAAGGATAGGATAAGTCACCTAACATGTGTCTAAAGTGGTGATAGAATGCACGGAAATAGCCTTGAAGGGGCTTCTCACTCACCAGCCGGACAAGAGGCACGATAGTGGTACCCTACTAAGATGGATGAGGTAAATGTTTGTTGGGGATAATAACAAGGGTTATTGTAGTCTGGTTGGTAAGGGAGGCACTAACAATAAAGGGAAGTAGGGAGGACCCGGTAGGGGGCTCACGATTCATATGGTGAGGACCCGGTAGGGGGCGTTAAAAACTGTGCTATTTAGAATGCGATCACCGTTAGATCAATTTTAAATAACATTAAAATTTCACAAAAACAATTGGTTACATTCTGGTAAAAAATTCTAATACATATAATTTCTAAACAAGGCTCTTTTTTTCTTGTAATCCACACAGATATTTTGGAAGAAAATTCTCTATAACATAATTTCTAATTATGAAAATTTCCCTATTAACATTTTTTTTAGCATGATATTTCCATGTTTAAACAAACTAGATCAAGAAGGATCAAATTTATTTTCACTCTAAAACAGGTTTGCATCTCAATATATTTGATCTCAACATTGATAGATATGGAGTTAAGATAAATTTAGGTTCGTTAATTTCCAACTTTAAATAGACTACATTCCACATGAATACCATAAATCAATATTATGAGTTCTCATAAACTTGGAGCTTAAAAACACCAATGACTTATCCAAATCAAATATACTTTATTATCTAATTAATTTTTATTTTTTTTTATTTTAACCATGTAAAAATATTTAACATAGTATAAAAATGTTTAACATAAAACTTGAGAGCCTCTTTCAAAACAATATATATATATATATATATACATATAATCGTTATTAATAAATATAAAATTACAATTTTGGAAGAGAGCAGGGATGCACAAGAATAACACACAAAAAATAAAATATATTTATTATTCTATATATGATCAAATGAATACATCACAATATTTATAGTGCTGATGAGATCCAACCACTTCTAAATATGAATAGGGAGGTTGAGATATTATCTCAAAATCCAGCTATAAATCTACAACTAATTATAATATAAGTATGGAAGAATTATCTTCCAATACTCCCCCTTAATTCTTACATACATAACAATTAAAAATTATCTTCGTCTTACTGGTCTTCATCAACAACTCTACTCACTCTGCAGTCTTCTGGATTCCGCTCTTTCTTTCTTCACATCTTCGAGCTTACCTTTCAACCCATTTAAAGTACACCTACTTCTGACTATCAATGCTGAATTTGTAAGATTAAAAATTATGGACACCCCCGAAGAAGAGTCTCGACACTGAACTACCCTATGGAAATATTTCCATCTATGAAATAACCTCGAAGAATAAATTTCAACAGTCTATAGGAAAATATTCTAGGTACAGAATATGATCATCGATCAATCCTACAAAGTGACCTTTACACACAGGATCTCATTGTATAACCTGTAGTTGATGCTCTTGAAGCCCGAAGCACAACAAGACTCATCAACGTATAACAAATTCACACGATCAAATTAACCAATTGTTCTCTCGGCACCGAAGAACGTCAAGAATGACTAATTTAAATGATGCTAAATTGTTCAATAATTGGTTCTGCACTACACAAATTTCACAACAACAAATTCGACATAAAACTCTGACAGATGCAACCAAGAAAGAAACCAACCCATGCACTAAATTTCTAAATATATATCTGAATCGGTAGCACTAGAATTCCATGGCAAATAATTTTGCATGGCTTCAAATTCATGGAGTTGTATATGGAAATGACAAGTACGAATGAGGCTGAAGAAAGAAGATCAATTTCAATATTCACAACAAATCTGTTAAATTTAACCATCGGTCCCATTTCCATCGTGAGTCAATAGGCCAAGCTTTTAAAAATTCTGTTGTCATTTCCAAACCTTAAAAGCATGGATGACACCGAATGCCAGCTAAAGTAGGTATACGCTATCCAAAGTGTGATCTCCGTGCAATTGTGCTGCCAGTTGCACCAATTCCATCTGAAAATCATGTAAACCCGTGTCTTCCTTCGCCTTTGTTGGTCTTACCTTCCTTGAGGAGTTTCTGGAACAAAGGATGGTTTATATGCAGTGTCAGTATTACAAATCGTTGTCGCTGTTCTCCTTTACTGCCCACGTATACAACAACATAACTATCGCTTTTACATCCAAATACATCGCTACCACTGTTGATCTGGATTTATGTAGGAACGCAACAGAATAAACATATAAACATAAATACATATATGTAGCGGAAATAACACTTCATTTCATTAATATCAAAGAACTGAAATTTGCTTACAGACAGAATGGAAATAAAACTAGCTAGGGCGCTAGTAGCTATCTCTGAGAAGAGATGTGGTGGCTACAGTCCTCTGAAATGAGTTACAATGAGGCTCGAGGGCCTATTTATCATTTAGAAACAATGGGAAATCCTAAACAGCCAAAACCATAACCCTAGGAGATGAAGCGCCAAAACTATGAGCCCCGTTTGGGTAAATTGGTGTTTCAACTTCCCAGGGGCGTAACTTTGGCATACGATCTCCGTTTGACGCGTACCATACCTCGTTAGAAAGATATATCTGAGGACTACAAGAATATGGAATACAACATGATCCACATGGACCCATATTGCTCTCCATTTTCCCAAACACCATTAGGCCCTAAAACGGCTCCTTAAGTTTAGGACCCGAAATCAAGTAAAAATAGTAAATCGTGGCTTTCAACCGAAAACTAAATAGATAGTGTGGAGTCCTATGAATAGGCGGGTGACCACCAATATCCACCTCGGATCATTCCTTTCCTTTTAGGAAGCAATGTCCCCATTGCGTTAAGTTCCTCCATGAGATGAGAGGGAAACAATGACCTCAGTCCCGGTGAACCACTTTCCTTGGTGTGTGAGTTGGCCGCTGACAACCCGAGAAGTTGGATCTCATCAAGGCATTGAACTTGATTTGCATGTCCATGATGCAACTTGTGGTCTGCTCTATGAACTGGATTTAACTCTGTTGGTGTGAGTTGTTCTATAATGTCCAAGGTGTCCAGTAGAGGTGGGAAGTAAGGACGAAGGCGATCCACATTGAAGACTGGGTGTAGACCAAGGAATGGTGGAATACTGAGCTCGAAGGCATTGTTCCCTACAGTCTTGGTGATGGTGTATGGCCCGTATCGGAGCGGGCGAAGCTTGCGGTGGGGTCCAGTGAGGCGCTCCTTCTGCAAATGTAGCCATACTTTGTCACCCACCTGGAAGTTGTGTGGCACCCGGTGTTGATCATGGCGTTGCTTGTACTTGGCATTGGCTCTGCCCAATATATCATGAACCTGTTGGCGGATGTGTTGAATGCGCTCGATGAAGCTACTGGCTTTGTCAACTTTAGACTGGACATGAGCTGAATTGGCCTGAGCAGCTGCAAATGGCATGGCTACGTCAATGGGACATAGTGGCTGGAATCCCAAGCCCACCTCAAAGGGGCTATGGCCGATTGAACTGTGGAGAGCCCGATTATAACTATGTTGTACATAAGGGAGGCTCTCGTCCCATGTGCGTGGATGCTTTGAATTGTACATGCGCAGAATGTGTACAATCATTCTGTTGACGACCTCTGTCTGGCCATCCGTTTGGGGATGGAAAGCTGTGGACTTGGTGAGCTTGGTATCCAACATCGACCAGAGGCTGGACCAAAATGTGCTGAGGAACCTGCTATCCCGATCTGATATGATAGACCGTGGGATCCCAAAGTGCACCCACACTCGTTCAAAGAAGAGTTTAGCAGTGGCTTCTGCTGTGATATTCTTCTTGCAGGCCGCCATAATGGCCATCTTCGAGAATCTGTCGACGACCACAAAAACACAGTCAATGACCACAAAAACACAGTCATTTCCCTGCTTAGTAGAAGGCAGGCCCGACATGTAATCCATGGAGATGGATTCCCAAGGTCGACTAGGGGTAGGTAGAGGAGTATATATGCCTTGCTTCTTGATGGTCGGTTTGGCAATGGCACAAGCAGTGCAGGATCTGATGTGCTTCTCGACATCCTTTCGAAGGTTCAGCCAATAGAAATACTTCTACAGGATTGCTACTGTTTTCTCGACCCCAAAATGCCCAGCGACTCGACTGTAGTGTGCTTCCCATATCATCTTGGCACGCTCGCTTGAAGGAACACAAAGGTGTCCCATGTGACATAAAAGTGCATCTTGGAAGTGAAAATTTGGAACTTGCGTACCCCCCAAGAGTGCCTTGTAAGTTTGGCCGAATTCTGGGTCACTCTCATAGAGAAGCGGCCAATCAGAAGTCTCGTGCCCACAAGAGTTGAGAACAGTGGTGAGCGCCACGATCGGTGGTCGGCTGAGGCAGTCTGCAACATGATTGGTGCTACCCTTCTTATACTTGATGTTCAAATGAAACTGTTGCAGATATGTAGACCACTTCTGATGGCGATCATTCTGCAACTTCCCTTGTGTCTGTATGAATTGCAGGGGCCTGTGGTCTGTGTGGATGATTGTTTCCTTCCCCAAAATGTAATGCTTCCATTGTCGACAAGCTTGCACAATGGAGTACATTTCTTTGTCATATGTGGGGTACTTGCGACATGTCGGAGCAGAAGTATCTGCTGTCAATCTTATTCAGATGTCCCTATTGGTGAAAGCGCCCCAATAGCATAAGTCGGGAGGCATCTATCTCGATCTCAAATGCATTGTTGCAAATTACGTGCAAAGTGAGCAGCAGAGGCGAACGAGAGGTGGTTTCCCGATTACGTGAGCATGCTCATTGAGTTCGACCAAAAAAAATTTTCTCTCGCTCCTCCCTTGGTAACTTGACTCAAGGGCCAAGTGATATGAGAGAATCCCAACACGAACCTCCGATAGAAATTAGCAAGACCCAGAAAGCTGCGAAGCTCTGTTATAGTGGTTGGGGCTGGCCAATCCAGAATGACTTGGATCTTGGCTGGATCCACATGCACCCCCCTTTCATCAATAATGTATCCCAGATATTGAACCTGGGTCATGCCAAAAGTGCACTTCTCCAAATTGGCACACAACTTGTGTTGCCGCGGTGTTTGGAGGACTTGTCGGATGTGGTGAAGGTGCTCTTCCCAAGTCTGGCTGAAGATCAGAATGTCATCCAAGTACACCACTACAAATGAGTTGGTGAATGGCCGCAAGATATCATCCATCATCCTCATGAAGGTGGCGGGAGCATTCGTCAACCCGAAAGGCATGACCAGCCATTCGAAAAGGCCTTCCTTGGCTTTGAAGGCAGTCTTCCACACATCGGAGGGTTCAATTGGTACCTGGTGATACCCAGACTTCAGGTCGATCTTGCTGAAATATTTTGCACCTTTGAGCTGGTCCAGAAGGTCATCAATCCGTGGGATTGGGTACCTATTCCGGACAGTGATCTTGTTCAGCGCCCGATAGTCAATACAGAGTCTCCACGTCCCATCCTTCTTCCGTACCAACACGATCGGGCTCCCACAGGGCGATGAACTTGGTCTGATGTGACCTTTCTGCAACAGCTCCTGAATCTGCCTCTTGATTTCATCATTCTCTAGAACAGAGCGCCGATAGATCGGTCCATTAGGTAGCGGTGCACCGAGGGTCAGATCAATCAGGTGCTTGACCTGACAGTCCAGAGGAACCCCTGTGGGTGAGGTGAATATGTCCCCGTACTCCTCCACAATCTTATCCATTTGTTGTTGTTGTGCAGAGGAGCCCTGTCTGGAGGTCGTGGCCACAGTCTTCTTCTTGCCCTGGGAGTGGATCATCAGGAAAACGAATTTACTGGTTTGGGAAATGAGCTTACTGCATTGTTTTGCAGTAACCAAAGAGATAGTGGCAGGAGGTGGTACCTCTGGTATCCCTATCCCAGTATTCCCCAAATGTAGCGTGCTGGTGAGACTCTTGCAGCATGACGCTTCCACAAGTATGGTTGTCCTAATAATACATCAGAAACATCAATAGGAGCAGCGTCACATAATACCTCATCCGTGAAGGGCTTGATGCTATAGGGAAGGCGACACTGCCGGCTGACGCGGAGATCTCGTCCTTGGTGAAGCCACCCGATGGTGTATGGATGTGGGTGAGCTGTGGTCAGCAAGCCCAACCGCTTCACGGCGTCTGCTGAAATGAGGTTCTTTTGGCTCCCATTGTCGACAATGAACTGTACCGGGGAGCCCTTTACCCACATCTGGGGAGTGGAAGGGAGACGTTCCTTCTCCTGAATCTTCGGTTCTCTTTGGATGACTGCGTGTAAAAATAGCGTTGGGCTCTGCATCAATAATCTATTTCCCTTTTTCATTCACATTTTCAGGTTCTGATTCGGAGTCAGAGCATGCATCTGACTTAGAAGCCCTCATCTCGGCCACTAGCGACTGCTTGGCCCGACACTCACTTGTGTTGTGAGTGGAGCTCTTATGGAACTCACAACACGTTCCCGTGTGCTTCTTTGGCTTTGTGGTGCTGTTCTTTTCTTGTGGCTTCGATGAGTTGTCTTTAGCCGCCATGCCTTGGCTTGGTCCTTTGTTCTGCGGTTTGGAAGCACCTTTCGGTTTGGAAGCACCCTTTCCTTGCTTTTGATTCGCAGATCCAAAGTCTCGCTTCTTCTGTTTGAATTTCTGCTCAATCTTGGCAGCATACCGGTATGCCGTACCAAGCGAGGAGATGTCGAGGAACTCCATTTCCTCCTGAATGTATCTGTGCAGACAGCTGCGATACTTTAGCACCAAATGTTTCTCTGAACCTTTGATACCCAACTTTGTGCGCAGGGTATGGAACAGATTCGTCAGCTCGTGCACATCTTGATCCCTTTGTTGTCGCAGCGTGGTCCATTGTATGTACTTGTCCTCATAGCTCCCTACGGGATAGTACTGTTCCTTGACGGCGTCTCGAAAAGAATTCCAAGTTGGTACAGCCGAGAACAGAGAGGGTTCTGTCTGGTCCTTGTTCTCACAGTAGGTTTCCCACCAGTCCTTAACATGGGGGGTAGCTTTGAGGTGTGCAAAAATAATCTTCTCCCGGTCTGAAAAGTCATGAACAGAGAAATATCCTTCTAATAGATTCAACCATCTATCTACGGCATCTGCGTCTATTTGACCCTCAAATATGGGAATGTCAAAAACACTACCTTACAGAGCCGCTCCGCAGTGGCTGCCGCCGCCTGGATGCAGATGCGCCGCCGGTGGGTAGTCGTTGAAGGATCTGAGCAAAGTTATCCATCATCACGTTCCTTTGTCTTTCGAGGGCCTCCTCGAGCAATATTTTGATGGGATCTCCTACTCCCTCATCTTTCTTTTCGTCCTGCGGCGTCCGTCGCAGGTTTGGCGTGTTTACTCATGGAAGGTTCCACCGATCAGCCCAGCTCCTCATACCGACTGCTAGACATGTTAAGATCGAGAAAAGGCATCGCCCTATACCACTGATCCGGATTTATGCAGGAACGCAACAGAATAAACATATAAATATAAATACAGAGATGCAGCGGAAATAACACTTCATTTCATTAATATCAAAGAACTGAAATTTGCTTACAGACAGAATGGAAATAAAACTAGCTAGGGCGCTGGTAGCTATCTCTGAGAAGAGATGTGGCAGCTACAGGCCTCTGAACTGAGTTACAATGAGGCTCGAGGGCCTATTTATCATTTAGAAACAATGAGAAATCCTAAACAGCCAAAACCCTAACCCTAGGAGATGAAGCGCCAAAACTATGGGCCCCGTTTGGGTAAATTGGTGTTTCAACTTCCCAGGGGTGTAACTTTGGCATACGATCTCTGTTTGACGTGTACCATACCTCGTTAGAAAGATCTATCCGAGGACTAGAAATTTGGAACGAGCAACATCGGTCCATGGACCCATGTTGCTCTCCGTTTTCCCAAAAAAACATCGTTTAGGGCCTCAAAACGGCTCCGGATGTTTAGGACCCGAAAAACTGCTAAAAATAGTAAACTGTGCCAAAACTGAAAAACTGAAATAGACAATGGTGGAGTCCCAAGTGCAATAGGCGGGTGACCACCAATATCCACCTGGATCAACTGTTCTCCTTTAAACCCTATTCACATCGATTTATTGACTTCCAACCAGATGGGAATCTGACATGTAGACCTCGAAGCAGTGCTATGACTACAGAATTAAGAATACTAATATAACCCCCACATAGGCCATAGCAAGCACAGTTAAAAAAAAACAATCAACGAAGCAAAATGTTGAAATTTACAAGGTAAGAGTGCAATTTTATATGTGATAATCCTTGTTGTCAATGACTGCTTCATTCAATGCGAGTTCCACGGAAGGATTCAACTCACTATCCTATTAAATATGAAACTTGCCCCTCTGCTATGCGCTTGAACAAGGCACTTTCCAGTGAGCATATTTGACCACTATTCCCAACAAATCATGTGCACTATTTCACATTGATCACACAATCTAGAATTTCCAGATCCAATTCGAGCTCTTCAGCCTCTCTACGGAGTACATGCTTAATATATGGATGATCATTGAGGCAAAGCAAGAAATGCACTGTGATTCGATATCTTTTTAGTCTAGCCAATGGATCCTAATCACACACAAAAAATTTCACACAGAAAATAAATTCATTGAGCTATCTACCCTCCTACAACAGCGGTTTGTCAATCATTGCTCTCACATTTTCCCGGCCATCCCATAAGGGATTTAAGCCAGTAGAGGCTCTGATGCCAAATTACAAATTGGAAGATAGCAGGGATGCACAAGAATAACACACAGAAAACAAAATATATTTATTATTCTATATATGATCAAATGAATACATCACAATATTTATAGTGTTGTTGAGATCCAACCACTTCTAAATATGAATAGGGAGGTTGAGATATTCTCTCAACATCCACTTACAAATCTACAACTAATTCTAATATAAGTATGGAAGAATTATCTTCCAATATATAAATGTGGTATCATAAACTCATTTTAATATACTGGCAACTTCGTTTTGAATACATGCATTCATTCATATATTTCTAAGATTGTGTTGTTATATGTTTTCACTTTTGTAGTTTTCTATTTGAAATTAGTTATTATAAATAATTTATTTTTATCGAATTTAAGTAAATATATATAATAATTATTCTAAGTTTAATTGTATTATTTTGAAAAAATTGGGATTTACAAAATAATTTAACTCAATTTTGTTATTTCCTTGTTAGGGAGGCTTAACCAAATCTTATAAAAACTATTCCTACAAAGATAGTGATAATACTAAAAGATAAAAGGTTAATCGAAATATAACTATAAGGTTGGTCATGATACCTTCGTAGCAAGATAAACACAAGGCATAGATCCAAGTCTAAGAATGTGACTTGGATGGGGACTTTCACGTTCTCTTATGTTGTCTAAGCCGAGACATTGTTCTATTCTTTCCATTGTGCATTCCAATTCCAGGAAGTGTCGATCCAAGCTTTCCAATGAATGAAGAACCTTCATGTGTTGCTGATGTCGATCCGAGTACGCCCTAGTAAAAAGTTCATTTGCGAATCGAGACCGACATTTTTCATATATTGATTGAATCGACCGTCATGTGCCTCGTGTCGAGGATCTATTGTTACAGTTCTGTTTGTGAGGAATATTCCCCTCATCTCCAGTGATCTCTTTTGGGATGGGTCCTAACATGAGGTCATGTTAATGCATGACAAAATCCTCCCGCTAATAGTGCATCTTAGTATTTTCATTGTGACCTCGGTTGGTAATGTGGATCCCACCTTCAAACTTCTGCTCATTAGGGAGGCATGGTGGAGAGAAAAGTAAGATATGAAGACTAGAGCAAAAGCCAAGATAAGTTAAAAGGTCGAGGAGTGTCTTAGGGGTGCCACATTAGACTAGTACCAAGTAGAATATCGTAACAAATAGTGCGATCATTTAGGAGGTAAATAAAAAATGGCTTCATAGGAGTGAACCGAAAAAAGCAACATGCTCACACACCCACCAAATCACCACCGTAAACTAGAAAGGAGTCTTACTAGCAATCACTATTGATTAATTGGGTAAAGAGTTCTATTGCTCTTTAGTGTATTTTAAAATAAATAAATATATATATATATATATATATATATATATATATATATATATATATATATATATATATATATATTTTTTTTTTTAAATATTAAAATTAATTTTTAAAATAATTATATTCATATTTGATAGCTCTTAAATATATGTGAAAATAAGTATTTTTTAAACTAAAAATTAATATTAAATCTTAATCAAAGTAGTAATTAAAAAATATAAATATCAAATTTTTAAAAAATTATATTTATTATTTATAAATTTTTTATATAATTTTGTAACTCAAAACCAATTTATAATTTGAAAATCAAAGTTTTATTTAGTTACCATAATTTTATAATAATTAACTATAACCCATGAAAAAGAATTACATCATATTTAAAACTAAAATTTGTAAAATGAATAATTATTATGAAAAATTATATTTTTAAATAGTTTAATAATTTGAAAAGTATAATTTATTTTACTATAATAATTAAATATATTGTGTTAAAATAAAATCAATCACACCATATCTAAAATTACTAATCGGGTATTGGATAATTATTCAAGTTGCTAATTACATATTGCAGTTTGAAATTTCTGATTATGAAACTGTGTCACTTAACGAATTAAGTTTGATGGAAAACAGTAAAGAAAAAATTATGAAAAACCCGAATTTATGGTTGGTCTTCACACTTACAATCTTTCTAATATCGGGTGACATGGGTTATACAAATTATTTAAAACGGCGTTGTCTCTCGGGTGACATGGGTTATACAAATTATTTAAAGGGCGTTGTCTATCGGGTGACATGGGTTATACAAATTATTTAAAAGGGCGTTGTCTACCATATAATAAAATAGTTAGAAGGCAATTTTATAAATTATATAGTTAAAGTGTTTGAATTGTTTTTTAAAATAGAAATAGATTTATTACCATTAAAAATCTCAAGAATCTGAATCTCAAACTCATACAAAACTTTAAAGTTTGAAAATAAACTATGTATATCAAATCAGTCAATATAATTCCTAAGCAAAAATAGATGAGAAATCATATCGACAAATTAACTTTAAATAAATGTAAAAATAATTCAACTATAAAAATAATGTATATTTATCTCACTATTTATTTTTAAAAGAATTTTCCAATAATTTTTTTTGTAATCACCATTCTTTTTCATATGGAAATACAAAAACACGTTGGGCTTGGTTAATGCCCGAGGTCGTTCGTGAAAAACAATTTTTGGTTGGTCCGTTTCTTTGCTTTTTCAAATTCAGAAAGCCGAATCAGCATTGCTTTCAATATTGCACGTCTCTATTATTGTTGGGAAACGGCCATGACCGTGGCTATCATCTCTCCGGTTAACCATTAAATAATTTTTAACATGAAATGCAACTTTCGCATAGTCACTATTCCTTTACAGAAACTCAGCTTTATGGTCTCGGACCAGTCGTCATGATACTTTGTATAAAACAAAATCCATGTTTATGTTGTTATTGAATCTCCTTTAATACAAACTAAATTATTTTCGATGTAATCGGAGGATTCCCTTATTTACTGATACACGTGTAAAGTAAAATATATGGGCAGGGCATTTAATTCCATTAATAGTGAATGAGTCAGCGCATGGCGTGAGTATATTTGTTATATGTTTTTGGTTTTTTTGGGTTTAATTTTGATATTTAGTTTTAACTTTCTATCTAATTTGTTGAGTAGAAATTTGTTGGAATTGGACGCTCCATAATTTGTTGTTTCACTCATTTTTCAAAAAAGTTGATCCATATATGTAGATAAAAACTAGTTTTAAATAGCATTAAAATTTCAGCAAAAACAATTGTTTAGATTTTAGTCAAAGATACCAAACTATATAATGTGTAGACAAATATTTTTTTTTTTTAATCCACACAAACTTTTTGGAAATTCTCTATAACATAATTTCTAATTATGAAAATTTCTCTATTAAGATTCTTTTTAGCATGATGTTTCTATGTTTAAACAACCTAGATCATGAGGGATCAAATCTCTTTTCACTTTAAAATAGGTTTGCATCTCAAGAGATTTGATCTAGCCCTTGATAGACAAAACTTTAAGATAAATTTAGGTTGGTTTAATTTCCTACTTTAACTAGAGTACATTCCACATGAATACCATGGGTCAATACTATGGGTTCTCATAAAGTCGAACTCAAAAAACACCATTGACTTGACTAAGTCAAGTTTACCTTATTATTTAATTTAAAATTATTTTTATTTTTATTTTTATTTTATTTTAACCATGTAAAATTTTTTAACTTAGGACTCAAGAGCATCTATCAAAGAAAAAAGGAATAATATAAATATAATTGTTATTGATGATGATGATGATTAACGTCCACTAAGACCAATGATGCCTATTGGACCTCAAGAAAGGAAAAATAATCTAATTTTGATTTTTCAAAATCTTGTTCCTATGATCAAAGAGAAGGGAAAGAAGCACTCCAAGATAACTATAGGTGGGTTGGCTTAATAGGTTAACATGTCAATAAGATTGGAAGTGTGGCACATATTAGAGAATTGAGAGTGGATGTGACCAAGAGCCTAAAGAAAAAGAAAGGGGTTTTCGTCTCCCCCCTGCTTAGTATTGCAAATCTGATAGATCCTATCATTCCAAGTAGTCTAGAGAAAAGACCACCGCCCGGTCTCAATCCAAAGCTCATGAGAATTAGCTTTGATCCTAGCGATGTTCATTTTTTTCTTAGTGTTGGTCAACACAGAGAGATAATTCTCATGATGATCATAAACTCATTTTAATATATTGGTTTCTTCCTTTGAATACATGCATTTATTCATATGTTTCTAAGATTGTGTTTTTATATGTTTTCATTTTTGTAGTTTTCTAATGTAAATTAGTTATTATAAATAATTTTTTTATTACTTAAATTTAATTAAATATATTTAATACTTTTCCTAAGTTAAATTGTAGTATTTTCAAAAAAAAACTTTTTATAAAATGATTTCGAACAATTTTGTTTTTCTCTTTCTATGGAGGCTTGACCAAATCTTATAAAAGACTCTCCCTATAAAGAACAGTGATAATACTAAAAGATACAAAATTACGAAAATATTATTATAAGGTTGGCCATGATACCTTTGTAGTAAGAAAAATAATAGACATGGATCTGAGTCCAAGATTGTGACTTGGATGGGGCATTTTAGGTCCCAAATGTTCTCCCCTCCGTAAGAGGTATGTCGCCCCTTCGTAAGAGGTATGTCGAGACATTGTTCTAATCTCTCCATTCTTCAATCCAATTACCTGAAGTGCCCGTCCAAATTCTCCAATGAATGGAGAATGTTCGTGCAGTGCTCATGTCGATCCAAGAAGGTACGCCCCAATAAAAAGTTCATTTGTGAATAGAGACAAACAGTTTTCATATATTTATTGAATCGACCCCTCATGTTCCTTGTGTCCAAGATCTAATGTTCCCACTCCATAAGAACCTCCATATTTGAGAGGGGGATACTTTGTGAGGAATAACCCCCTCATCTTGAGTGAGATCTTCTCAGACGGATCCTTGCATGAGGTCATGTTAATGCATATCGAAATCCTCCAGTTGATGGTGCATCCAACTATTTTCATTATGAGTCCCGTTGGTAATATGGATCACCCCTTCAAACATGTTCTCACTAACGAGGCATGGTGGAAAGAAAAGTAGGATAGGAATACTGTAGAAAATGCCAAGATGAGTTAAAGGGTTCAAGACTATAGCACAGGTGCCACATTAGACAAGTACCAGGTAGAATATCGTCACAGATAGTGGGGCCACTTTGGAGGTATAAAAAAGATGGCATCATAGGAGAGAACAAGGAAAAGACAAAAATCTCCCACACCCACTAAATCACCACCATACACTAGAAAGGAGACTTAATAGGAGTCTGAATTGAGAGAACAAGAAGCACCATTGAGAAAACGAGTGAGGAGATAAGAATGAAAACCATAGGAGAAAATTGAGGGTTGTATTCCAAATAAATGGAGAGGCACTGGACAAGAAATATTATACCACCAACAATGGAGTTGGGAGAGAATCAATAATGCTCCCATAGAAAAGTGGTCGGGATCAGAAAAAACATGGCCTCTATCCCCCCAAAATTAAATTCACTAAATACCTTGAAATTTAACAAATACAAATGTTTGAAAAGTCAACATTTCCTTTGGAAGCGACGTCAATATTCATTTAAAGGAAAGAGGGAAGGTAGGGAATCCATGTTAAAGGGATAAAAAATAGCTGGGAGGGTGGGTGTAGGAGAAGAGGAAATCGAGCATGGGGGAGGGCAAGGAAACCATCCAAATAAAACCCTGACCTCACTAATTGAGGCCAACCAATACTGGGGGACCATGGGAGAGTCATAATAAATTCTTTGATCTCATTAATAATAGAGTTATAAATGTAATTTAAGGGAATATGATATCCCATAAAGGTTCTATGATTATGTTTTTTTCGTATCCCCCAATGAAGGAATCCACGAGAGACGATCCAAATAAAATTTATAAGTTGATTGGAGAAGGCCTGAAATTTCCATTCAACTGTAACAACTCTAGTTACCCAATTTGTTTTTCTACTTATAACCTTATACTTCTTTTTCTGTCATTTAATTAGTTTAAATACATCACTATACAACCTCTTACAACATTTCCTTAAAGGTTTTAATTTATGTCGTTAGCATCTTCATTAAGACATAATTATTTTCATAAATATGCATATAATTACATCCATACTAACATAATCATATTCAGATATTTCCTCCTCAAAGGTATTAATAATTTTTCCTTGTTTTCGTGACATTCATACATTTATGTTAATGTATATTAAGGTATGCCTTTACAATAGTTTTCGTTAATATTATTTTATCAATTCTTATAAAAATTTCCCCCAACTCTAAATATTGTATTTCTATCATTGAATTTTATAAACTTTAAAAAATATTATAGTTACCTATTTGGACATGTATCACTACATCCTAATTTGACTTATAAGTCTTTTCCTACGTGCTACCATAGGTCTATTAATTTGTAATATACTTAGGGAATTCACCTCATCTTATACAAGACTTATATTAAGTATTTTAAGTCTAAAATAATATTTCGAGTATATATAATAATACGAGAATGAATTTCATATTTACATATATGAGTAATCCTCATGGAGGGCCTTTCTATGCCACATCCACCGTAACTCATTTTAACCACATTTAATTTATCACTATTATTGCAATTGGAATATATATATGGTCCCTTACCATTAACCTTAACACCATGATTACACATCCTTTATATTAGTGGATTGGAGTTATATGATTAATCTGTGAATGTTTTGATGGTTATATGCAAAGATTTTGTTGTGTTGTGTTTTCAGATGTAACATATCCTTTCGACCATACCTCTCTGGATTGCATCTTATCTCCAATTAATGTTTCACGATAGAGTACCTTGCCATCTTTAAAGTTACCCTTGGTTCGATGTTATCATTGATTAATTGGATGTACCATGACTTATATTTCTCACATGGGTATCTTAATTTTGTTAGCAAGTGGAGGTCGAATCTCTCATCATTCGACGGTTGAGATCAATTCGTACTCCTTCCCTCCATCGATCTTGACTAGGGTTTATTATAATCATTTTAATTTGTTTTACTCTTCATTTGGAATTTTCCTTTTGAGGGTTTCGACTCCAGTTCTCTACTGAAATTTTAGTAATCTAGTTCTTCACTATCATGTTGGCATTGTTAATTGCTTCCCTCTACCTAACTTTCCTCACAGTCTGAATCACCCACTCAGGTAATATCACGTACCTATTTAATTTTCTCAGCATTTTTATTAGCACTCAAATATTTTTACATTGTGTGTTTTTATTTTTATAATTTCTGAGTTAGTCATGTATTATATTCAGAGATTTACTCTTCGTTGTGTGTTCATGTTGATGAACAGAGGATTTCACATTGAAGGATAGAGGAGGGTTTCCTAAAAAATGTTCACAGTGCAACAATAAGGTAATACCAGATTCTTCATAATGCAAGTAAGTCATATCACTCCTCTCACAATTATTATGTATCCCTTCTTATGCATTTACTTATGAATTTTCGGTTTCCTTCTTTGCATTGTTATGTTTACTTCTTGCAGTTTATATCAGTCATGATGTGGTAAGGACTAAGCTCTACATTGTTATTTTTAAATTTGTATTCATGATTGTACATCGAGTGCATTGTTAAAATAGTTTTAACGTTTTTCCCCAAATTTCATACTTGTCTATTAAGTTAGGAATTCATTTGGTTGTTTCTTAGTTTTATCACTCGTTTGATTCCCCTAATATTTTATGTTATGTTTATACTATCTGTCTTGAATTTACCCTTCACACCCAAGGTTTTGTCATTATTAATTATGGTATTCGTTATTGTTTCCTGTATGAATAGAGTTTGACAGTTTGAATTCGTAACTTAATTTCCAGAATGTGATATTGTTACAGTCATTGTGTATTATTGTATTGAGTATTCCTTACTCTACATTTTCCAAAATTTGACCCTAAATTAAATTCTAATCCCTGATATACCTTCGTTTGGTTTTGCATTCTTTCAATTCAAGCAGAGGCATTAAAGCTTGTTTCAAATTTCTTAGTATACCTCACCTCTATTTCATAGTTAAATTCACCCTCGTTTTCCATCAAAGGATTTAGGTTAATTCTATTCGTTTTTCTATACAACCCACAATGTTTCTAAAATGAATTAGAATTCAATTTCCCCAAATTCATTTAAATTATTTTTTCTACATCTTTCAATTTTATAATGTATTTATATTCTCTATATACGACAAAATTGATTTAATGTCGTGACTCTATCTTCACTAGTTTACTGAGAGTCCACTTCTATAGATTTCCAATTTATGGAATATATATTTTAACTCAGTTTCTCTATATGTATTCTATTTGATCATAACTTACCTTTGTATTATGTTTATTCATTCTCTCTGTCTTATAAATTGGTATAAAATGTTCAGAATACTAATTAATAATTTAGTGTATAGGAATACTTTTGTTCTGTAAGTAATGATCATTTTGTTGATTTCCTAGATTAACAAAATGTTATATTACACAGGAAAACTCCTCTTTTCCTACTTCCATACAATTCATGAATTTACATCAAATACCCAGCATATGGTTTCCACCCACAACTCAGGTAATTCATTTTCTATAAATTCAATACTATTACAAAATTCTAATCTCGTTCTGAGTTCACCATACTGACATACATGTTTGATTTTCTTGTTTCATGTACAGAAGAGACTTCATTTTCTCAAACTTGACTAATAAGGTATTTTCATATGTTAATTGATATTAAAAAAATTCAATATTCTGTCTATTTATTTTACCTTTCTGGTAGATATGAATCTAACAACTGTTTATGTGGACTTGCTATACAGGTATTTAACATCTTGCAATTTACAACATAAATACTTTTGCTTTCTTTCTCAAAAAAATTGTTAATAAATTTGGTTCCATCTATTTATAGGTTGGTCGTTATCATTCAAAGAATTTAGCTGCTGAATTCAATGATATTTATCCATGTATACAATACATAATTAATATAAAAAACAATTGAATTTCAGTCAATATAACTGTGACTGTGATAGCTAACATTTTATATGAATATTAATGCATATTTATGTTCTCCTTTATTTTATGAATTACCATTCATATAAGAATTTTATACATGTTTTCGAAGTTCCTTATAGTATTTCAACTATATGCAGAATTTATGCATAATTCGTAGTTGAGGTTGTATTTATAATTGTTATTTACACATCGTTCCTCTATATGTAAAATGATATTATAGTTATTCTTTCAGGACAACAAGTAAGTGGATGTATATTTATTTCTAAGTTTATGAATTTTTACATTATGAGTTTAAGTACATAGTTTGTACATAATATTTCCTCCTTGATTTAATAAATAAATCCCACTGTACCTACCTCTGTTTCCTCCTTGTTTATAGAAATAACTAGTTTTTTTACCATATTTCTATTAACATCTTTACAATATTATCTAATCATAATGATATATTTTATAATTGTAATATCTTAATTATCATAAACCTAACAAAATATTCAAACCCTTCTGTTGTAGCCGCTACAACACCACCCAAAATTTTGGGTATATTTAAAATTTCGGGTCCCCCACTCCTCGCCTTGTCGTTAAGGTCTTTCATCGAACCTGCAGCCAGTGACATCCTAGCGACCTATCCCCAACCCCTCATGAGTTTTCTCACCATCATGATCAGATTTTGATGCTACAATCGTGCCATGTGAGGGAGGGACCACTCAGCATACGTTTGAATAAGAACTTTCCGTGCACTCAGGATGTACATTAGCAGCTCCCTCGCCATGGGTCATTAAGCGCATTGTTTGAATACTTCTCTTATGTTCATTGGTCCCATATATTTTATCTAGGGGCACCATTCGAAAATAATAACTATGAACTAATTAAGGTTATGTTGTTTATACAGGTCAATCCCCCGACTGATAAACTCATCAATGATTGTCATGGCACCGAGGGGAATAATATTAAGCTCAATCTCAAGGTCACAGTTGTGAACCATGACACATTCATTCACATGTCCCTCTTAGGTGGATATGAGACATAAAGCCACCTTTGAAGACTATGGTTAAGGTGGATGACAAGGATGCACCCACAAGTGTGGTGGAAGAGCAAGTTAACATTGTTTTCAGATGGAGGATGATGTGGTGTGTGTTCATTCGCTAAAAGAAACAAGGAAGCACTGGGCACCAGAAAAATCTTATGATAACACCGTTGATATCAAAAGACAAGGTTTCTCACGTTATTAATGGAGATGCCATATTAAGAGCGCACATGTTGATGGTGGCAAGACAATGGCACAGCAAAAAGGGTTTCTTTCATTTTCTACAGTTGAATGAAATGGTTCGCAGGTTCAACATGTGTCAAGGATAAGTATTTTGAAGGGTCATCATTGTCAATTTGGTGATTAAGTTTGGATTTTCTTCTTTTAGTGCCTCATCATCCATCAAAGCATAAGTGTAGGTTTGTTGGTGAGATTTAGGCTTGATTTTTCAGGCAATTGGTGCATTACAGTTTTGGCACAATTTCGAATATCTAAACACACCCTTGGGGAACAATAGCTATTAACCTCGAGGTACATGGTGGGCGCAAATATGAGGACCAAGGTTGCGTTTTTTTTAATCAAACCAAGGCGCGAAAGGATAAAAACATATGGTTTTAATAGCATATGAGATGCACAGATCATGAAACATAGAAAGACACATTTCAAAAGGTTTAAAACATGTTGAGCGGATATATTAATCAAATCTTATGGGTAAAAAATGGGGTGGAGTGCATGACATGTTATAATGACCATGGAACTTTGCATGGGCGCAAATGTTCGATGGTTTTGAGCAAATACATACATTTGGTGATCCAAAGTCGTGGTGCGAATTGCAATATTCTACAACCATGTTTCAAGGGGTGCAAAACAACATGTTTTTTAAACCATATAAGGTTAACGGAATGATATAAGGTTACAAATGGGCGCCGAGCAGACATGTATGATGATCGTGTTTTATAGTAAGGCATTTGGAGCATATGTTTAACGGTCAAGGTTATGTTTAAAACATGAGACGGAGTGTATGACCAACCCATAGAAGCATGTTATAATAAATTTTTGTGTTACCAATGGGTGCAAACTGTTTGATGCTGCAGTTTTAATCCATGTGGGGCAGGTAATATGGCAGTCAACCTTACGTTTGAAACCCTAGCGCAGACATGCATGGACACATTACATGAAGTTACACGTTCGACGGCAATTTTAAACTTGTTGTATGCATTGGACGTAAATAATGAGAGGGCTAAAGATGTTCTCACTCATAAAATGCTACTGCAATTGGTGGAAGATCCAGCAAACACACCTGCATTTGATGTTCGAGTTGTCAATTGATATGACTTCCACAGAAAATAGACCACGCTCAAATTTTTTTTGGCAGATTGACATACCTAGAAAATATCTGAAGCACCTGCCCATAGTTTGTTCTATGAAGTAATATATGAAGTATTTCTTAGAGGGTGCAAGGATATATTTATCTGCACTGTAAAAAAGGCTCATACATTGTTGTTTTAGCTTTTGATATTTGCTTCTCTTCACCACTTCATGAGGAGTTAGATGCTCTTCAATTTAGAGTAGCAATATTGTTAACATTAATGGCCTTTTCCCAGATACAAATTTTATGAAAAGTTTCTTTCCACATACATACATGAATGGTAGGTTCAGGTCACACTTTGGTTAGGAAAGGGTGGAGGAAAACCATAGAGTCTACTGATGGTTGTTTTGATTTGCATTCAAATGTTGAGAGCCTTGATTCCTTGGTAAAACATTTGAACAGATATATTATTCGATCAAATTTTACGTTCAAAGCATGGAGCAACATATTTTAACAAACCTACAGCGGCAACATTGTGATATGGTGTGCTGACAGTACAAATGGTGTGCTGACAGTCCAAAATCGTAGGGTGATTTTTTCCACATGTCTGTCTCAAGTCTACATGGCAACCGCCATGAAAATAAGGCGCATAATTCATGCGTTAAAACTAAAGGGATGGGCCAAAAAACCAGCGCCATAAAAGGCATGCTACGCTATTTTCAGAGGAATGGATAAAATCTGATTTCTATAGCCTCGACGGCGATTTTCCAGGAGAGAATCTCTCTTCAAATCTACTGGGCTAGTCCCATTTTAGAAATATGTTATCGTTACATACTCATTGGAAGCTGAATTTTTGATGGTGCTGTTACTGACCACATCGAGTTGTCTCCACAGAGCTCAATTTTTGATAATTCCTAAAGCGTTTGGTTTTACTCTGTCCAAAGGCGCTGAAAAAACTGGATCATCACATCACACGTAGATTCATTCCGTACATTTTCCATTGCAGGCTCACACAGGAATGAGCTGCTTACCATGGAAGCAAGATGTCTATAATCGAGCGTTGCACCATCATGAGCCATAGTAAAAGAGACAGGTCGATGCATATGTCTGCATGCAATAAGATGAAAGAGATGGTGTTGCGACTATAACGCATCACTGAACAGATAAAACAAAGATGGGGTACTTGGACGTGTAGCTAATTTCCACGACAGGAGCTGATAGTCTGGTGTAGTCGATGGAAAACTAATAGGCGACAACTTAGGATTGCATTCGATAGTAGGAAGATAGCGAAAGATCCTTTCTATGGAAGCTGATATTGATGAGGTTGCAATTGTCCAGAGGTTGCAGAGTCACAACATTTGTTCCCATGCAAGAAATGCGACCATGCGACTATGCGACTCTGCCAAGGTCGCAAGGTCGCAAAAGAACATGCTCGAGAGGAACCGCGACCCCTTGATTTCCCCGACCCAGCGACCTCTACATCAATTTATCTGTCCAGACACTTTAATGAGATCGCACATCGTGGCTCATCCCAGCATCCAGTAACACATAGGAGCTTCAGCATCATTCCTGTTGAGGAGGAACACCAAGGGAGTTAACTATTCATATTTATTAAATGATGAACATGGCTTGGCATTTCAAAGTTTCGTGCACGCCAGCAAACAAACTCATGGTGGATGTGCACCAATCACTCATACATTTCCTGCATAACAAAAATATGCAGGATTCCAAGATAGCTATTAAACTCCCATAGTTTCATTTTGATTCTTCCTTTTATGAGCCTTCGATTTTCTACTTGCTCAATATAGATATATTTGCATGCACATATATATTCATATATGTGTGTGTGAGGCTAGTTTAGTGTATATTGCTAATTCGTTGTGTTTGCATGTGAACAAGATGAGGAGATTACAACCAAGCCGAAGAAGTTTCCACTTATCCAGAAAATGTCCGTCCACGTAACGAGGGCTATGACTGCCCCCAGAAAAATGAGTTGCTGATATCTCTAAAAGAGAAATGCTGAAGGGATGACCGAAGGTCTAACATCACAAATTTTCTCAGGTCGTCGGGTCGCATAGTCACACTCCCTATTGAAACCCCGACAACGTTCCCCAACGACCCAACAACTAGGTCGCAAGGTCACATAATCTGGGTAGGTCGCAGGTCGCACATTTACCTGGGTCGTGAGGTCGCATATTGACCGAGGTCGCAAGTTGCAGATGTGCTTGAGATCGCAGGTCGCAAGTTCCCAAAGGTCGCAAGTTGCAAGGGTCACTGGGTCACTAAGTCGCATCCCCTATCAAATGCCCGATGGTGCGACCCAGCGACCCAGTGACTAGGTCGCAAGGTCGCAAAAGCTAGTGAGTTCGCAGGTCGCAGAACAGACTCGGTCACAACGCAGCCCAACGGTCAGGAAGATGAAAGGTCAAGGAAGCCCAAAGCGCAGGTTTTGTATTATAAATACTCCTTCAGGAGCTTGTAAGAGGGATCTTTTGTTTGGGACTCGAGTTGAATATATTGTATTACCAGAGGATTACACATTGAAACATGAATACAAGCATTTTGAAAAACCCCTTTGTTGGATCTAATGTGTTTTTCTGTGCGAACACTATGTGTATTTCTTATACAGTTTCAAATATCCTTTGATTAATGAAGCTGCACTCTTAATGGCATTATTTATGCATCACGGCTATCTGTGCTTGTGTTAATGATGTTCAGTTTTTCATTGCTCTCTTAATGGATGTTAATGACTTTGTTTATTATCATTTTGTTTTATCTTTCAGGAAGTAAAGGGGCATCTCACCATAAAGAAATATCTCTTTTGTGGTCAGAATACCTCAAAAGCATAACCCCAAAGATGTGTTGCTAATGACACCTCCTTCGGCGTGTATGCTTTATTAATTTTCTCGCTACACATAGTGTTATATACGTGTTTAATGCATCAATCATATGTCTTGTATCAGTTTATTAGGTGTGTATCCACTATTTTATAAAGTTTGAGACCCAAAGCAAAGGAGAAATCAGTGTTAGCCGGTCCCACACCCCGGATGGGATCCCTATTCCAAACGGTTCAAGGTATAATTGGGACCTTTTACCGGGGAGATCCCCTGCTGTTCACCAGGACAGATTTTCCCGTCAATAGAATTGGCGCTAGAAGGAGGGACAGATGACAAGCTGAGCCCTAAGAGCCTAGAGTTAATCTCATATCTGTAATGGCTCGTTCCAAAATCATTCTCCCGAGATGTTTTTCAGAGTTTTATGAGCCTCGATACTTCATCCTGATGAACTTATGTATCACTTGTCCCAGTTAAAATTTGATGGTGAAAATGGGGTGTCCATAACCCGACACCTTTTAGATTTCTGTGACTTTGGTGAGTGCTATGAAATTGACGATGAAGGTTTGATTTGTTTGTTTTTCTTCCTCACTCTCAAAGGTCGTGCAAATCAATGGTGTCGCACATTGCTAGAAGCTTCCATCCATTCGTTCAAACAACTCGCTAGTGAACTACAACAAGCTTTTCACAGGTACGATTTTCAAAATGTATTGATTAATTTGAATGAAATTAGAATGAAACCTCAGAAACCTCTAGATGAATTCTCTATCAGATTTGTCCATTATTGTTTTGAGTTCCCTGAAAAGGATGTCGATTGGAAATTGTTGAGTTAAGAGTTTAGCTATGTGATTCTCGTTTCCCTTGAACAATTTCAGTTAGCAACCCAGCCTGAGCCTAGTGTTCTCTATGACGACCTACAGGTCAACGACTGTTCAGACTTTGAATATTTCACGCACCATGTCGAATCAGAGTTTGAAAACCACAATGGCTCATTATCTCTCTCGGTTCATGAAACCTACCTCAAGCCCTGTAACACCCCCAATTTATGTGTTTAAATTTCAGAGCTAGACATTTGAACTTTAATCCTAAGGGGAGTTGACCCCAAAGGATAAGTATTTTGTGAATGTGATTAAATATTTAATTTGAGGAAATGAATAAAATGATTGTGTGCAGATTGACCAAAATGAGATTTATGAGATCACTTGCTAAATCCATGAGGATGGATGAGGAAAATATTTCCCCACAATATTTCAAAAATCCTTGAAAGAAATTAATTCTAATTTAGATTCTTGAGGAAGAATCTGAATTTCCCCAATGATGAGGAGGGTAGTTGGGAAGAGGTAAAAAGCTGGAAAAGCTGAGGAAAAGCATAAAATAGCTTTAAATAATCCCTAAAATGGGAAGCCTAGGAAAACAGGAAGAAAAGCATCCTGATATTCTGGACGCAGAATTAGAAACAGGCTTTGGGGAACAATAGCTTAAATAAGCTGCTCCTAAACAGATTAGTGGTTGGTCTGTGGTAGAGGTGATCTCAGCTCGGGGGTGAGTTCTGGGAGACAGAAGAACTATAAGGTTGGGAGGTTGGTCGACTGCATGAGTGGTATGCATTTAAATTAATTGATGTTTTTACTTTCTGTGGTATGAATTGGCTACATATAAATGTGTGATCTGATATTATGAATTATGGAAGTAGATTTTCATGAAGCATGGAAATTTTTATATATGCATGAGGTGTGTGATACTACTCCATACATTTAACAGAAACGTCCTCAGAGTTAGTCCTCAATTTTTTTATAGTTGTAGGAATCATATGTATGAGAAAGAATTCATCAGAATCTCAAAACCATAATTGGCTTAAATCTGAGAATACATAATTCCCAAAAGAAATTCAATGGTTTAACTTTAATCTGCTTCTGTTTTAGTAAATTGATTCTAACATGTATACCTAGTGAAAAGCAGTATGAGATGTATGTTACAATGGCTAACAGCAGGATCTAATGAGTTGTAAGTTGAGTTAGAAATCAAGTAACTGAACCTGACATAAGGATTATAAAAAAAAAAAAAAAATCTGTTAACTATGCATAATGGAAGTAGAGCAGAAACACATTCCAGAATATAAACATTCAATTTTTATCAGTCAACATGTCATGAGAAATAATGGTGCAAGTGCCCATAGTAAATTAAAAATGAGGCAAACATATAAGAGAAATTTCAGAATACTCTTATAGTTATTATGATCAGATTTTTAGATCTAGTCCGGTAGTAGAAGAAAGATAAACTCAGACCATAAAATCTCTGTATATATATATATATATATATATATATATATATATATATATATATATATATATATATATATATATATATATATATATAGACATTATCAGGACATGCAATAAATTCTCTACAGAGTGATACCTACATGAATGGGAATAAAACCAGTAGGTCAAAAGAAACAAAATTTACTAGACCTGCTTATAAATGTAACAATTTAATTCGTCAGTTACATGCATGGAACTACTGTAACATTTTGTTTAAATATAAAATTATTACTTAGGTTACTCAAACTACCCAGTGAAAGAACTGGGAATATTATGCCGGGAGAATAAAATAATGGAATTCATAACATCTATACATCTATACATCTATAACAAATTTAGCAGACGACGCCATACCAGAATAAGAGTTCTAACAATTTAGTATTATAAACAAAAATTGAGGAATACGACCTATATAGATGAGGAACTACAAGCTATTATACATAATGTTTTCACCGAAATTTACGAGAGAGAGAATTAAGTTATGTACATTCATTTACACATATAAAAGTTGCACGATAGGAAAGTCGGTTCCAGAATAAAAAAAATAGATTCTCTTCCCTCGCAGGAGAAGTCAACCACATTATTGTTTAAAAGAGATTATTACAAACTTATAACTCTGAATCTCCAAAAATTCTCCGGTCGGAGATAAGGAATTAAAGAGGGTAAATTAAATTATCATTCCCTCTGAGGGAATTGTACGAGGCACCAACCTGTGCGTAGGAGAGAAGCGAGATTAGTAGTTGAACTAAACGCATGTCAGCCAAATGATTGGTAGATAGTATGATAGACATCACATACCTGCAACGAACCAAAAGATCGAATACATGAGGGAAAATAAACCAGAATAATAGCTACAACCTGAACTGAAGGTTAAACTACAAAAAAAAATTGAAACCAAATATTTCCAGCTTACCTAACGATGTGTTCAGGGAGCTTGGGCAATGTAGACACTGGAACAAGCAAAATACGCCAGGCCATTAAAACTAGCGAAAAATTGAAATATAGAAATACAGAGGGAATGGCAATGGAAAGGTTACGCATACCTTCTCAGAAGAACCTTGCAATGAATCCAAATCACATTGAAGGAGTCCAATACGCATGAGCGCCTAAGTCACCAACTCTTACTGTAACTCACCGAAGCGAGAGCGAGTATGATATTAAATCAAACTCAAACTTCAGTACACCATACGATGAGTTGTATATAATTGAAGTAAGAGAAATGAAGAGATGTATAAAAGAGAGGGGTTACGAATTATTAATCTATCCAAATCGTTAAACTCCAACTCTGAACAAAGATATACACTAATATAACTAAAACACAGAGATAGGAGGGTTGGGAAGTTGCATGGGACGAACGATCGTTACCTGAGTTGAAGGATGAGACGACATAATTCTCACTTAGCTTCATGAGGTATGAGGAGCGATCCATATGAATGATTTATCTGGTGCAGCAGGAGAGCAAAATGGAACAAATGAACTCTGGAGCTGCTCTGTGGGAAGCCCTCATTACGAACCATGAAAATGAAGTCATGTGTTGAATGAAAAAGGGTTATACGCCTGTGAAACCCTAACCCCAGAAAATCACCACCATACACGTGGCTGACGATGCCCAAATTCCGAGCATTGGAAGGTGGTAAGCCTCGTAACTCCACATGAAATCCAGAAAATATTAATTTTTAATGTGCAATTTTAATACAGTGTATCATTCAGATTGAGTTGATGGGAGCAATAAAGGGCGAGGTACTCCATATCCCGGTTGCAGATTTAACCAGTAGCATAGAACAAACACAAAGCAAACCGGAATTAATATCAAACCCTAGCGTACTACACAGTGTCGACGTGTGAAATCGAACCATAAATACAAGGTACAAAATATTCATATCAATTTGAATGGCATCGAACCCTGAATAAGATGATAGTACGTCAAGTTGATGTTGCGAATGATGCATAAGGGTATAAGTACTAAGAACCAACATGGAGTCAGATAGAACGACGTGGTAAGTCCAAGAAGGAAAAACCCTTACCAAACGTAACTATCCGTAAAAGAAATCATACAGTGGTATACATATATATCGAATTGATCGGTTCCCTATGATATTAGGGAGAGGGTAATGTGGATACTATTATAATGTAGATGATACATATGTTGAGGTCCTAAGGAGACAACATGATGATCATACATGTCGATATGGATTATTACAAGATAGTGAAAGTGATTATATACCAAGTAACCAATTATAATACCCACTCAAGAGGAGCATTAAGTTCTCAAAGGTACTCATAATACCCTTACAACCGGACTTAATGGTTGGTTTAGATGTATTGAAAATAATAAAATGGAATGTGGAAATTTTAATAAAAAGAGCAATAACAGTAAATCATTAAACTTGCAATGGAGGTGGAGACTGGTATATACTGATATGTGGACATGACAGGTGTATTGAATAACTAGAAATCTAAATGTGACGATATAATACCTATGTGGGAATTAATCGTGTAGAAAAAAAAAATTTAGGGAAAGTGAAAGGGGAGATGTGACAAATGGTATCGGAGCCCAAGTTATAAAACTGGGCTGGTGACATTGTGCTCACTGTTGCTGTGTGTTCACTGTATAAATGTATTTCTGTAGAAAAAAAAAATTTAAATTTTATTTTCACTGATCTGTGTTGTGTAGTCTACAGTGGTGCTGAAATGGCAGAAGGTGATGAAATCTATGTTGATCTGCATGATGAGGGTGATGTACCAGATCCAAATGTGCCCATGATGGCTATGTTGTGGGAATCGCAACAAGCTTTGGCTGAGATAAAAAGCCAAAATGACAGATTGTCATTAGCCAGTGAGGAGCAGGAAAAGCTCATCAGAGAATTAACTTCTCAGAACAGCCAAGAAGGCGAAGGTTCCGGAAAGAGGAAATGGATGAGTCTGATGAGGAAGATGCTGTTAGGCATTAGAATAAACAGAAAATGGAATTACAGGGGGAATTCCGAAAGATTAAACCTCTCTCCTATGATGGGGAGAAGGAGGAAGATGTTGAAGCCTGGTTGCTAAATATGATTAAGTATTTCCAGGTCTATGAATATGAAAGCAATCTGAAGGAAAGATTATCTGTTTACCAGCTACAAGGTAAGGCTACCTTGTCATGGGAGGAGACAAAAATGGTGCATGCCATTGATGAAAAGACAGTCACCTGGGAAGATTTCCAGGTTAAGTTCAAGAACCGCTACCTAAATGAATCTTACTAGGATGATAAAGCCAAATAATTTCATGAACTTAGACTGGGATAGCTCACTATTGATGAGTTTGTTACTAAGTTTACAAATCTATTGAGATATGTACCCTACATAAGGGAAGAAAAGGCAAAAGTTCAAAGATTTCTGAATTGTTTGCTTGCCGTATAAAAAGAGAAAATCGAGTTTGACAACCCAAAAACAATGGAAGAAGCTGTTAGAAAAGCCAAATTATGTTAGCAATAGTTCAAAGGAAAAAATGAACAAAGGAAAAGCTGGGTAAATAAGAATGAGTTCAAGGGGAGGAAACAGAAACCAGCCTATTTGAAAATTTTTGGCAGAGATCATCAGCAGAAAAAGTTTAATAAACCCAAAGAAATTCAAACTGCTCAGTCCCAAGTAGCTTCCAAACAAATAGATGGAGACATTAAAAAGGAAGGGACACTCAAAATGAGATAACCCCTGAAATATTGGGGCTGTGGAGAACCCCATATTTTGAGGGACTTTCCTCATCGAAAAATTCATATGATCATGAGAGATCTAGAAGTGACAACATTAAATGATATAGCTAGAAATATACCAACTATCAGTGCAGCCTTGGAAAATCGGCAAGCAGAACATCAAGCAACCATGGTGGAAATGGAGGGTAATATTTTTGACCTATCTGTTACTGTTCTGATTGATCCGGGTGCTTCTTTGAGTTACATTAGTCCAAATATTGTAGAAAACTGTAACTTAAAAACTAAAAAATTTCAACAGTCATGGTTGGTACAGCTGGCCACTGGAACTAAGAGAAAGGTAACACATAAACTGCCTCGAAAAAAAATCAAATTAAATGAGTTTCAAACAGAGGTAAATTTGAACATTCTTCCCTTAGGTTCATATGATCTACTGATAGGAATGGACTAGCTGGAAAAGAAGAAACCCTTGATGAACTGCTGGGATAAGACTTTGCATTGTGTAGATGAGGAAGGGAAACCTTTTATTCTCAAAGGGAAACAAAAACATATTTCTGTAAGACAAATTTCAGCATTGCAATTAAAAAGAACAGCTAGAAAAGGATACCAAGTTTATGCAGTGCATGTGAAAGAAACAGAAAAAAAAACTAAGGAGGAATTACTGGATGTTGTACCAGTAATAAGAGAATTTAAGGAAGTCTTTCCCAAGGAAATCCCTCATCTTCCCCCCAAAAGAGAGATTGATTTCTCAATCGATCTGGTGCCGGGAGCAACACCTGTCTCCCGAGCGCCTTATCGAATGAGTCCCCCTGAATTGATGGAACTGAAAATGCAGTTGCAAGAACTGTTAGATAAAGGGTATATCAGACCGAGTGTGTCTCCGTGGGGAGCACCGGTGCTGTTCGTGAAAACGAATGATGGAACTTTTAGGATGTGCATTGATTATCACAAACTGAATAAGTTGACCATTAAAAATAGATACGCTTTGCCTCTAATTGATGATGTTTTTGATCAAGTGAGAGGAGCTTCAGTCTTTTCGAAGATTGACTTAAGAACTGGTTATCACCAGCTCAGAATCAAGGAAGAAGACATGAGCAGAACAACGTTTCGAACCAGGTGTGGTCACTACGAATTTGTAGTCCTACCTTTTGGTTTGACAAATGCCCCTGCCACATTTATGCGCCTAATGAACAGTGTCTTAAACAAGTACTTGGATAAATTTTTCCTTGTGTTCATAGATGATATCTTGGTATATTCAAAAAGTGAGGAGGAACATAAATAACACTTGAGGATAGTATTGCAAACTCTGAAGGAAAACCAGCTATATGCCAAGTTTAGCAAATGTGAATTTTATAAAGATAAGATCCAATATTTGGGTCATATTATTTCTGAACAAGGCCGTGTTGTTGACCCTGAAAAGATAAAGGCTATAAAAGAATGGCCTGTACCAACTGATGTTTCAACAGTGAGATCATTCATGGGGATTGTAGGCTATTATCGCAGATTTCTAGAGAGGTTTTCTGCCATAGCACATCCCATCATGTCATTACAAAGGAAAGGTGTTAAATTTGATTGGACTGAAAAATGCCAAAATAGTTTTGACCAATTAAAACTGAAACTTAATACAGCCCCTATACTGAAGATTGCAGATCCTGATAAATAATTTGTGGTATGTACGGATGCCTATAGGGAGGGATTGGGAGTAGTTCTTTTGCAGGAAAATTCTATTATTGCCTATGAATCTAGGAAACTGAAGATACATGAACATAATTATAGTGCCTATGATTTAGAATTAGCAGCTGTTATCCATGCTTTGAAAATGTGGCAACACTATCTTCTTGGAAAAAACTTTACATTGATGACTGATCATATTAGTCTCAAATATTTCTTTTCCCAAACAAATTTGAATGCTAGACAAGCCAGATGGCTTTCTTTCCTAAGTGAATTTGATATGGACATAAAACATATCAAAGGGAAAGAAAATAAAATCACTGATGCATTGAGCAGAAATGCTTGTCAGAATATCAATAGCCTTGGAAGTAGTGCTCAGATCGATGTAGAAGATTTGGTGAAAAAGGCAGCAAACCAAGATCCAAATTATGAAAACCTCCTGGTGACATTACAGAAAAAGGGGAAAACTGATTTCACTCAAAACCAAAAAGGGTTGATCTGTTATAAGAACAGATTGTATATTCCCAATGTAGATTCCTTAAAAAGGGAAATTTTGGATGAATATCATAAACAACCATATGCAGGACATCCAGGAT
Source organism: Pinus albicaulis (assembly GCA_034641835.2). Classification (NCBI taxonomy): domain Eukaryota; kingdom Viridiplantae; phylum Streptophyta; class Pinopsida; order Pinales; family Pinaceae; genus Pinus; species Pinus albicaulis. The sequence goes on from JAXQQM020081480.1 coordinate 76,150, forward strand.
ATCAGAAAATGTTAACAGCCCTGAAAAAGAAGTTGTTCTAGGCATGAATGAAGAGAGATGTAGCAGAATATTTAAGTACATGCATGGAATGTCAACTAGTCGAAGTTGAACATCAACATCCTACTGGTCTTTTAAACCCTTTACCGATTGTAGAATGGAAAAGGGACACAGTTTCCATGGATTTCATAACAGGATTACTCAAAACCAAACATCAACATGATTCAGTAATGGTAGTAGTAGACACTTTAACAAAAGCTGCACATTTTATACCAGTTAAATCTACCATTGGGATAGCTCAAGTAGCGAATGTGTTCCTGAAAGAGGTAGTAAGGCTCCATGGGGTGCCAAAGGTGATTGTTTCTAACTGAGATGCTAAGTTTACAGCCGCCTTTTTGAAAGGGCTATTTGGAGGTATGGGCACTAAATTGAATTTTAGTACTGCTTACCACCCTTAGACCGATGTTCAAACGGAAAGAACTAATCAAATTTTGGAGGACATGCTGAGAATGTATGTGATGGATAGACCATCAAAGTGGGAAGATTACTTGCATTTAGCTAAATTTTCCTATAATAACAGCTACCAATCCTCCATCAAAATGAGTCCATTTGAGGCACTGTATGGAAGGAAGTGTCGTACTCCTTTGAGCTCGAGTTAGCCAGAAGATAAACTAATGTTGGGACCAGATGCTTTACAAGAGATGGAAAGAATTCTCAAATAGATACAAAGAAACATCAAGACAGCACAAGATCGCCAGAAGAACTATGCTGATAAGAAAAGAGTGCACCGAGAATTTAAAGTGGGGGAGCATGTGTATTTACGTACTAAACCCAAAAATAGCACTCTCTATGATGGAAGTTGTGTAAAACTGGCTCCTAGATATTTTGGTCCTTTTGAAGTATTAGAAAGGGTGGGACCAGTGGCTTATAAGCTGGCCTTACCACCCCATGTTACATTTGATGATGTGTTTCATGTTACGTTGTTAAAAAGATATGTGCCACATGCTGCTCACATAGTTGATTTAGAATGCTGTCATGACGGGCACTGTAGGAAAGTTTCGCTCAGACCGCTTTCAAATATTGGAGTGGGAAGAGATTGGTGAGAAAGCGTAGCAGATGTAGAAAAAGGTGCCGTGGAAGCACTGCTACTGGAGAAGCTTACCTGAGAGAGAAGTGGAAATGACGAAGATATCCATTTTTGTTTGAAGAAGTGAGACTCATGGTTGAATAATAACATACATGACTGTGAGCTATTCTTTCAGAGGAATATATTATCCCCAATTTATGTGCTTTGAGCTGTAGCCAGACATTTGAACTTTAATCCTAAGGGAGTGAATCCTAAAAGGATAAGTATCTTTGCAGTGAATGTGGATTAAATACATTTAATTCTGAGGAAAGTGAATAAAATGAGTGTGTGTGCAGATCGACCAAAATGAGATTTAGTGAGATCACTGTTACAGCAATCCAAGGAGGATGGATGAGGCAATAATCTTTCCACAATCTTTCAAAAATCCTGAGAGATGTCCCACTTTGATTCTGCAGGAAGAATCTAAATTTCTCTCATAAGATGAGGGAGGTATGATTTGGGAAGAGGTAAAAAGCTGACACGCCGAGGAAAAGCATAGCAAACAGCCTGAAGCGAATCCCGCAAAATGAAGCCTAGCCACAAGAAAGAAAAACATCCCGATCATGCGTACGCGCGCTAGAATATAGCTTTGAGGGAACAATATCTTAAATAAAGCTGCTCCTCAAAGCGAGTTAGTGGTTGTACAGTGGTGATGAGGTGATCTCGCCTGGAGGTGAGCTACCACAGGAGACAAAAGGACTCTGAGGTTGGGAGGTTGGTCGATCGCCAGACTGAGAGTGGTACTGCCTTTAGATAAATTCTACAGATGTTTTTACTTACCGTGGGTATGAATTGGCATACATATCTTAATGTGTGATGCTGATATCTCGAATTATGGAAAGTAGATCGTTTTATGATGCATGGAAATTTTTATATGTGTAGAGTGTGGCGTGACTGAATAAATGAGTATGCACTGCAAAACATCATCAGTAGCTAAGTCTACTAGATTTCCGCTTATAGTTGTAGGAATCATACGTATGAGAAAGAATTCTTTCGATATGTCCAACGTAATTGGCCAAATAAATCTGACACATAATTCAAATGCACTGTAAATTGGTTGGCTCTAAATCGTCTGCATTTTAGTAAATTGATTTTAACATGTATGCCTAGCGAAAGGCAAATATGAGATGCATGTTACAATGGCTAATGTGCCAGGATCTATGCATGAGATGTAAGTTGAGTTAAAAAATCAATGTGGTCTTTACTGCAGCAGGATTTATATCTGTTAGCTATGCACGGAAGTGAGAAGAAACGCATTCCATGTAATGTCTGCATTAAATTCTTCGCTAACATACTGTGAAAAATAATGTGATGCACTACTAGTAGGCGATTAAAAATCGAGTGCAAGCAGCACTATGATGAAATTTTAGATTACATTATAGCATATGTAAGCCGACATGATCTATTCGCGTAGAAAGCAAGAATTAAATTGCACTACATATTTTCGTGTATATATATATATATATATATATATATATATATATATATATATATATATATATAGACATTACCGAGACTTGCAATAATTTTCATTAGCAGGATAATGAATGGGAATAAAAACCGGCAGGTCAGAGAACAAATTAGCGCACCTACTATATAAATGTAACACATAATCATTTCTCAGCTACATGCATGGAACTCTCATGTTTTGCTTTAAATACAAATTAGTATTCGAGTTTACCTAGCTACCCGTTGAATGAAAGTGGGAATATGCGGAGCCTAGAGAGAGTAAAGAATGGAATTCAATGGGTTAGATTGGAAACCTAACAACAATGAAGCTATATTCTCTTAAGGACGAGAAACTCTATACATGTCAGACATTTAGCGGTGTCTTTCACTTACAGATATGAAGAGTTCTTCTAACAATTGTTAGTATTAAATAACAAAAATTCGAGATGACACCATGTACGAATTTAGATGAGAACTACAGGCTATTCTACATAACGCGCTTTTCACCTAGAATTTACGAGAGAGAGGTCGAATTATGTACATTCGTACACATATAAAGATTTAAAGTGACAGAAAGTCGGTTCCGGTATCAAAAACAAATAGATTCTCTTCCCTCAAGGAGAAGTCGAAAACCACAATGTGTTTATAAGAAATTATTGGCAAACTTATACAACTCGATCTCCGTGTATTCTCGCAGGTATTAAAGAACATTAAGAGGGTGGTCGAAGGTATCTATTCCCTCTAGTGCAGGCTGACTTTAACGCGTGAGAGAGAGAAGCTGTGTCAGTTGACTGAGTATATGGGCCACAGCAATGATGTGCGCGAGTGTGTGATGGGCGTCCATACACATGGAACCAAGATCCAGATGACTTGACAGGGCACAAACATTGAGATAATGCGTACAACTCCCGCTGGAGGTTGAAATGATACAAAAATAAAAGTAGAGACTGATTATTTCCAACTACCTAACAGTCATGTATTCAGCTTTGGGCAATGCTAGATAACTGCTGATCAAGCAAATACAGGCCGTGGCACGAAAATTGTAAAATATATGGAAATCTGGAGATACAGAGAACAAGCCGTGGAAAGGTTACACACAGCTCTCTGTGTACCTGCAATGAATCTGAATCGATTGAAGAGTGCATACGCACGAAGCCTAAGTCACGAAACTTTACCGATAACTCACCTGGAAAGCGAGAACGAGTATGATGTTAAATCAAAATCAAACTCAAGACACTTTACCGCGAGCTGGTATATAATTGATGTATGAGCGTGAAGAGATGTATAAAGAGAGGGTTCAGGGAAACATTAATCTTTCCAAATCGTTAGCTCAACCTCGCTCAAAGACAGACACCGATATAACTCATGCAGAGATGGGAGGGTTGGAAGTTGCATGACTAGTTTGACGTTCTACCGCAGCTGTAAGGATGGTGACTACATGACTCACCTAGCTCGGGAGGCAGCTGGTGCATCCATGAATCGATTCCCTGGAGAGTGTGGAGAGAAAATGGAACAAATGAAACTGGAGCCGTCTCAGGAAAGCCCCTCATCTGCCAACCACGAAAGTCGTATGACACAGTTGAAATAAAGGTGGCTCAGCGCTCGTGGAAAACCCTTTCAATCTCGGACAGTCACCACCATACACGTGGCCGATGATGCCCAAATTAAGAGGCAGGCTGGAAGGTGGTGAGCCTCGTAACTCCACATGAAATCAGGAAAGATTAGTGTTTGAAATGTGAATTTTAATGCACATCATTGCGATTGCAGTTTGGATGTAGAGAACAGTAGAGGGTGGTAATCCAGCTCGTGCTGTGTGTGCGACAAGTAGCATGCATGCTACAGCGTGTAGATATCAGAACACTGATGCTCCTCAGTGTACAGCGTGCGAAATGGAAACCATAAATACAGGGTACAAAATCCCACATGCAAGTGAATGGCATGGGAGCCCTCGATTAAAGATGACAGTCACGTCTAGTTGAGTGTTGCTGACACGATGCAATAGGTATGGCAGGCATATCACCATCATAGAGTGGGTAGAACGGCGGTAAGTCCAAGAAGGACAAACCCTTATCAGCATGAATTATGCGGTGAAAAGAAAACTGAAGCAGGTACAATGGTATACATATATACTATGAAATTGATCTAGTTCCTCATGATATTAAGGAGAGGGTAATGTGGATATGCCACACCTCTACTAGGAAATCTTCTCAGGTGTACTTTAGCCACAGGTTCTATGACTGATCTAAAGCGAAATGATTTCATTCTTCCCTTTAAATAATAATCTGTGTACCTATATGATACATTTCCCTCATGTGCATTTTATTTTATTTCATCTCTCTCCCCTTGTGTACACCACCATCTGCTAGGTGGTGTGTCTCTGCACTCAGAGACCTCTTGATATCATGTTACATACCTACATAAGACTTAATAAGATATAGCAATATGAAATTACATGTAATTTTATTAGGAGATAGAGTTATTTAACTCCTCTGCTATATTTGTTTTTATGCATGACTTACCTCATATAGTTATACACATATATTCTCATGAGATCTCTTTTGTTTATAGTTTAATTAGCATTTACCAATGGCATATATGTCTCTATCATTACTTCCCCATCATGTTGAATTACATCTCTCGCCATTTCAATTCTGTATGTAACATTCAGAGCCCACTCTGCAACTGCTATACAATGCTACTTGATTGCTATATATATGCTCTACTCGTGCTCCATTGATGTTATCTACTATATGCTTAGGTACATTTAATTTCGTTCCATTTTGTATGCTTGTTTCACAGATAGGTACTTTATGATTACATATAGATATATATATATATATATATATATATATATATATATATATATATATATATATATATATATATATATATATGTACTAGATATAATTACACATCATAAATCTATTAATTCCTTTAGTTAAAGTATTCGAGGTTTGACGTATTAAAGTGACATTCAGAGAGCAGAAATGGATATCTGCCTATGAGTTTTGAATTTTCATATTTTATAAAATCGACGAGTTCACGGCTGAGATCATATAATCACTCATACCATTCACTTTATAAAATGGACCTCCTCTCCGCCACAAGCATAGATTTGAGGATGACGGGTCCACCGCTGAAAATTTTGAAAGTCATTTGTCATTGACATTTCATTTAGTTGCAGTGTTTCATCACATGATCGATTTGCACCCATCTTGTTGTTAACAAGATTCATGACCTCACATTACGTTTCAGATTGAGCTGGTGGTTCGATGGAATATCATGCCGCCGCTCACCGCAACTTTACGTCGATGATTTTGACATTTGTGACATCGCACTTTGTGTCATAGCACTCACGCATCACGTCTACCGCCCACTTTCTCGATCGAGACGGTAGCACAACACGTCGGATTCTTACGATTTTGTTTTTCTGCTGCACACGTGCTGCTGGTGCGAGTGTCAGTCCTGAATCACAGACAAGGTTTTAAAAGGTTTGCGTGAAATGATGATCCCGAGGTTTTTATTGATTTGTCCAGGAACCGCTTTCCCGGTCAGCGAATAACCATCGGCGTGACCGTTGTCCTCTCAGCACTTCCGACGTGCTGACATTTCTCTTCATGACACTGACAAGTAATGCGAGTCGTGGAAACCATCTGTCTCTGGTAAAGTACAGCCTTCAAACTAAAGTTACTCGCGCCTGCTCACCTGATTCCTACACTTCTGCGCTCAGTGATGCAGTTTTGCAGTACTCTTTCCTATCAACCGCACTCGTCTGCTTTCCGGTGAAGCCTATAGCGTGAGCAATTGAGGCTTTCGGGCGATTCCTTTCCTACCTATTCAACCTAATCACCGGAGCGTTTCTCTTATGATTATCTCCCTTTGTCTCCTGCTCGGCCAAGTGAGACGCTATGGCGAGTTACATGGCATACATGGGTGCTACTGCGAGTTTCCTGTAGTTTGCGTTTGTATGTGAACAATGGCCCGAGCGGCTTGCCTGGTAGCAAAGCCACCGATCATCTTCGTCTTCTCTTCGTTTCGTGCGAGTTTGTACTGCTGATAGTATGGTCTCGTTTATCCTCGCTCTAACTGAATTCTCGTTCAACTGCAGAAAGATTTTCTAGGCTACCATGGATATACTTAACGATTTAACGAATTGTCATGGTACGCGTACTACGTTAATTTTCTACATCGTTACATTTCCCTATAATATGGTACGGTAGCATTATTGCATCTCGAGGGTTAGGATAACGCATCTCGAAGTTATGTACGTGGGCCCATTTCACTGGGCCACACATTCAAGAGCTTTCTATTCTCACGCACTGCGTTTTTGAAGTGATGCCTTTCCTCGCGTGTGCAGACGATACAGCTGCGTGGAAAAGATTAACTGCCTATCTCAAAGCGTAGAAATCGTTTCAACTTCGTGTTCGGCACTTGTCGAAATCGCTTCGATTCCACGGAACTGGTTCGAGGTTATGCGGTTATCTTCAATCATGACTTGTTTGAGCACTAAATGATTTCTGCTTTGATTTACTTACCTCATGCTTGGTTTCTAGCCATGAAGGTTTTCGCGTAGCGAGGTTAACGCTTCCTGGCGCAAAGCAAGAAATCGTGCCTCGACTTTCTCAGTGTAGGATTTAGATTTCGATCGCTGTCTCAGCGCTGTCGCTTGACCTCACCGCAACTTTTCTACGTATGACGCGGAGTTGACGTTTTAAAGTTGCTTCTTCTGTCTAGTGCGAGCACGTGAGGTGCACATTCGAGCGTTCCCTAGTTTCTCTGTCTTGCATCGTTGTCAAGCTCATTAAATTATCAATGATCTGAGGCAATGGGTATTTTTGTTCCTAGCGCTTCTATGCAATTAGATTTAATTTTATTTGTGTTTCAGCGTATTTCGTAGATAGGTTTATCATTGTTCTATTACTGCTCATTCGTAGGTTCGTACATAAATCATCACTTATATCATTTTTTTGTTTTTGGTGCTATCTCTGACTGTGTATAAGTAGATATGCATACCAGTTGGTCATTGAGGGTATGCAAGCCCAAATGGAAAGGTACTTGATTGTCTTGAGTTCGTATATCCATATTTTTAACTTGAGTTGTACAGTTGTTTGCGTACTGCTCTGTCGTAAATATAGATTTACGTTATTCTAATGTTGTTTCATCTCGAAAGCCTAGGCTTTATTTTCAAAGGGTTATAACTGACATGTTCGTCATGCAATATACTCCCATACCATTACCTCTAGTTGCTCATTATTCTTGTTCTGGTGTGTACTATACGATCATGGGACTTAGCTAAACATGTAGTAGCAGGATGTTGACAACAGCTCATGCTAGCAGCAGGATAGAGTATTTCGTGAGTCGCTGGATGGATGACTAATTCACATGTGCAGGTCAAGCAACAGAGCAGTTGAACATTGTATACCATACTAGGAGTACAAAGAGATTTTTCTTTTTAAAGCACCTAATTTCTACATACCTTGAAATCACATGTTAGAAGAGTCATATAGATAGAGTTTGTTTCGTCTGTCACTTTAGATACATGTTCATACAAATCTTATTTCTCACATATTACTTAGTCTTTATATAAGAGTACAAAACCATCCTATTTTTATATGCAAGAGAAAAATAATGTACTCATCTATGAAGGTCTAGCACTCGCAGTTTAAAGCGAGCTTGGATTAAAAGTCTTTAGGTGCTTTACTGCAAATTCTAAGATCCACGACACTAAATAGTACTCGAAAGAGGATACTTTAAGAAGATGCTCGTTAAAGATAGTACAATTTCAATCTTACACAGTTAAATTTTTGCAGAATGCAGCTAATTCACTATAATTTAACTCAAATCCAACAAGCATTTCAGACATACTCTTTCAGCTGGTGGACCAACCTGCATCTAGGACGCAGTCCTCTGTCTCCGGAGTGACTCACCTCTGCAGCAGATCCACCTTCTAGCCCAGATCAACCTCTCCTGGTCCCATTTAGAACTGGCTGTTCAAGCTCATGACAAAGCATGTTTCTAGTCCCCGTCAGAATAGCAGGATGCTTTCTCTCTCTCATGTAGCTTTTAGCTGTCTATCTTGGGATTCTTTAAAAGACTGCTGCTTTTTCTCGTGTCTCTGTGCTCTCACTCTCCTGTCAACTACTCCTCTTCATTGGGGAAATTTAGATTCCTCCTCAAATCTAAATAAATTTCTTTCAAGGATTTTTGAAGATTTTGGGGATTTAGTTGCCTTATCCATCCCTGGGTGGGTTTGGCAAAGTGATCCTCTAGGTTCTCTTTGTCGATTCAAATGCACGATCATTACTTCCTTACAAAGATAAATAACATCTACAATCAGAGTCATCCTTGGGAAGTCTTTGAGGATAAAATTTAAATAAGTGCCTGCATCTTCCAGAAAATTCAACAACACACACAATTGGTGTTACATATTCCCTGCAGAAAATAAACATGATCGCAGTGCTCTTATTCTTCTACTAGAGTCTCGCTTTCAGCACAAATGGATATCTCCATCATTTTCAGACTACCCTTTCCTAGGTGGTTTTCAAATGACAGGTAAAAGCGCTGCACCATGCCATCACCACTGTCTGCTTTCTTAATGTATCTTTCCCAGCTCAATGGCGAAGCTGAGCCTGGCGTAAAACTCCCTTACAAGTTCACACCATGCAACATCTCCACCAACTGGTGTAGAAGCATCATGCACACATATTTTTAATAATGTAAAACATGAAATACATTATGTACTTTAACATGGGGTGGTAAGGCCAGTTTATAAATAGTCCCCTTCCAAACATAAAATTTTAATGTCAGGGAAGGTAGTTTGCACAACTTCAGCCTCAAAGTGTACTCTTTTGGATTTAATTGCATGATCACATGATCTACCTTTGATTGATTTTTCTTTCTTATGACTGTAACTTTTACATGATCTTACCTTTATCTTGATACTACTTATATTTATTTGACATTTTCTCATCTCTTCATAGTACATAATTTAAAACAGGTTATCCTCTCTTGGTTGACTCATTCAAGTCAGCACTTCTCCATAAGTGCCTCAATGAATATCTTAGCAGAGATTGGTAGCTATTAACAACAAATAGTAATGCAGATACTCTTCACTGACATTCATCACTCCATATTATGCGCTTCTCTCTAAGATTTAGTCCGTCCTTTCCATCGCCCTCTGTTTTAGAGGTAGTGGCATTCATTCAGCTTATTTTGCTCTCCAATAGCCCTTTCCAAAATGCTCTTGTAAACTTAGCATCAGATCTGAGACAATTACTTTGGGCACCCCATGAAGCCTTACTATCTCCTTGGAAAACATTTGCCACTTGAGAAGTACATTCAGAAAACAATTTGGTAAACAAAGTGGCGACTTACAGTTAAAGTGTCTACCACCATTCTTGAATCATGTTGGTATTTGGTTTTGGTGTCTGTTATAAAATCCATGAAGCTGTATCTATTTCCATTACGCAGTTCAGCGGGGATTTAAAAGCCTGTGGATGCTGATGCTCAACGCAGCTAGTTGACACTCCATACATTTGCAGGCTCTCTTACCATCTCTTCATTCTTTGTCCAGCAAACTTCTTTTTCAAGGCGATTCTTAATCTTAAAATTACCTGGATGCTCTGCACATAGGGCTCATTCATCTATTCTCCATCTTCTCATAATGACTCTATAAACCCAGAATCTCTACTTTGTTTTGTAATGAAAGCACTTGTAGTTTAGTGTATCATTTTTGCTCCTTTTACATAATTTCTACCAAGAGGGCTTCATAGTTGGAATCACTACTTCTGCCTTCTCCTGATTCTTCTCTCTCCCATCATTTCTCTATTACCATTTAAATGTTGACAAACATTTCTACTTAAGCTCTGACAACTTTCTTTCAGTGTTTCTGTCATATCCATTCCTTAAAAAAAGACAAACATCAGCTTATCTTACCTTCCAAGATAATTTAGGAAAAAAAAATGTTTAGATAATATGATCAGTCATTTAATGTGAACTTCTTGACAGGATAGTGCCTCCATTTTTAAGCACTGAATAATTTATAAATTCCAAATCATATGCACCATAATTAGACTCATGGAGTTTTAATTCTCTCTTTCTAGGCAGCTATTGATGCACAATATAGGACTCCTCCTAGCCCCTCTACACAGCATCTGGCATACCTAAAACTCTTGCTAAGGTCAGCAAATTTTTTTTTAATAGGTACTGAAATAAGTCCACATTTCATGGTAAACTGACTGACATTTCTCAGTCCATGAGCTTAACACTTCCTTTCTTTGGCAGGTTATGGGATTTTATTCAGAAAACCTCTCCACAAATGCAAATGTATTTCATTCCACCTGCTCTGATCCCCACTTTATACAAACCTCAGTGAGGTAGCCATTCTTTAATAGCTTTTATCTTCGAAGTCAGCCCTTAACTGCCCCTTTTAGAGAAATTATATGACCCAAATGTCAGATTTTATCTTTATAAGATTACATTTCTGGAAACAACATATAGTAGTTTTTCTTCTAAATGCTACCTTTTATTTTCATATCATTAACATGTTCCCTCTTAGTTTTAGAATGGAAGACTAAGATATCATCTATGAACACAAGAAAAATTTGTCCAATATATTCCCTTCTTATTCATGAAAGCACCTCACCTAAAGGTGGGGGGCATTAAAACTATGAAGCCAAGGTAGGACTACATTCCTTGTACCCCTGCAGACAGAAATGTTGTCACTACATTGTCTTCTTCTTTTAAGTCCATTTGGTGATGCCAGTCTAGAAGGTCTCTTGGAAAGGCGAAGCTCCTCTCACTTGGTCAAAAAGATCATCAATTCTAGGTAAAGTGGATATGTCTATTCTCAATGGTCAACCACATTCGCGCTGACGATAATCAATGCACATCCTAAAGGTTCCATATTTCCTTTCTTTTTATCAACATACTTCTAGCGTTGCAAGGAGACACACTCGCTCACGTATGTAAATCCCTTTATCCACAGCTTCAGCTGCATCTTGGGCCCACAAACGACTGAACGACGGACTCTGCACAAGGTAGAGGCTGAAACGGTGCATGCTCCACGACACAGAGCATGATCTGAGAAAAGTACACCTCTCCTTTGGGTGGAAGAGTAGAGGATTTCCTCTGGGACTTCCAGCAAATTCCTCTGATGGCCATGTAGCACATCTGGCAAATGCTTTCTTCCTCGGTTCTTTGGTCTATTTCTTTCTCCACCTGTACCACTGTATACTTGTTATCCTTTTCTGCAGCTATTCTTTTTAATTGTGGAAAGCAGGCGTCTTGTCTTTATTACAGAGATAGATTTTGGTTTCCCTTTGATAATAAAAGGTTTCCCTTCCTCATCCACACAATGGAGAGCTTTTTATCCACCAGTTTCATTCAGCGGATTTCTCTTTCCTCGAAACCAATCCATTCCTATCGCAGCATATCATAGGACCCTAATGGCAGCTATGTTCAAAGTTACATTTCAGCTGCGGGAAAAAACCATTTAATTGTAGTGAGTACTGTGTGGGCAACTATGGTGACCTTCTTTAGTTCCTGTGTCATCACACCAACCATGACTGCTGAAATTTTTCGCTGTTTAATGTTACATTTTTCTACAATTCGGACTAATGTAACTCAAAGTTAGCACACCGGATCAATCAAAAGCACGAGGCACCTTGAGGAGGTCAGAAATCTTACCCTCCATTTCCCACCATGGGTTGCTTGATGTTCCGTCATTGGATTTTCCAATGCGTCGGCACTGGATCACAGGTGTTTGCTGGCCATGCTGACGAGCCCTTGTTGCCTCTCTCTCTCGTCGATCGTGTGTGGTGTTTTCGATGGGGCAGCATATCATGCATGGGGTTCACAAATTACCACGCATTTTAGAGGTCCTTCTATCTCCATCAGTGTCCTTCCTTTCTATTGTGCTCCCTTCCACTGGTTTTGAAACCACTTGGGACAGTGAGTTTGACTTTTCTTTTGGTTTGTCAACTGTTTTCCCTTCTGATGAGTCTCTACCAAAATTCACTCATCTCTGCTAGGTTTTGGCCTCTTTGCTTTAAAGCTGCTCTTTTGCTCATCGCTTCTTACCCTTGTTACGTGCTTTAGCATGACTGCAAGCTGACTCTCAGTTTTCTACCAGCCTTCATCCATGAGTCTCTGGTTGTCAAACTCTATCTATGTACTCACAGATGCAGCAAAACAATTTAAAAACCTTTGCACTTTACGCCTTTTCCTCCCTAATGTAAGGGACATACCTCGAGAGAGATTCATGTAAAACTTTAGTGACCAAACTCCATCAATGGTGAGGCTGCCCTAGCTGAGGATCGGGAATTCTTTGGCTTTATCATCATAATATTGTTCATTCAAATAAATATTTTTGAACTTGAGTCCGAAAATCTTCCCACGCTATCCAGCATGCATCAATGGCCTGCACCATTTCCAGTCTCTTCCCACCTTTGCTGGCTGTGCTTTTCCCTCACTGATACTCGACAATCGAGCTCTCTAAATTGCTCTCATATTCACTAAACTTGGAAATATCTCTGATCGCTGTTCAACTGCTTTGCATGCATCCTCTCCTACTTCCTACGATCATGGGAGGGAGGTTTGATCTTCTCAAATTCTCCCTGCAACTCTCTCTTTTCTTGCTTATGTTGATTTCTGGCGCATCCTCATCCTCGTATCTATCCATCTTTCCTTTTTCCAGGTGATGCCTTCGCTTTCCTCGGGCTGATTTCCTGCAGGTAGTTTCCTCTCTGATAGAGCTTTTCCTCATGTTCACGCGGCCTTTGATTGGCATCTTAGGCAGGTGTTTGGCTTTTTAATTGATCAGCTCTTCTCGTTGCGCATCCCAGGTCATACCTTGCCTAGATCTGCAGGGCATTGGGATCCTGGAGTACGCAAACTCATTCGTAGATCCACATAAATCCCTTCACACCTTCTTCCATTTCATAATCAGCACACTCTAGCATACACGTAGTTTGCCAAAGCTTCTGATGTTTAAAACAAATATATATTTAATAGCAAGTAAGTGCACATAAACAACCCAATTTATTTCCCAACAACTAGTAGTGCTCGACATTTATTTGTCACACCTCTACTTTAGGAAAATCTCTCTAGGTTCTACTTTTGAAGGTTTAGTGATCTAAATGATGAGTTCATTCTTCCACTGTAAATAACACTTTGAGTGCACTTATAGATGCACATCTCATGTACATAACATTTTATTTCATCTCCTACTGTGTGTACACCACTACTTTGCTGGTTGTTCTTCTCCAAACCTATAGAGATATATAGATATCATTTACATACCACATAAGACCTCTAATGTATAAAGCAACTGGAGTCAGTATGTATTTATTAGGAATAGAGTTATTTACTCTGCAGATATTTTGTTTTTATGCATGACTTACCTATATAGTTATACACATATATTACTCATGCAGATCTCTTTGTTTATCAGTTTAGCACATTTACCAATGGCATATATATTCTCTAATAAATCCTTCACTTATCATATTGAATATATATATATTACATTCAATTATACATAACATCGAGCCCACTCACCCACTCGAGTATGTGTACATAGTGTGAGGTATATATATACATATATATCGTCTCCATTTATTTAATACTGCATTTATGGCTAAGGATATTTTAATTTCAAAAGTTGCTTTGTGGCATGCAAGCTGTTCACATAGATAGGTACATATGATTATATATATATAGGTATATATATATATATATATATATATATATATATATAATGATATAATTATATACACTCATAAATTCACTACCCTTAACTAAAGTATTCGAGGTCGTTGGTATTAAAGTATTCGAGGTGGCAATGGATATACGCCATGGATTTTAATTGTCATATTTATAAATCTGACGGAGTTCACGTAGTTGGGAGGTCATATAGTCGCCCACCATTCACTTGCATGCAAAAGCGACCTCTCTCCTTGCATAAGTATGATTTATACACGTGTCGCATAGCTGAAATTTTGAAAATCGGCGTATTTATCATCATTTTACGTTGCGGTCATACGTTTTTCGTTTCGCATCCTTTCGCTTCATTAACAGGAATTTCACCAACACCATTGCGTTGCATTAAGGTGTTACCGTGGAGTGATAACGCGCTGCGCTCACTTCGAAAACTACGATGATTTTTCGTTGTGTGCCGGTAGAAACGCACGCCTGCGATGTACTCACACATCTATCTCTTGCCCACTTCTCTCGGTGAGAGCGGCGCCATCACGTCGGATTCTTGCGTTTTTGTTTTTGTACGTTACGCGCGTGCACTTTTGTGTGCGTATGGGCATAAAGACGTCTAACCTACAAACGAGGTTTTAAAAAGGTTTGCAGTAGTAAGAAATGATACGATCACGCGTTTTGTAGTTGATTTGTCCCGGGAGCCGTTTCTCTCGCGAGCGAGATGTAACAACGGCGGCGGAAAGCCATTGTCCTCGCTCGAGCGTGTTGACATTTCCCTTCGCTCGGCTTTGTTCTGAAAGTCCACGTGATCGTCGGCTCCTGTTGCGGCCGTGAGGTAGCCTTCAACTTAGAGTTGCAGCGTGCTTACCTTGACCTACTACTTCGCGGCGCTCGTAGTACGGGTTTTGAGTACTCTTTTCTATCGTCCATGAAACTCGCTCGGTACGGAAGTCATCGAGTAATTGAGGGTTTCGGGCATTAATTTTCCTACCTATTCAGCCTAATCACGGGCTTGTTCTGTGATTAACCTCTCCATGGCTCTGCTGAGTAACAGTTCTGAAAAAGTGAGACACTCGTAGCGGAAAGTTGCGGGGCATGACATGCTATGGGGTTTTCGAGTTTACGTTTGGTGCATGTAGCGACCAGTGACAACGCTCGATGACGTCGCAAACCACTGATCATCTTCTCCCACGAGTTGTGTGTGGTTATGGTAAGTATGTGTTCTCGTTTATTTTTTTCTTGCCTTTGAATTCCTCGATTAAGCGTGAAAATTCTTCTGGGTGCGGTGGATATACTTCCATGCGAGTTACGTGGCAGATTATATGCGCACGTGTCGCTATCATGGGTGCATTCCTGCACATGTAATTGCGGTGGTAAGTATTAATATGCCCCATCGGGGTTAGGGTACGACCGATCTGGTTATATCGGCAGTCCCTCTCACTGGGCGGCACACTCGAATTTCTATTCTACGCTTTCGGTTTTGCGGCGAGTGGTACGCGCTTCCTCTGGCGATGTGGTGTGACGCGATGTGTGTGAAAGGTAACGCCCTATCTCGGGCGTAGACAGTTTACCTTACTGTGTTCCCCGGACTTTCATCGAAATCGCGAGATTGCACGAGCTGGTTGGGGTTATGTGAGTTATCTTCTCGACTAACATTTGCTTTAGTGCTACCGCTTGTAGTTGCCACCTGTCGGTTCGGCCATCGATTTTTAGCGCGGCGATTCATAACGCAATATCGGCGCGACCGGCTTAAAATGGCAGATGACTGCGTGGGTTGGTTGATTCGATATCGTATGTCCTGAGCTCTCGGATGGATTCAATCTCACTTTCGTAACTTTTTCTGCGTGTAAACCTGCGAGATTGGCGTTTAAATCGTTCTATTCTGTTCGGCGTTACCGTGTGGTTAACGATGCAGCGTTCCCTGAGTTTATATGCCTTCTATGCTGTGACACTGTTCATTTATCGAAACGAAATCAGCATGGAGGTATTTTGTTTCCTGTTTCGCTTCTATGCGATGAGATTTGATTTATTTGTATCGACGTATCATGAGATGGGGTTCGTCACTACGTTCTATTCGTAGAGTCTGCTGGCATATTAAATCTATCACTTATATCGTGTTTTAGTCTTATCTCTGGCTCGTATAAGTAGATATATATAAGTTATTGGCGTATGGTGTATGCGAGCTTACAGGAAGGTACTTGAATACCTCGGATTGTATCTATAGTTTTTAGCGTGAGTTTACTGATCTGTTTGCTATTTCTGTGTAAAAATATAGATTCTACGAATTATTCTAATGTTGTTTCTGCATCTCAGAGTCGGGTTTCATTTCAAAGGACCATAACTGATTGTTCATCCTTCAATACACTCATCCCTTCTTATTCCTATCAGGTGAAGCATCACTAGTATTCGTGTCACGTGTGCTAGAGATGCGGAATTGCATACATGCCATGGGATGTTGATAACGCTCTATGTTATGTTGGAAGTATAGCTATATCCCAGTGAGTCTGGGCTGGATGACTAATTCACAAAGGGGTATAGATAGAAACAATTTATGCTGCTACTCCCATGTCCAAAGGAGTACAAAGAGATTTTTCTAAGCACCTAATGTCTATACCTTTAGATCATTATGATAGATTCCTATATAGAGTAGAGTTTGTTTTGAGTCTATTCATTTATGATATGATTCATATAAATCTATTTCACATATACTACTTCTAGCCTATAGAAGAGTACAAAACCATCTATAGCATATGCGAGAAAAATAATATTTACTTTACTTTATGAAGATTAAGCATCATGATTTAAGCCAAACTTGGATTAAGTTTCGTAGTTCTAATTCATGAAATTAGAGTCTAACTAAACGATGCGAAAGGGGATACTCTTAAGAGATGCGTTAAAGATAGTACAATTTCAATCATACATAAATTAAAATTTTACATGTAGCCAATTCATACCGACTTTTAACTCAAATCAACAAGCATTTCGGACACACACAGCACGCATTGACCAACCTCCCAACCTTAGGTCTCTTCTTTATCTCGGGACTCACCCAAAGCGGAGATCACCTTCTAGCGGATAAACCTAGAAATCACAGTCTGGAACGACGTTTACATTTAAGCTCATGTTCAGCATGTTTCTAATTGCACGTCTAGAATAGCGGGATGCTCTTTCTCTGTTTAGCCTGACTTCCCATCTTAGGATTCTTTAAAGTCTGCTTGGCTTTTCCTCAGCTTTTCCGACTTTTTCTCACCTCTTCCCAACTTTCTCCTCTTCATTGGGAGAAATTTTGGATTCCTCTCAAATCTAAATAAATTTCTTTCAAAGTTTTTGAAAGATTTTTTGGGGGATTTGTTGCCTTATCCATCCATGGCATTTGGATTTAACGATGATCTCTAGTTCTCTTTTTGGTCAAAATGCACAATCATTTTATTTATTTCTCAAATAAAAATATGCAAAATACATTCACACCATAGTCAGTCATCCTTGGGGTCCACCCCCTTAGGATTAAAATTCAAATGTCTAACTTTTAAAAATTCAACACACAAATTGGGGGTGTTAGAGTATACTATTATAAATGTAGATGATATATATGCAGTCCTAGGAGACAAACACGATGATCATACATGTTGGTATGGATTATATACAAGATAGTGAAAGTGATTGTATACTGAGTAACCAATTATAATACCCACTCAAGAGGAGCATTATGTTCTCAAAAGTACTCATAATACCCTTACAACTAGACTTAATGGTTGGGTTAGATGTATTGAAAATAATAAAATGGAATGTGGAAATTATAATAAAAAGAGAAATGACAATACATGTAAACTTGCAATGGACATGATAGGTGTATTAAATAACTAGAAATCTAAATGTGCGATATAATACCTCTGTGGGAATTAATCGATAGAAAAAAAATTATGGGAAAGTGAAAGGAGGTGTGACATTTATTGAGCTTATAATATTAAAATCCCTAAAGTTGTTTGTTATCATGAGTTTGTAATATTAATAATCAAATGAGTCTATCATTCATTTGTATTTAAAATATTAATTCTAGTCTTTATCAATCTATTCTCTTTTTTAATATGGATCCCTGGGCTTCTTGATCTCTTAGCTTTTAATATTCTCCCTTGGGTTCATAATTCCTTGGGTTTATAATATTAGACCCTTGGGGTTATTAGTTCTTTTGGATTATAATATTAATATCTCCTTTGGTATATTGTAAGAGACTATACTTATTATAATAGTAGTAAAATACTAGCATTATTATGAGTATATTTTAATTTTAGTATAGTTTTAGTTATAACTATTAATGTATTGAAAAAAGATTTAATAATATTTAATTATCAAATAATAAATATTATATATATATATATATATATCAGTTTAATATATAGTATCAATATAGTTTATATTATTAATATATTACAAGTAGATATATAAGATCTACTATTAGTTATATTCATAAATAGGCCTATTGAGGGTATATCAAACACATTCATTGATCGTTATCAACCACATTGGTAAATGTGATTGTGCTAGTATTTATATATGTGAAATGTTGTCAGTTCCATTACCTAATGATATCCCTTACAGTTTATGAATCATTTTACCTCGCTTTTCACCAATGGAATTTTTAGGTGATAATACTGACCAGCGATTATTATTTGTTGGATAAATATGTATGTGTCATTCATACAATACACAACATAAGACTTTGTCTCCATATTCTATGCATCCCATTTTTCACTTAGGACTTTTCATGCTCTATATATTTATCATTTAGAGTTTTTTTCAACTCAGTTTTTACCTCTGCTGCACTAAATCTAATTGAAACTAAGAGGTACTTAGTCATCTCTCCCATGATTATATCAATTGTGCGGAGAAATGTCATTGATAACATATGTCAATATTTGGATCTCTTTCGTGGGTTGGGTGGTTGGAATTTTTAAACTCTTTCATGGTCTATCAATGCGTGGTAAAGGCCATCACCTCTAATTTTATTGGAAAAAGGAAAAGTTTATCGATGTAGAGTTTCAAAGTTGATTTTTATTTCCTAGCCAACGCATGAGTCATCTCTCGAAAAAAGGGTGAAAAATGGTTGAAGAACTATCTTACGTATCATTTATCATGGCGAAAGTTTCTAAAAAAACAATAATTGTACATAACTTTAACTAGGTACCATGCTAGTTACTCTTCTCAAATCGAGATGGTATGATTATCTATAATTCTACGCACTATTGCATAATATTTGAAAGTAGATACAAACTGGTGTTCATATACACATTCATATCTTTAATGGTTTCTTCTATATGTTATAAGCTTAATATCCAATATTACTTGTAAAAAATCCTCACTCAGATGCAGTACATATTAGGGCCAAACATAAAAAACCCTGATAAATATATTTTCCATAATATTCTCACTTTCATTTTCATTAAGAGATGCTGACTTTGTGGACAAATGGAAGATGTCTGAGGATGCTTTTTATCCTTCAAAATTGTTATGAGATCCTCATATTATCGAAAAAATTTATCTTTCACCTATCGTTTCCACACCTTCCTCCACGATTACATCATCTCCACTTTTGATTCTTAATTTGTTAATTTTTCATTACACCACCTTCCTAGTAGAATGATTTCATTCTCTAAATATATTGATCATCTCATTTCTCTGAAAAGTACCTTGCTCTATTTTTATGTAACTTTTTGTATACTGTTTTCAATTTGTGGACAGTTTATCTTTGAACATGCTAATACTAATTTCACTTAAATAGATTGAAATTAATAAATTTTTATTTTCTTTACATTCTATTTGCTTAAAATTTGATTTTTAGTCCTATTACTTAATATACATCCATACAGAGATAACTAGTTTACCTCTGAGTTGCTAATTAGTTGACACCAACATGATCCCCTCTCTTTTTCATCCCGTGAAATGGGCCACTTATTTTTATTTCCCTTTTTTTCTATTTTTCACACCTGCACTGTGAACTCAAAAGCGATGATTATGAATTTAAGGTCGATTTTTTCTTGTGGATTGTGACATGAATTTAATTTCATTTAATATTAGTGTGTTAATGATCTCTAAGGAACTAGAAAAATCATTCCACATCTATTGTATGACTGTTTGCTAGTCATACACTAGGATGTTTCATTTCTTTCTAAAGTAATAATATCTCTCATGTTCTTGGAGCCACTTCACAAGGAAATAAAACTAATAACTCAACCCATGTTTTGAATATAAATTTTTTATTATGCTTTATATATGCCCCTTACTTTTTCATTTTTGTTTGAAATTGTAGAATGATATCAACATCTCAATGTATCACCTAAGTCCAAGGATTATGTATGTTTTCTTGGTCATGGATTGTGCCCATAACATGAGTTATCATGGTTGTGAGAGCGTTTACATTTATATATATTAAATATTTTCATTCCATGACCTTATTTTATCATAACATTTATGAACTTTGATTAATGTTTCATCATTTCTATAGGTTTGTTCTACAATTTAATTACATAACCTTTGGGTTTTGTATGTAATTGAAACTCTATTATTTAAATTTCTTCTAGCGTATCACGCAATGAAAGGATAATTGGTGGTGGTGGGAAGGTCTAATGAGATTCATTTTAAACTGAAATATCTATATTTCAGGTGAAAATGGAATAGTCTATCCAAGTTTCTTGACCCTAGATTTGGATGTTTGTTTACATTTTTAGTTGTCATGACTCAATTTTTTTGGTGATACTACTCCTGGTTGTGAATTATTACAATTAAATTTGTACATTTGTACTATGTTCTCATTAATCATACATACCCTATGGGTTTATCACATTCTATACGATCCATTTTCTTTCTCATGACTTTTCTTGCCACTCTATAAGTTTTTATCATTTAATCTCTGTTGAGCTAATTTGTACCTCTGGTTCACACACGAATCTAGAGCTAAATATTACCGGTAGTTTACTCATGTCTACCATTATTAGAAGCAAGAATGTTGAGAAATACCACTGAAATATATAATAATGATTATTTGGATCTCTTTCAGGTAGGTTGGGTGGTGGGAATTTTTGCAACACTTTCATGGTTTTAACAATGCATGTAGTAAATGCCTTCACCTCTAATTTTTAATGGAAAATGGAAAAGGTCAACGATGTGGAGTTTCTAGTTGATGTTGATTTCATATCCTTTCATGAATAATCTCTCAAAAAAGGTGATAAAATTTTTAAGAGCTATATTACCCATGATTTACCATAGCTGGAAGTTTCCTAAAAAAGAAACTATGTATATAAAATTGAATGTATTCAGCCATTTTTTCAAACCTAGGTAGCATGATTTTCTATATTTTATGAATTGTTTCATAAAATTTAAGGTATATATGGGTTGTTGTTCATATACCACATTCATATGTTAATGGATTTTACGGTTACATAGCTTAATCTCAATGTGCATACTTGACACAAAATTTTTGGAAATTAATTCCAACTCACAATCTGAAATAGGTGGAAAAAAATCTAATTTTTGATGCTAAGTTTTGAAGGAAAAAAGGTTTGCAAAGTCGTGATTCATTTTGCACTCCACCGTGCATTAAATTTTGGTTAAAAATCCCTACAACAACGCGACTTTGTTTACGAGGGCACATCCCTTTTTCGATTTTGTAAACCATGCACTGCCTACATTACCTCCACCACCTTTACTATATTTAAAAGGAATGATAAGCAATATATATATATGTGTGTGTGTGTGTGTGTGTGTATATATATCTAAGGTCATAATATGCTACATATATGGTATAGATAGAAGTAGTTAAAAGTAAGAAAGGTTAGAGAAAGAAAGAAAGACGGTAGTGTTGAACACAGAGAGAAGAAAAATAGAGGAAGCTTGAAACACTGTGTGTTTTGTAGCGGCAAAGTAAAACTATGTGATGTAAGCTGTTTCCCTATGTGTTGCTTTTTAATCAATATATATATAAAAATAGCAAGTGAAAAATACACGTAAGGAGTATTTTGTGTAATCCCGGAAACTCGTAGTTCGATGAAAAATTCATTTTTGTAGTCAGTCATTTCACGCTTAATGAAATGATCTTTAAATCCATCTCTATCACATATCTCTACTATTATTAAATCTCTATGTAGAGTTGAGGAGTTTCATTTCCTCTACGTGATTTCGAAATTATCAGAAATTTACTAAACATGGCATCGAGCTAGTCTAGGCACTCGATGAACAAAGCAAAGATCACTCTTCACGTAGAAGTTGTAAGAAGGTTGTTAGCACGATTTTCCACAGATGAAAGAAAGCTTCTATTTTTTTATAAATCAAAATAGTTTTGATGTCAGCCGTCGAGAAGCTTGGGTTTGCACGATTCCTGATAGTAAACGAGAGCACCAGCAAGAATCCAACTTCCGAGTTTAATAAGACGAAACATGATTGCGGGCGTCCAATCGCAAAGATCTTTATGCTTTCTTATAGAAATATGTGAGCTAGCTGAGAATGAGCCAACAAAAGACGATAACGCACGGCGTTGGATGCTTCAGACTATGTGACGGAAAGAGACTTGTTAAAAGTTATGGAAGAATGACCCAAATACCTCTTCTATCTCCTTTCAAATCGGGCTTGCATGAGTATTTTCCCAAGTTTGATGTGGCTCATCTCACAAATTCTAAAGAGGCGTGATATGCGAACATCCTATGAAGGCATGGAGAAGGTGACACAAAAATGTCTGTAATGCTAAGGAGAGATTTTGAAACTCTCGTATGAGTCCGACACTATATGACTCATTCTTCACTCATGTTATGGGTGTGGTTACAGATGAGCTCATGGAGAGACACTTGAAGAGGGAGGAATAGTGGAGAAAAACCAAAGAAGTGGACCCTCAAGATTTGACGCCATAGTAGTGGCATACAAGAGATAAAAAGATCTCACTTTGGCATCAGTGGATGATATTAGTGCATCTACGGTGTCTCATGAACTACAGTACCGAACATAGGATCGATTTCTATTGGAACAAGCCTTCAAGACTCAAATGTATTTTGGCCAAAAGCAGAGGTCAAGTAAGATCAAACAACTGCGAGGAAGAGGCGGAGAAAAAAAACATAAGAAGAAATAGCTCACTGCACAGCACAGTGGAAGGGGCAACAATGAGAACGAGAATGAAGGCTCAAGCCAAATCAGAAGATGGACAAAGGTATGATAATTCGAAGTCAATGTCATTATTGCTAAGAAATATGGGCTACTATGCTAATGAATGTAGGAAAAAGAAAAACATGATATGAATAATAGCGGAGATGCTAGATTTACAAAAGAAAGAAAAGAACCGAAGAATGTGTTATACTATATAATGTAACACAAGATAAACAAGATGATGTATGGTTCTTAGACTTAGGTTATAGTAACCACATGACTTGAAACATGGCAATTTTTTTCGCAATCTAGATGAAAATGTTAAATGCGAAGTAACAACGCAGGGACGATGAGGAAGGCCTCAGATTCAGGGAAAAGGAAGACTAAGAATTTGACAAGAAAAGGAGAACAAAAGTTTGTGCCAGAAGTATATTATGTACCTAAGCGAAATGTAACCTTTTGAGCATTGGAAAGCTCATAAACCAGGGGCTACAATGTATTCTTTAAGATATATGTGCAGCACAATTATGAAATACCTCCCGAAAGAAAGTCATTGCGAAGAGTGAGGATGACAAGAAATAGGATGTTTCTCTCAAGCATCACTGCTGGAAGCAAAGATGAAATGTAGCGATTTCAGTAAGACAAGAGGTCTTTCAAGGAAGTGAAAGATGAAAATCACAGTTATCGTATTTGAGATTTTGACATCTCAATGTAGGCCTACAAATTATTTCATAGAGAGAATAGTAAAGGGATTACCTGTGAGTTGAAAAAAATGAACGACATTTCGAAGGTTGCATCTTGGGTAAACAACAAAGATAAAGCTTTCCACCAGGGAAGAGTATAATGGCAAAGAAACCCTTAGAGATTTTGCACTCCAGATTTATGTGGATCAATGTAAATGCCATCTTTAGCTGGCAGACAAATATGTTTGACATTCATATCATGACATACACCAAAAAGACATGGTTGTATTTCTTGAAATATAAAAAATAAAGTGTTTCAATAGTTCTTCCACTTCAAATCTCATGTTGAGAAGTAGAGTGGGCACTACATGTAATACACCAAATTTACTATGCATTTTAAATTGACATTTGAACTAATCCAAAGGAGTGGACCCAATGGAGAAAACAATGTGTGGAATTATTTGATTTTTAATAAAAATATACGTAGACGATTATGTGTGCATTATGACTAGATGAAGATTTGAGATCCAATACCTTCATCCATGTTGATATGGATAAGGTTAGACATTCCAAAAAACTTTCGGAAAAAACCTTGAAACAAATATTACTAAATCGGATTTGGAGAGACATATTTGACTTCAATGAAGAGGAAAATATTGGGAAGAGGAAGAAAAATTTGGAAAAGTGGAAACAAAACTTTAAAGTACCTTATTAAAGAGCCTGGCAAAACAGGGAATAAAGCATCTTGAAATTTTCGGGACATAGAAATTAGAAACACTCAAAGCCATGCCCACTTAAATAAAGCAACTCAGCAGGACCTGCCGAGTGAGGTTGGTGCTATTAATAGGAGCAGGAGGATCTCACTAGGGTGAGTTAAGGAGATAAACTTTAAGGTTGGGAGGAATATTCATATAAGCATGTGTACCTCATGAATAATTTATTTAAAGGTTTTTATGGTGTTTACTATGTGTAGAAATATTAGTGTTTCAAATTGAATAGAATTAAATTATTCGATGTCGATTATATAAAAACCTCATACTTTTAACGATTTTTATAAAGCGAGAAATACTCTAAATATGTATAATAAGATGAGAAAAGTGTGGTGAGACCCATCTACCGGAAATGTCTAAACTGGGATAGGTTTAAATCAGTGATTAGTATCTCATAGAAAGGTATTATTAAGTTAGTGGATATAAATATTCTTGTAATTTATTTTCTTTATCTATATCCTTTGATTATAATTTTAAATTCAAGTATAAAAAATAAATTGAAAATCTCGAAAGCATAACTAGAAATTTCATGATATATACAATACATGCAAACTATAATAGAAAAGAAAATTTAGAACTGCTAAGTGTATATAATTTACCTTGATATAGCTATACATTAATAAATAATAGATAGATGAAGTATAAAGAAAATTGAAAACACTAATAAGTTGTCGGAATATTGATAATAATTCCATGGAAGCATAAGAGAAGATAAAAATAGCATGAACCAACAAACTCTTTTGCTTTCATTTCTAGGCTATGG
The DNA here is from genome assembly GCA_034641835.2 of Pinus albicaulis. NCBI lineage: Eukaryota > Viridiplantae > Streptophyta > Pinopsida > Pinales > Pinaceae > Pinus > Pinus albicaulis. Next base: position 101,770 of record JAXQQM020081480.1, read on the forward strand.
GCTAAATATATCTAAAAATATATAAATTTGGCCCATATTAGAATTTTAGTTACTCAGGAATGGAATACTGAGTACAAATAGAGAAATTATTTGTTTGAATATCATATAAATTTTTAAATATTGTTAACGATAATAAAACAATTCCTAATATTAGTTATAACTAGTCTATACAGGCATGATGTTCTATTATACCATGGATACAAAAGTTCTATATACGTGAATTGATACATAACAATACGTATGACATAGAAAATCCAATGTGTACAAAACTGTATTATTAAAAGAGTAATGTGAAACTGTAGAATTTCTCTTTAACATAATTTTGACATAAATTGCAGAACAAATAGTCATTTATAGTCTTATGTACATAATATTAAAAGAAAAAGAATATAAATAAATTCTAGGAATAATTATATCCATGCGAAAATATTTGAAAGATGGTATAATTCATGATTGAGGCATTAACCGATGTATACTACGACATTATCATAAGTGATGTAAACCATTATCTGAAAGACGATATAAACTAATTGATCATATTTCACATATCTAGGTATTTAAGAGGGAAAAGAAAAGGTTATCTCAATTTACCCAAAAATTTATTATTAAATATTTCAAATATAAATTTTCTCGTAACGAAGATTTGCCCCTTTATATTTATCTTTGTGTGTAACAATATTTTACATACATCACACGCGTCATTGGATTCTATGTTGTCTATACAAACATGACAAAAAAGAAGAATATTTTCTTTTATCCAATGCAAACACATTACGTGGACAACTTTATTTTTAATTGAATGCACTTTGATCCCTTTATTGTTTCCAACGCCATTTCCAATTGATCTATCATATCTTCGATCCCAATATGCCAAAAAACATATATATGGAAAAATCCAAAGAAGAATGTAAATATGATATCAAAATATCAAAGATAATCATTACATGATAAATGTACTGTGTTTAAAATTAGATATTAAATAGAAATTAAATGGAATGTACCTTCACACTTCGGTCGGTTAGTCTCATGGCTTAAAGTAGTGATGCACACATGGAACAACTTATTTAGCGTTCACAAGTCAGTTTATAGAGGGGTTCATTTGATATCTTCGAAGTGCTCATGTTATGCATGATCACACCTGCTTGTATCATGTTCTCATGGCCATAACAGAAGTCCTAGAAAATTCCAACAATGTTTACTGCATGATTTCTTATGAGAGACAACACAACCAAAAGAATGATCATGAAGATTTGATTGACATGCGCATCCATCGACCATATCCAATGTTCATTTGAATTTTATTCCATGACTTTTAAAGGAGTCATAAATCTTTCCAAAATAGTGTTGTACAAAATATGTATCATGTAATACGATCGTCACACGATATAAAAGTGATATTATTTAATAACATGTCGATTTTTACTAGTAACTGCTCTATACGATCGACGTGTATGTTTAGTATGTCTATATAGAATATGAACGAGCATGGAGACATAATCGGAATAATAGTATTCATCTCAATTTCCTTTTGTGGAACAAATTGTAGTTCTCGCAAAATCAAATATTGACAAAATGGTCCCTGGTGGAAAAATTCACGAGATATTTTTGATTACGCAAGTCTTGCTATTGATCTCTATAGAACACTTGATGTACTTCATGTTCTACCTCCGAACTTTCTCAAAAAATCTATCACACAAATTTCTTCTTCTTGTAATTCAATTCTTTTAGCACTATTTTAACCTTGAATTGATGTATGGATATATCTCTATCCTGTTTCACTGTCGTTGGATAATGATTTAATATGTTTTATATCAATACAATATTTGTTTTGAAATTAAGTCAAATTTGCACAATCATTGCATTTTTTACCACCAACACATTTCTTTTCATAAAATAATTCCTCGCTTTCTTCACATGACGATTGATGATATGAAATAGAAATAGTGGAAGGAGGAAGAGTCACTTTCAAAATGTTCTACCAAAATAAAGATATTATAATATAACTCAAATTTCACATGATAACGACAACAACAAGTGTTGCGTAAATTTGGCAAGTTCTACATAGGTGAGTTTTGTTGAACAAAAGCATTAATTGGGACATTATCACAATTCTCTTCTTTAAACTTGTTGAAAAACTTTATACGAGTGGTTTCGAAAGAAATGTTCTTCATAGTTGTTCATACTGATTGTGCTATTCTTCTTCGCATCACATCCTTACATTTGGTGAAACATGTGAATTTTTTCTCTCAACATTCGTATATCTTTTTTTAAATTTTACTCAAGTCTATACTTGTATGGTTGCCTACAAATAGCTCTCCAACGATGAATTCATCATTTACACATCTATTTGCATGTGAAATTTCCAATGTTTGTGCAAAGTTTTTTCAGTGATTCATTCTCATGCCATAGTTTTTCCCAAGTGATTCTCTTTGGTACTTGATGGAAACTACTGCACAGACATATTGCTCATAAAGTCGAAACATTTTTCTCTCTGATCTTCTATTTGAATTTATAGAACTATTTATATTTATTCTAATTGATACGGCTAGGTAAGCTATGAGATATAATTGCTGAAGCCAGCTAAAGGTTGGAGGAACTTTAAGTTAGGAAGAAAAAGTGGTAATACAGATGATTTGTATATGCTTAATACTTTAAATAGATTGGAATGTGGAGATGTGACAAATGTAGTTAGAGATCATGTTACATAAGCTTGGGCTATCTGTGGTTGTGCTCACTATTGTTAGTGTCTTTCGTATAAATTATTTCTATGGTGATATTTATTCTTGATATGTGTTGTTGACGATTACGCGGTGTGGAAAAATAAAAATTCAGTGATAAGTGACAAAATTTATGTTGATACTGTGATGAAGATAATACACCATATCCCAATGCTCAGAGGTAAGTGATAGGTACAGTTTGCGAACGAGAGATAGTCGAGTTTAGAAGCCGAAACTGACGGACTGCATTTGCCACGGTGAGAGAGCAGGAAAAAGCTCATCGAGAGTTAGCTCATGATAGCCGAAGAAGGTGAAGGTCTGGAAAGAGGAAGAAGGAAAGTTCTCAGATGATTCGAAAGATGATAATGCTACTAGGCATCGATAGAGAGTGAGAAAAGAATTACGGGGGGAATTCGAAAGATCGAAAACCTCCCTCCTATGATGGGAGAAGAGAGAGAATGCGGCTTGGTTATTGAACATGATTAAGTATTTCCGGGTCTATGAATATGAAAAGCAATATGAAGGCCGAGATCACTGCTAAGTCTACAGAGCTGCTAGTCACTACCTTGTGGTGGGAGAGAGACCAAAATGATCCATGCGATTGATGAAAAAACGGTGACTTGAGAAGATTTCCAAGTCAAGTTTAAAAAAGCTCATTTGAATGAACATTATTATGATGATAAAGCAAAGAATTCCAAGAAAATAGGCTAGGGATAGCTCACTATCGATAAACTTGTCACTAGGTTTAAAATCTATTGAGATATGTCCCTTACATTCAGGAAGAGAAGGAGAAAGGTGCAAGGTTTTGAACTAGTTGCACATCATAGCAAGAGAGATCGAGTTTGATAACCCAAAAACTATGGATGAAAGTAGTGAGGAAAGCTAGGTTATGCTACCATCAGTTTAAAGGAAAGGTGAGCATGGAAAAGATGGATAAACAGGAGCTGAAATCGAAAAGGAAAAAACGAAACTGGCTTACTTGAAGAATTTGGTAGGATCTATGGTAGGGAAAAAGTTTAAGAAATGAAAAAGAAAAGCCAAAGATTCTCAAATCTCAAGTTGGTTTCAAAAAACTACATGGAGAAAATAAGAAAGGAAGGCACAGCTTTAAAATGAGGAGCCTTTGAAATCTTTGATGGGAGAACCTCTCTATCTTGAGGGATCGTACCCACGAAACATTCATATGATTACGGAGGGATCGAAGCTACCATAGTAAATGATATAGCAAGAAATATACCCACTATCAGCACAACATTGGAGAACTACACAGATGAGCACCAAGATACCATGGTGGAGATGGAAAGGTAAGATCGTTGACCATGTCACATGGTTTAATTGATCAGGTGCTTCTTTGAGTTACATTAGTCCACACATTATAGCATGCAATCTCAAGGCGAAAAATTTCCGAGTCTTGGTTGGTCAGGTCAGCCATCGCACCAAGAGAAAATGCTGCATAAGTTACCTCAAAGACAACCATAAAATTAAATGGTTACAAATATTTAAGGTAAAAAGTCTGCACTCTGGGCTCATATGATTTTGCTACTGATAAGAAATGGGTGTTAGAAAAGAGAAAGGCTACAGTGAGTTTGTTGGGATAAAAATCGCGCATTGCATAAATGAAGAAGGGAAACCCTTTATTCTAATGGAAAACCCAAAAACCATCTTGTAAGACAAATATCAACACTACAACTGAAAAGACTAGACGAAGGATATCAATGTATGTGGTACATAAAGAAGAAATTAGACACAAGAAACACACTGTCGGATACTCATCGATAGTAAGTGACTTTAAGGAAGTTTTTCCAAATGAAATTCTATCTTCCCGCAAAAAGAGAGATTGAATTTTCAATTGATTTGGTGCACAGAGCAACACTACAGTTTCCCACGCCCCTTATATGAATGAGTCCCCCAAATCATGGAGTCTGAAAATGAAATTGTAAGAATTGCTAGATAAGGGTTATATCGAACCAAGTGTGTCTCCTTGAGGAGCAACGATGCTATTTGAAAAAGAAGGATGGAACCTTTAGAATGTGCATTTATTATCATCATGAATAGTTGACAATTAAAAACATATACCCTTTACCTCAGATTGATGATCCTTTTTGATTTCGTTTTCTAAGAGGAACTTGAGTGACTTTTCAAGATTGATCTAGGGACTCGATTATACCGAAAGTCGGAATGAGGAGGAAGACATTAGTAAAATAGATTTCCAAACTCGGGTATGGTCACTACGAATTCTTAGTCCTACCTTTAAATTTGACAAATGCACCAACCACCTTTATGTGTTTAATGAATAGTGTTTTAAACAGTACTTGGATAAATTCATTATTAAATTGTTCTGCAGCGATATTTTAGTTTACTCAAAGATTTGAGGAGAACATCGAGGCACCGAGGATAGTGTTGCAAACTTTGAAAGAAAAACCGTATGCACCTTGACAGTTGAGTAAATGTAAATTCTATAAAGGACAAGATCCAATATTTGGGACATATTATTTCTGAACAAGGGTTGAGGCTGTTGACTCTGAAAAAGATAAAGGCTATTAGAGAATGGCTGGTGCCAATTGATGTTTCAACCGTGAGATCATTTATGGGGATTGCGAGGTTATTATCATAGATTTGTGGAAAGATTTTCTACAATAGCCTATCCCATAACTTCAATACAAAGAAAAAGGTGTCAAATTTGAGTGCGCGAAAAATGTCAAAGCAGAGTTTGAACAATTCAAAATTGAAACTACTACAACCCCTATATTGAATATTGTAGATCTGATAAGGAATTTGTGGTAATACCTCGATGCCCTTAAGAGAAGGGTTGGGAGGAGTACTATTGCGAGAAAACTACTGATATATATGAATCTAGGAAAATTAAGATACATGAAACGAACTATAGGCATATGATTTGGGAGCAGCTGTATGTAATCCATACCTTGAAGATGTGAAAGACACTATCTTCTGGAAAGAGAAATTTACATTAATGGCTGATCATATTAGTCTTAAATATTTCTTTTTCCAGTTGACTCCAGTCAGCTAGACAAACGTACTATTTCCTCTTTCTCAGAGAAATTGATATGGACATAAAACATATCGGAGGGAAAGAAAAAAAATTGTTGATGCATTGAGCGAAATGCTTGTCAAAACATAACGGCATTGAAGTAGTGTTAGTTTTTGATTTACAAAAGCTAGTGAAAAAGTAAGAGACAGGATCCAAATTATGAGAATCTACGAGATAAAAATGCTAAAGAAGGAAAGTGATTTGAATATACGAAAACGAGAGAGAGGTTGGTTTGCTATAAAAATATATTATCATCCCCAATGTAGATCCTTTGAAAAGAGATCTTAGATGAATACCAAAACGATCATATGCAAGAGATCACAGATATCATAAAGATTCTTCTGACCTTGAAAAAGAAATTATTTTGGCCAGAATGAAAAATGATGTAGCAGAATATTTATCTAAGTGCATGGAATGCCAACTACAGTCAAAGTAGAACCTCAACACAGAGCGGATTACCCAGGAGCCAAGTACCTGACACAGATTGATTATGATAGTAGTAGATACTTTTAACAAAGAGTTGCACACTTTATGACGGTAAATCCACTTTTGGGATAGCCTAAGTAGTAGATGTGTTCCCAAAGGAGATAGTGAGATTACATGAGTCCCAAAGATGGATTGTTTGAGATGATTGCTAAATTCTAGCGACTTTTTGGAAAGGCTATTTCTGGGGCATGTGCACTAGCGTGAATCTTTAGCACTGTCACGCTCGACACGGACGATTCGGACGAGAAGAAAAATAAAATTTTGGAGGATATGTTGAGAATGTATGTGATGGAGGAGCCATCAAAATGGGAAGACTACTTGCATTTAGAATTTGCCTACAATAACGTTTATCGATCCTCCATCAGGAATGAGTCTTGAAGCACTGCATGGAAGGAAGTGTCGTACTCCTTTGAGTTGGAGTCAACTCGAGGATAAGCTAATGTATGGGACTGGATGCTTTATAAGAGATGGAAAGAATTGTTAAATAAATACAAAGAAACATCAAGACAACAGAATCTAGCATGAAAAACTATCTCGATAAGAAGGGTACATCGAATTCAAAGTGGGGGAAGCATGTGTATTTGCGTATTAAAACTCAAAAGAACCTGAGTTTGATGATGGAAGTTGTGAAAAATTTTCTCCCGAGTATTGTGGCCCTTTTAAGGTGTTAGAAAGGGTGGATCTGAGCTTATAAAGCATCCCTTATGCTCATGTTAAATTTCATGATGTGTTTCATGTGCTTCATTATTAAAAATATACTATACGATGCTTCTCTACAGTGTTGATTTGGAATGCAATCTGTGGAACTAGAAGGGGAGTTCCTTCCATATCCACTTCAAATATTGAAGGGAAGAAATTGAGTAAGAAATCGAATAGTAGCAGAGTAAAGAGTGAGTGGAAGCACTCACCATTTGAAGAAACTACTGGAAGAGAAAGTGAGATGATGGGAAAAAGTATCCATATTTTTCTTGGCAGAAAAATGAACTTAGTAGTTAGTAATCAACCATCGAGGATGGTGTTTACTTTCATCAGGGGGAATATATAACACCTCAGCTTTTATGTCTCTTTCCAATTGACATTGACTTTAGATCCAAAGAGGGTGGACAATGGATAAGTACTTTGTGGATGTATTTAAGTATTTAATTTTGAAAAAATAAATAAAATTATTCTTTGCATATTGACCAATTGAGAATTATGAGATCACTTGCCAATTCCATGAGGTATGGAAAGAGGTTAAGATTCCCAAAAATATTTCAAAAATCTTTGAAAGAATTGATTTCTAAATTAGATTTTTGAGGGAAAATCTAGTTTCCCCAATGAGTGTGGAGAGTAGTTGGGAAGACATAAAAAGCGTAGGAAAAGCAGAAGAATATTTAAAAGTCCCTAACAGGGAAGCCTAGGCAAACGGAAAGAAAAGCATCCTAAATTCTCGGACGCGAGAATTAGAAATGACTTTTGAAGAAAAAAAGCTTAAATAAGCTATTCCCATCAGATTGGGGGTTGGTCCGTTCTGAGAGATATCTAGCTTCTAGGGGTGAGTTCTTGAGGATGTAAGAACTCTAAGGTTGGGAGGTTGGTCAAATTGGTGCAGTGGTATGCACACTGTTTTGCTAAGTAATTTAAATATGATATTGTTGGACAATGAGTGAAAAGTACTATGTTAATTATGTTGTAGATTATATTGATGAATAATAAATTTCCTTACTTTTACCGAGAGTTGAATAGAAGAAATAGTTCTCCTAACTACGTATGGTAGTAGGAACAAATCCATGGTGACACTTTCAACTTGTAATCTCTAAACCATGAGGTGGTTTAAATTTGGAGAGAGTGTAAATGCTTCACTAGAGTAATTGAAGGTGTAACTTTAATCGCTTTAGAGAAAAAAAGAAAAAAAGGAAAAAGAAAAAAAAGAAAAAAGAAAAATAATCTCTCGTATTAATAAGCGAGGATAGTGGTAAGTTCTACTCTTATGGAGATGAGATATATGCCAAGTGAAATTTTAATACCGAGGCTCCAAAAAAGAGAGTTGCATTTGCATTATAAATTGAACCTGGGAAGAATTTTGTGTATGGAATAAACATGATATCATAGATATTAATGCTATCTTTGCAGCTTTATAATAGATTCAATATACATAATCAGTAGTAAAATACAAAAACAGAATTTATGATAACCGTGGACATGGTTCAGAGGTTACTTGGAAAAACAAAGATCCACTAGAAAATCCTAAAGAAATGTCAAGTTAGAAGTGCTTACTAGCTTGAGTTGGAGTCATTGACTCACGTTACACCATTTCTTTTAGAAAAATTAAATCAATGTAAATAAGTATAATATTTCTTTCGGAGTCAAATCTTGACTGCAAATAACCCTTTTTCATTGACTAGGAGTAGGCCCCGAAGGCGGATTATATAGCTTTAAATAGATGCATGCAGTTACATATATATTTCCAAAGTTCATAAATTTAATTTCTTAAAAATTAAAGATTAACAAATGACATGAAGTAAGATGCTTGACGTTTGATTTATACAATCTAAAAAGTGAGTACTGTTTCTTATCATAACATTTCCTCATTTTATGAACTCGACATGAAATGAAAGCTAGTCCTTATAAGGTGTATTAGAAACATAATTAAACTTTCGTAGGTGAGTACTAATGATCCACTCATGGACCAGAAATTTTATAGTCAGCGGGAGAATGCGGACATATTAGTTGACATAATTGTAATTTTTTATAATTATTGCGAAAGCCGAGGGTGCATGATTTAATTGTAAATGAGATAGATAGATCTCGGGTGAAAACAAAAATTGTATTAAAAACTACCCTATTCTATTTATCGAACAAACTACGACAATTTCAACATAATTTCACTTACTCAAATTATATGTGATATCTTGAACTGTAATCATGGTTGAAAAGTACTTGAGAATCAACTACATCAACCTAGGGGTTGTGCGTGAGAAATAGAAACCAACTCAATATAGAGGCATATATATATATATATATACATACATACATACATACATACATATATATATATATATATATATATATATATATATATATGTATGTATGTATGCATGTATGTATGTATGTATGTATATATGTATGTATAAAATTGGCTATGATAATGTATATCCATTGTGAGCTAATAAAATATTTAAAACAACACCAATGTACCAAATAAAATAGCATAGAATAGAAAGAGCTGGAGCACCTCTCATTGACATGGGGTCATGAACTAAATCCAATACTATGAATTTTGAGTCAAAACTCTATTATGGAGGACGAGAAAGTTAAATTGAGTCATCTTTATACAATAAATTAGAATAGCCACGTGAGCTAGCCATGAAATAATATGGCAGACACTTTCAAATAACATTATATCTTTTAGAGTCGATAAAGGTAGAGCAACGTCTACCAACCCTTTGAAAATGAAGAGCAACACTGAATCGGTAGGGAAATACAAAATAGAGCTATAAACCAAAGCTACGATAAGATGATGGATAAACTACATTACACAACCCAATTAATTACAAATTAAATGAGTGATAGAGAAATCTCATGCATGAACTATCCATAAATTCAATAAATAAATCCATCAAAGATCAAAGTCCTATGGTGAAATGGTTTACCATTCGGGGATTTGCAACACCAAGAAGACCAAACCCTACAAAATAATTATACTTGAGACAAAACAAAAACTTAGCTGAGACTCGTAGCTTGAAACGAAGCAACACCTTACAGTTAAGAATTAGAGGAGGAAATCGAAATCTATGCAACGATAGCTATAACTTAGAACTACATAAATCGTTGAGAATGAAAATAGAAAATTTACTAGGCACATAGGTGGTATTCAAAACTAAATTCTCTACGCTTTTCCTACATCCCGGAAACGACCCTCGTCTACACACTGAGAGATAGGGTGAGAAACGGCTGAGGGGATTTCAACGTTGAACCAAATTCAAAATTAAGAAATAACAATGAAGTGTAAGGAAGAACCACAGAGTTACCTGGTTATGGGAGACACATTGATGTTGAGATAGAAAACACGAACTTCGGTTGCACAAGCCTCTTGCAACGATACCGCAGAAGGTAGAAGACTTCGAGAAAGATGAACCGTTGATTCAAAATAGGTTTAATAGAAAACGTAGGAGGATAACCCTAAACATCTCAATGCTACACTTGTCATTCATGGGAAAATATCACAAGGATCGATGAAGAAAATCCAGGGTCGAAACCCTAGATATGATCATATCACGGAGTACACAAACAGATAAGAAAATTCATCTCAAGGCATACGAGACGTCTTGTCCATAATTAAACCATAGAGCTGATGGGGAGGCTCGAGATCGAGACATTCTCGAGTCCATTAATGTTATATGTATTGTGTGGACCTATCCTGGTACACAATAAACATTTGGGAATTACGTTGAACTTCATATCATTGAGCTAATGTTAGGATCAAAGCGAGAAGTTAAAGTATGGTAAAGGAATGACATTAGACGTACGTTCATGATATGAGTTACCAAGTCCAAAAATATTAACCATAATATTATATCGGAGAGTGAATGGCCTTAGCGCTAGGGACAACCAATCCAAAGATCTTCAACTTCAACATTAGAGCATGTACGTAGTGTTGACATACAGTGGAAAAGGAGAGATTAAGAATAAAGATTATATGGTCACATCGTATATGTTGTTAAAGTGAGTAAGTGAAGTATAGTGTTTTCTTGGTAATTGATATGGCTAGGTAGCTATGGATATAATTATAGACATCGCCAAAGGAGTTAGAGGAACTTTAAGTTAGGAAGAACAAATTGGTAATACATATTGATTTGTATATGCTTAATAATTTAAATAGAATGGAATGCGTAGGATGTGACAATGGTCATTCTTTGTCCAACATCGCATTGTGACAACAATTGTATCAATTTTTTAAATCAAGCATGCTCAACTATGTTTATTTGATGATTTATAGTATTTATCTAAATATTTTTATATACTTGAGGTTTATAATATTTATCTAAAAGTTTTTATATACTTGATTTTTTATAATATTAATATCTTAGGTTTTAATATTATTCCCTTGAGCTTATAATATTAATAATGATGTGAGTTTATCAAACCTTTTTGTTTAAGATATTAATGTTTAGGGTTTATTAATCTCTTATGTTTTTCATATTGAATTGTTCACCTTATTGATCCCTTACATTTTTAATATTTATCCCTTGGGTTCGCCAATTCTTGTGGTTTATAATATATAACCCTTGGTTTAATTATTTCTTTTTTCATTTATAATATTAATCCACCCTTCGTACTCTTAGCATATCTTGAGTCAAAAAATATTTATTCTTAGGGTTTATTAATTTTGTAGATTTTTTGAGATAAAAATATTAATTCTCGAACTTTATTAATCTCTTTTGTTTTTAATATTGATCTCTTGACCTTATTGATCCCTTAGTTTTTTAATATTTATCCCTTCCGTTCACCCAATTCCTTTGGTTTGTAATATCAAACCCTTTGTATTATTAGTTCTTTATGTTTATAATATTAATAACCCCTTGGGTTTATTAATATCTTGAGTTTAAAATATTAATTATTAGTGTTTGTTGATCTCTTGAGTTTAAAATATTAATTGTTAGGGTGTATTAATTTCTTGTTTTATAATATTAATATTTATCCCTTGGGTTCACCAATTACTTTGTTTTATAATACTAACCCTTGAGTTTATTACTTCTTTTGGTTTATAATACTACTAATGTCTTGGATTTAAAAATATATTTTTTTATTTAAAATATTAATTATTAGGGCTTATTAATTTCTTAGGTTTTTGAGTTTAAAATTTTTATTGTTAGGGTTTAAGAATCTTAATATTGATCCCTTGGCCATATTTATCATGTAGGTTTTTAATATTTATCCCCTTGGTTCACCGATTCCTTTGGTTTATAATATTAAACCCTTGCATTTATTAGTTATTTTGGTTTATAATGTTAATAATCCCTTGGGTTTATTCACCTTTTGAGTCATAATATTATGATTTACATTATGGAATAATATGTTGGGTTATAATATAGCTTCTAATATATATCGTTTATAATTAAGGGTTAATATTGGGTTTATAATATTTGGGTTTAATATTACGATTTATAATATTGTGTTTAATATTTAGATTTTTATAACATTGAGGATTATAATATTTTGGTTCATAATATTGATTCTTAGGTTTTATTGATCTCTTGTGTTTTTAATTTGATCCCCTCACCTAATTGATCCCTTAGGTCTTTGATATTTATCTCGTTGGTTTCACCAATTCCTTTGGTTTGTAATATTAAACCCTTGGATTTATTATGTTGGTTTATAATATTAATAACCCCTTGGGTTTATTAATCTCTTAAGTTTTAAAATATTAAGTCTTGGGGTTTATTAATCTCTTGAGTTTAAAATATTAATTCTTCTACTTTATTAATTTATTGGTTTATAATATTAATATTTATCCTTTCAGTTCACCCAAATCCTTTGGTCTATAATATTAAACCCTTGGGTTTATTAGTTCTTTTGTTTTATAATATTAATAATCCCTTTGGTTTATTAGTCTTTTCACTTTAAATTATTAATTTTTTAGGGTTTATTCATTTCTTACGTTTTAAGTTTAAGATATTAATTATTAGGGTTTATTAATCCCTTGAGTTTTTCTAATTCTTTGGGTTGGTAATATTAGGTGTTAAATATTAGTCTTACACTTTAATATTAATGCATGGTCCAATGTCACATTATGAAAAACATTGTCTCAATATTAAAATCAGCCATGGGCTACCATTGTTAATCATAGTTAGTCGTAGTCAATGAAGGTCTTCCATGGTCGAATGTCACATTGAGAAAAAATATTGTCTAAATATGAAAATCACCCATGGAAAACCATGATCATTATTCACCCAACATCACATTGTGACAACATTTGTCTCAATGTTTAAATCAAGCATGCTCAACCATGTTTATTTTATGGTTTATAGTACTTATCTAAAGATTTTTTATATAGTTGAGGTTGATAATATTTATCTAAAGGTTTTTATATACTTGAGGTTTATAATATTAGTACCTTAGGTTTAATATTATTCCCTTCAGTTTATAATATTTATAATCATTTGATTTTATCAAACCTTTTTGTTTAAGATATTAATTTTTTATGTTTTATTAATCTCTTATGTTTTTCATATTGATCCCTTCACCCTATTGATCACTTTAGTTTTTAATATTTATCCCTTGGGTTTATAATATAAATCCCTTGGGTTTATTAGTTTTTTCTCATTTATAATATTAAACCACCCGTGGATCTAAGAATTTCTTGAGTTGAAAATCTTAATTCTTAAGGTTTATTAATTTCTTAGGTTTTTTTGAGATGAAAATATTAATTCTTAAGATTTATTAATCTACTGTGTTTTTAATATTGATCCCTTAGATTTTTAATATTGATTCCTTCGATTTCACTAATTCCATTGGTTTGTAATATTAAACCGTTTGGTTTATTATGTTGGTTTATAATATTAATAACCCCCTTGGGTTTATTAATCTCTTAAGTTTAAAATATTAAGTCTTGGGGTTTATTAATCTCTTGAGTTTAAAATAGTAATTGTTCTCGCTTTATTAATTTATTGGTTTATAAAATTAATATTTATCCCTTGGGTTCACCAACACCTTTGTTTTATAATATTAAACCATTGGGTTTATTGGTTCTTTTAGTTTATAATATTAATAATCCCTTTCGTTTATTAGTCTTTTCAATTTAAATTATTAAATTTTAGGGTTTATTCATTTCTTACGTTTTAAGTTTAAGATATTAATTATGATGGTTTATTTATCCATTGAGTTTTCTAATTCTTTGGGTTGGTAATATTAGGTGCTAAATATTAGTCTTACACTTTAATATTAATGCATGGTCCAATGTTACATTATGAAAAACATTGTCTCAATATTAAAATCAGCGATGGGCTACCATTGTTAAACATAGTTAGTCGTAGTCAATGAAGGTCCTCTATGGTCAAATGTCACATTGTGACAAATATTGTCTCAATATGAAAATCACCCATGGAAAACCATGATCATTCTTCACCGAACGTCGCATTGTGACAACATTTGTCTCAATGTTTAAATCAAGCATGCTCAACCATGTTTATTTTATGGTTTATAATATTTATCTAAAAAGTTTTATATAGTTGAGGTTTATAATGTTTATCTAAAGGTTTTCTATACTTCATGTTTATAATATTAACATCATAGGTCTAATATTATTCCCTTGAGTTTATAATATTAATAATCATGTGAGTTTATCAAACCTTTTTGTTTAAGATATTAATTTTTTATGTTTTATTAATCTCTTATGTTTCTCATATTGATCCATTTGCCTCATTGATCACTTAATTTTTTAATATTTATCCCTTGGGTTTATAATATAAATACTTTGGGTTTATTATTTTTTTCATTTATAATATTAAACCACCCTTGGATCTAAGAATCTCTTGAGTCAAAAAATATTAATTATTAGGGTTTATTATTTTATTATGTTTTTGAGATAAATATATTAATTATTAGGCTTTACTAATCTATTTTGTTTTAATATTGATCCCTTGGCCTTATTATCCCCTTAGATTTCTAATATTTATCCCTTCGATTGACCAATTCCTTTGGTTTGTAATATCAAACACTTGGTGTTATTAGTTTTTTTATGTTTAGAATATTAATAACCCCTTGGTTTATTAATCTCTTGAGTTTAAAATATTGATTCTTAGGGTTTCTTAATCTCTTGAGTTTAAAATATTAATTATTAGGGTGTATTAATTTCTTGGTTTATAATATTAATATTTATCCCTTGGGTTAACCAATTACTTTGGTTTATAATATTAAACCCTTGGGTTTATTACTTCTTTTGGTTTATAATATTAATAATGTATTGGGTTTATTAATCTATTTAATTTAAAATATTAATTAATAGGGTTTATTAATTTCTTAGTTTTTTGAGTTTAAAAAATCTATTCTTAGCGTTTAATAGTCTTTTTTGTTTTTTAATATTGATCGCTATGCCTTATTGATAATGTAGGTTTTTAATATTTATATTCTTGCTTCACGAGATACCTTTTTGTTTAAAATATTAAACCATTGCGTTTATTAGTTTTTTTGGCTTATAATATTAATAATCCCTTCAGCTTTATTAATATTTTGAGTTCTAATATTGTAATTTACATTATGGTGTAATATGTTTGAGTTATAATATAGATTCTAATATATAGTGTATATAATTAGGGGTTAATATTGTGTTTATAATATTTGGGTTTAATATTAGGGTTTATAATATTGTGTTTAATAATTACAATTTATAACATTAGGTATTATAATATTTCAGGTTCATAATATCTATTTTTTAGGGTTTATTGATCTCTTGTGTTTTTTAATATTGATCCCTCGGTCTTTAATATTTATCCCTTCGGTTCACCAATTCCTTTGGTTTGTAATATTAAACCTTTGGGTTTATTATTTTGATTTATAATATTAATAACCCCTTGGGTTTATTAATCTCTTAAGTTAAAAATATTAAGTCTTAGGGTTTATTAATCTCTTGAGTTTAAAATATTAATTCTTAATTTTTTATTAATTTCTTGGTTTATAGTATTAAAATTTATCGCTTGGGTTCACCAATTCCTTTGGTTTATAATATTAAACCCTTGGGCTTATTAGTTCTTTTGGTTTATAATATTAATAACACCTTTATTTTATTAATCTCTTCAGTTTAAATTATTAATTCTCGTGGTTTATTCATTTCTTACATTTTGAGTTTAAGATATTAATTATTAGGGTTTATTAATCCCTTGAGTTTCCTAATTCTTTGGTTTCGTAATATTAGGAATTAAATATTATTCATACACTTTATATTAATCCATGGTCCAATGTGACATTATGAAAAACATTCTCTATATGAAAATAAACCATAGGGCGACCATTGTTAATCACAGATAGTCATAGTCAATCAAGGTCTTCCATGTTAGAATGTCACATTGTGACAAAGTTTGTCTCAATATGAAAATCAACCATGGAAAACCATGGTCATCCTTCGTCCCAGTTGTCACATTATGACAATAATTTTCTCAATGTTTAAGTCAAACATGCTCAGCCCATGTTTATTTGATGATTTATAGTATCTATCTAAAGTTTTTTTATATACTTGAGGTTTATAATATTAATCTCCTAGATTTAGTATTATTCCCTTCATTTTATAATATTAATAATTATGTGAATTTATCAAACTTTTTTTGTTTAAGATATTAATTTGCACGCTTTATTAATATCTTATGTTTTTCATATTGATTCCTTCGCCTTATTTATCCCTCGGGTTTTTTAATATTTATCCATTGAGTTCACCAATTCCTTGGGTTTATGACATAAAATCCTTTGGTTTATTAGTCCTTTTTGTTTATAATATTAAACCACACTTGGGTCTTATAATCTCTTGAGTTAAAAATATTAATTCTTAGTGTGTATTAATTTCTTAGGTTTTCTAGTTAAAAATATTAATTCTTATGGTTTTTTAATCTCTTCTGTTTTTAATATTGATCCCTTGACCTTATTGATCACTTATGTATTTAATATTTATCCCTTGGGTTCACCAATTCCTTTGGTTTGTAATATCAAATCCTTGGCTTTATTAGTTCTTTTTTGTTTATAATATTAATAATTCCTTGGGTTTATTAATCTCTTGAGTTTAAAATATTAATTCTTAGTCTTTATTAATATCTTGAGTTTAAAATATTAATTCTTAGTCTTTATTAATCTCTTGAGTTTAAAATATTAATTATTAGGGTTTATTAATTTCTTGGTTTATAATATTAATATTTATCCTTGGGTTCAACAATTACTTTGGTTTATAGTATTAAACCCTTAGGTTTATTATTTCTTTTGGTTTATAATATTAATAATGTCTTGGTTTTATTAATCTATTTAATTTAAAATATTAATTATTAGCGTTTATTAATTGCTTAGGTTTTGAGTTTAAAAAAAATTATTCTTAGGGTTTAGTAATCTTTTGTGTTTTTAATATTGATCCCTTGGCCTTGTTGGTCGTGTATGTTTTTAATATTTATCCCTTGGGTTCAACGATTCCTTTGGTTTATAATATTAAACCCTTGCATTTTTTCTTTCTTTTGGTTTATAATATTAATAATACCTTGGGTTTATTCATCCTTTGAGTTTATAATATTGATTATGATGGTATTAATATCCTAGGTTTTTTTAGTATGAAATATTAATTCTTGGGGTTTATTAATTTCTTCTCTTTTTAATATTAATACCTTGGCCTTATTGATCCCTTGGGTTTATTATTTAATTTTTTTTTAATATCAATCCATTTTTGTTCATTAATCCTTTATATTTTTTTATTTATTACGTTTATAATATTAACAATCCCTAAAGTTGATTGTTACCTTCGGTTTATAATATTGATAATCACGTGATTCTATCATTCATTTGTATTTAAAATATTAATTCCTAGTATTTATCAATTTATTCTCTTTTTAATATGAATCCCTTGGGCTTCTTGATCTTTTAGCTTTTTAATATTCTCCCCTTGGGTTCACTAATTCCTTGGGTTTATAATATTAGACCCTTGGGGTTATTAGTTATTTTCAATTATAATATTAATAATCCCTTGGTATATTTGTAAGAGATATATACTTATTATAAATAGTAGTAAAATACTAGTATTATATTATATTTTAATTTTAGTATAGTTTTAGTTATAACTATTAATGTATTGAAAAAATTTAATAACATTTTATTATCAAATAATAAAATATTATATATATATATATATATATCAGTTTAATATATAATATCAATATAGTTTATATTATTAATATATTACAAGTAGATATATAAGATATACTAGTAATTATATTCATAAATGTATAATGATTATTTTGGTAAAATACATATGGTGGGTGGTGCATATAGGCCTATTGGGGTATATCAAACACATTAGTGAATGTTATCAACCACATTGGTAAATGTGATTGTGCTAGTATTTATATATGTGAAATGTTGTCATTCCATTACCTAATGATATCCCTAACCATTTATGAATCGTTTTTACCTCATTTTCATGAATCAAATTTTTTAGATGATAATACTTCAGACTTTGTGATTATTATTGTTGGATAAATTTTGTACTTGTGTGTCATTCATACAATACACAACATAGGGCTTTGTCTCCATATTCTATGCATCCTATTTTCTTACTTAGGACATTTCATGCCTCTATATATGTTGTCATTTAGAGTTTTTTTTCAACTCGTTTTTTACCTCTTTGCTCACGCCAAATCCTAATTGAAACCTTAAGAGGTACTTAGTCATATCTCCAATGATTATATCCAATTGTGCTCGGGAGAAATATTACTTGAAACATACGATCAAATTTTTGGATCTCTTTCAGCAGGTTGGGTGGTTGGACTTTTTTCAACTCTTTCATGGTCTTATCAATGCAGTAGTAAAGGCCATCACCTCTAATTTTATTGGAAAAAAGGAAAAGTTCATTGATGTGGAGATTCTAGCTGATGTTTATTTCATAGCTAGCATGAGTCATCTCTCAACAAAGGGTGAAAAATGGTTGAAGAACTATCTTCTGTATAATTTACCATGGCGAAAGTTTCTAAAAAACAATAATTATGCATATAACTTCAAAGGTATGCTAGTTACTTTTCTCAAACCTAGATGGCATGATTATTTATATTCTCTCGCACTATTGCATAACATTTGAAAGTAGATATAGGTTGGTGTTCATATACCACATTCATATTTTAATGGTTTTCTTATGTTATAAGTTTAATATCCAATCTTACTTGTAAAAAATCCTCACCGAGATGCCCAAGACATATGAGGTCAAACATAAAAAAACCCCCGATAAATATATTTTCCATCATCTTCTCATTTTCATTTTCATTAGGAATCATGACTGGACAAAAATAGAAGATGTTCGGGATGCTTTTATCCTTCAAAATTGTTATGAAGATCCTCTTATTATCGAAAAAACTTTATCTTTCACCTATCGTTTCACACCTTCCTCCACGAGCCACATCATCTCCATTTGATTCTTAATTTGTTAATTTGTCATTACACCACATTCCCTGGTGAATGATTTCATTCTCTAAATATATTTTTTCATCCGTTCTCCGAAAACACATATGTATTTTATGTAATTTTTTTGTATATTGTTTTAAATTGTGGACGTGTATCTTTGAACATGCTAATATTAGTTTCACTTAAATAGAATTGAATTAATAAATTTTTTATTTTGTTCGCCATTTATTTATTAACATTTGATTTTTAGTCCTATTACTTAATATACATCCATGCAAAGATAACTAGTTTACCTCACAAGTCGCTAATTGTTGGCCACCCAACATGCTCCCCTCTCATTTTCCACGAAATGGGCCGCTTATTTTTATTTCCCTTTTTTTCTATTTTCATACCCAGACCTTGAACTCAAATGATGATTATGAATTTAAGGTACAAATTTTTTCTTGTGGATTGTGACATGAATTTAATTTCATTTAATAATTGGTGTGTTAATGATCTCTAAGGAACTAGAAAAATCATCTCAAACTCTATTGTCATCATTTGCTAGTCATTTTGTTTACACTAGGATGTTTCATCTCTTTCTAAAGTAATAATATCTCTCATTTTCTTGGAGCCACTTCACAAGGAAATAAAACTATTAGACCTAGCCCATGTTTGAATATAAAGTTTTTTATTATGCTTTATATATGCCCTTAATTTCATTTTTTGATTAAAATTGTGAGTGATATCATGATCTCAATGTATCATCGAAGTCCAAGGATTATGTATGTTTCGTTGGTCCAGACTATTGTGTAACCAGACTCCAAAAAAGAGAAGAAAAGAGATATCCACGCCTTAGAAATAAGCCACTTCGAGGGGGCAACCTCCAATACATTACATGAATGAACAATTCTTGGATGATACAATTTACAAAACCTCGTTTCTATAAATAGGAGTCCATGGGGGCCATAATGTAATGCTAGTGGGCCACAATGTAGTCCTAGCCGACCTAACAATAATAATTTAAGGGCACAATAATAAAAAAAATTGGGGTTACAAGGCTACAATAATAACAATAAGGGGGTTACACTAACAATAATAAGGGACTATACTAGTAATATAGGGACCTAACATGCCCCTCTCCTTCAAAAAAGGTGTTGTCCTCAACGCTTGAGTAGCTCTGGGGTGCTTTTGTATAAAATTCTCATCCTCCCATCTAGAATCTTCAGATCGGTAAGTTCTTCCACTTGATGAGATATAGTGAAATTGATCGATTCCGTAGTTTTCTAGTTCTTGTTTCCGTGACCACTTCAGCTCCAATATGATTTTTCCTTCCTCATCAACTTCACTGCAATATTGTTTGAACTGAAGATTTTCACCTATAACCTTCTTTAAGCACAAAACATGGAAAAACTGGATGTACTCGCGAAGAAGCTGGAAGCTCCAATTTGTATGCCATAGTACCAATCTTTTGCAACACCTTGTAAGGACCATATTAATTTGGTGATAAGTTATTATCCTTCTTAGCTTGCTTGAGGTACATTTTTTTTATATGGTTGTAGCCGTAAAAATAACCAATCTCCTACATCAAAACTTCTCTCGCCGCGATGTTGATCTCGCTCGTTGTTTCATTCGATTTTGTGCCAAATTCGAGTTATCCTTTAAGAGTTGGAGAACTTCTTTGTCGATGCTCGATGTGATCTTCCACCTCTTGAACCTTTGAATTTTCCCTTAAAGATGATGTGATCGATGGTGGATGACATCCATAAAGTACCATAAATGGGGTCATTTTTGCTGCAAGATGGAAGGAAGTGTTATACCACCATTCAGCGAGAGGTAACCACTTGACCCATTGTGTTTGTTTATCGTATACAAAACAACGAAGATATCCTTCCAAAAATTTATTTACTATCTCTATTTGACCATCGGATTGAGGATGATAAGATGAGCTATGAGCTAATTGAGTACCCAAACAAGAAAATAACTCCGTCCAAAAATTTCCCGTAAAAATTGGATCTCTCGTCACTCACAATAACCCTTGGGCTTCCATGTAGCTTTTGAATTCGATCCACAAATGTAGTAGCAATTGTACTTGCTTTAAATGGATGAGATAATGCACAAAAGTATGCATACTTTGTAAGTCTATCAACTACCACCATGATGACATTCTTGCCTTCGTACTTGCAAACCTCGTGATAAAATCCATTGAAATATCCTCCCAACGTTAAGTTGGAATGGATAAAGGTTGTAGAAGTCCCTGGTCTTAATTATCTCCACTTTATTCTCGCTGCAAACCAAACATTCCACCACAAACTTTTGAATATCGCATTTAAGGCCATCCTAAAAAAAATCTTTCTTCACCCCGTGGTAACTTTTTAAAATTCCTAAGTATCCTCCTAAAGGAGAAGTGTGCAATTCTGAAGAATCTTTTGTTTTAGTTGGGAGTTCTTACAAAGATATAAGCAATCTTTCTACCATAAGAAATCATTTTTCCAACTAAATGTATCGGATGTACTAGGATCTTGCTACAACTTTTGAATGAGTGTCCATACATCTTTGTCCTTCTTCCATTCATCTCTTGCTTCGGTTATCCAATCCGGTTGGATAATAGAAATGGCACAAAGCAATGCTTCCACCTCTTCATTCTTTCTTGAGAGTGCATCTACAACAACATTAAGCTTTCCTTTTTTGTAGATTATTTCAAAGTCATAACCCAACATCTTTGTGACCCATTTTTGCTACTCTTCCGAAGATATTCTTTGTTCCAAAAAGTGTTTAAGACTCTCATTATCAGTTTTTACCTTGAAGTGTCTTCCCATTAGGTAAGTTCGCCATTTCTTTAGTGCATGCGAGTATTTCTAACACTTCCTTCTCATAAATAGGTTTCAGTAAATACTTTCCTTTGATTGGATGACTTTAAAAAGCAATGGGTCTTCCTTCCCGCATTAAAACTACACCAATTCCATTTCCCTGAGGCATCACATTCCACAATAATGGTTTTTGTGAAGTCCCAGCGTAGCTAAGACCTAGTGCTAGGCACATTGCCTCTTTAAGATGTTCAAAGGCCTTAGTTGCTTCAGGAGTCCATGAAAATGCATCTTTCTTCAATAATGTTGTTAGAGGTGCTGCTATTTTCCCATAATTCTTAAAAAACTTGCGATAATAGCCTGTTAACCTCAGAAATCCTCGCAACTGCTTTATTGACTTGGAGACTTTCCATTCCTTAATGGCTTTAATTTTGTTAGGGTCTACTTTAACACCCTTGTGAGATATAATATGACCCATATATTCGACCTCTTGTACTCCAAAGAAACATTTGGATGTTTTTGCATATAATTGTTTCTCCTGCAATAGTTTGAGCACCCTGTCAACATGTTCAACATGATCCTTCCAAGACTCATTTGTAGATTTGTATATCATCAAAAAATACTAGCACAAATTTTCTATGGAAGGGTTTGAAAATGGAATTCATCAACCCTTGAAATGTAGAAGGTGCATTGGTAAGGCCAAAAGGCATGACCAAAAATTCATAATGACCCTCATGAGTTTGAAATGCTATTTTTGGAATATCTTCAGTCTTCATTCTAATTTGATGATATCCTGAACGAAGATCCAACTTGGTAAAATAGATTGCTCCATGTAATTCATCCAATAATTCATCAATCATAGGAATAGGAAATTTATCTTTAATGGTGATCTTATTAAGCTCCCTATAATCCGGACACATTTTCCATGATCCATCCTTCTTGTGTACCAATACTACAGGAGCAGAGAAATAACTTTGACTAGGTTGAATTATACCCGCCTCTAACATTTCTGCAATCATACGCTCAATTTCGCTCTTTTGGAAGTAAGGATATCTATAAGACCTGATGTTTTGAGGAACACTTCCTGGAATCAAATGAATAGCATGATCATGATCACGAATAGGTGGGAGTCCTTTGGGAGTTTCAAACACCTTGGAATGATTGTCCAAGACTTGCTGGAGATCTGCAGAAATAAATGATTTTGATGTCGGAACTTCTAGTGAGCATAATTGTGCAATTACACCTCGTTGTTCTTTCTTTAGAAGATTTGTCATGACATTAGAGCTTATTATCCTTCCCATCTTCCCTTCAATACCCCGTAATTCGACTTCCTTTCCTTCTGAAAAAAATTTCATGAAAATTTCTTGAAAATTAAAAGCTACCATCCCCAAAGATTGTAACCATTGTACTCCTAGTACAACATCAGCACCTCCAATAGGAATGGAAAGCATTGGACTAGTCAACACATATTCCCCCATGGTTAGCTTGATATTATGGAATTTTCCGGGAGAAATTTATAGTTCCTCCATTTGCAACCATCACTTGACATTCGGTGTCGGGTATAGGAAACAATTTAATTCCTTGGCTACCTTACAATGAATAAAATTATGGGTGCTACTCGAATCAATCAACACTATTACCTTTCTCTTCTTGATTTGTCCTTTTATATTGAGAGTTTGAGGAGTGGTAATTCCCGCCAGTGCATTACACGATATGGTTGGATTCATTTCTTCCTCTTCTCGGGCTGGTTCTTGGTGTATATCCTCTTCTTGTTCATTTTCTTCTTCCTCTTCACAATCTATGTAAAATAATTTCTTCTCTGAACACTTATGACCTTTAGTGTATTTTCTATCACAACTGTAGCAAAGCCCTTTTGCTCTTTTTTCTTCCAATTGTTGTGGTGTCAACCTTGTAGGTTGTGGAAATCTAGGCATAGCCACACTTCCTTCTTTATAGAATTGAGTGGTAGGCTTCCTTGTTGCCATAATTTTACATTCAACTTTTCTTGCCAACCTCGAATGCCTTCTCCAATGAATCGGAGTTCTAGAACGCGAACTTCATGTTGAATGTTATCCTTCAAAGTGCCTATGAAGAGATCAATCATGTGTTCCTCTCGGAATATCGATTTACCCTTATACTCAATTTTTTGGAAGTCCTCAATGTGCTCTGCCCCCACTAAACCCTTTTGTTTGAGATTTATCAATTGGCTAAACAAGGTGTTGCTCTTTGTATCCTCATAATGTGCTATCATTTCCTCCGTAAAAATTGACCAAGTGACAATTTTACATGAGCAAAGCCATCAATACCATACAAATGTATTTTGTTCTAAATGCAAAGTTGCAATGCGTACCTTTTGTGTGTTTTGCACATTATGGAGATAAAAATATTGCTCCATCTGTAGTATCCATGTTACATGATCCTTTCCATCAAACTTCCTCATATCCATTTTTTGGAATATGGTGGTTCTTCCCGTGAACATTAGAGTTTATGAAATCATGATTAACATTTATTTTGTTCTCATCATGAGGTTCTTCTACTATATTTTCACCATTAGGAAACATTTCTTGTATAAACTTTGTCAAATATTCAATGTTTGATTTTAGATCATCCATCTTAGCTTCCATGCCAGACTTCCATGCCATCCATCTTAGCTTCCACGCCATCCATCTTAGTTTCCACGCCTTTCTTCAAACCATCCATCTTCACTTCCACGCCATCCATCTTAGCTTCCATGCCTTTCTTCAAACCATCCATCTTCACTTCCATGCCTTTCTTCAAAAACTTCCATTTCATTTTTTTGTTGCTCTTTGCGAGAGTGAATTTTGTTGCACTTTCTCTTGTAATTTTGATAGATCATGTTCAATTCTTCATCTTCATGAGTCATAGTAGAGCCTTCAAGGCTTAATGGGTGTTGAATTATTTGTAGGTGCCCATTTTAGAATCCAATATTGATATCTATTCTACAAGATTCCCTTGGAATCAATTCAACTTGATTCTTCAAACAAGACTTATGCAATTCAGAAAAAAATACACACCTTTTACTTGCTTTGAGGAGCTCGATATTGAAATTGAATATATTATATGATTGTAATCTTAATATCTAAAATTAATATGTGGCGACTTTGCTTTCAGGACTCATGAATATTTTCATTTGAGACTCAAGGAATAGGGATACATATTCAATCTTCCCAATGACCTAATTGGGTGGTTCGGTAGGGCGAACACATACAACTTGCCATACTCTTGTTTTCCTACTCTAAAATTGACAACCAAAAACTAAAGTATAGCCTTAATTGTGACCACTTTTACTTAACATTCAGCCAGTCCCAGAGAGAGCTATTGAACTTTTCCCACGATCACCTCTTTGAGATGAAATTCAGGAGCCTGAAAAAGCACTACCTTCCACAGATCATATCTCCAAAAATATTGCGAACCAAGCTCTGAATTTTTTTGAAGAATTTCCTCAGGATTTCATATTCACATCATACGATTGTCGGACTACGGAAACCTTCATAGAAAAAAATTATTTTCGCAAATGCCATGATCAGAAACACATTTGGGAGCACAAAAGACCCGCCAAGATCATATCTAAAGCATATGCAATGACTTCTTGAAATTCAAAGCATAAGCACCTCAAGGTTTCTGTGAACTCAAAGTCTGACTTTGGGAACTTGATGGGAAGCAAACTATGTGAAAAACTCACGTGGCATGGCTGACGGTGAAACCTAGGCGGTCAAGCTACGTGCAAATGTTGTGTAACAGAAGCTGAAAAGAAAGAATGTCACTGAAAATAAGCCACTTCGAGGGGGCAACCTCCAATATATTACATAAATGAACAATTCTTGGATGATACAATTTACAAAACCTCCTTTCTATATATAGGAGTCCATGGGGCCATAATGTAATCCTAGTGGGCCACAATGTAGTCCTAGCCGACCTAAAAATAATAATTTAAGGGCACAATAATAACAAAATGGGGGTTACAAGGGTACAATAATAACAATAAGGGGGTTACACTAACAATAAGGGACTATACTAGTAATATAGGGACCTAACATGGACCTTGCCATAACATAGGTATACATGGTTGTGAAAGCGTTTATATTTATATATGCTAAATATTTTCATTCCATGACCTTATTTTATCACTTAACATTTATGAACTTTGATTAATGTTTCATCAATTCTTATGGTTTGTTCACATACAATTTAATTACATAACCTTTGGGTTTTATACATAATTAAGCTCTATTATTTAAATTTCTTGATGTATCATGCAATGAAAGGATAATTGGTGGTGGTGGGAAGGTCTAATGGGATTCATTTTAAATGAAAAATCTATGTTTTCAGGTGAAATGGAACAATCTATCCGAGTTGCTGACCCTAGATTTGGATGTTTGTTTACATTTTTAGTTGTCATGACTCAAACTTTTTGGTGATACTACTCTTGGGGTTGTGATTATTACTATTAGGTAAATTTTGTACTATGTGTTCCATTCATATAATACATAATATATGGGTTTGTATCCACATTCTATGCATCCCATTTTCTTTCTCATGACTTTTCTTGCCACTCTATAAGTTTTTATCATTTAGACCTCTGTTGAGCTAGTTGTACCTCTTGTTCACACTGAATCTGAGCTGAAATATTACCAGGTATTTAATCATGTCTACCATTATTAGAAGCAAGCGTGTTGGGAGAAATACCATTGAAATATATAATGATTATTTGGATCTCTTTCAGTAGGTAGGGTGGTGGGAATTTTGCAACACTTTCATGGTTTTAACGATGCAGTAGTAAATTCCTTCACCTCTAATTTTAATGGAAAATGGAAAAGGTCAACGATGTGGAGTTTCTACTCGATGTTGATTTCATATCATACATGACTATGCATATAAAATCGAATGTATGCCAGTTACTTTTCTCAAACCTAGATAGCATGATTTTCTATATTTTATGCATTGTTTCATAAAATTTGAAGGTATATGGGTTGTTGTTCATATACCACATTCATATGTTAATGGATTTCATAGGTTATAAGCTTAACCTCAAGTATTACTTGACACAAAATTGTTGCAAATTAATTCCAACTACAATCTGAAATAGGTGGATAGAAATATGATTTTTGATGTAAGTTCTGAATCACAAAAGCTGCAAAGTCGTGATTCATTTTTGCACTCCAACGTGCATTAAATTTTCTGGGTTAAAATCCCTACTACAACTGACTTTGTTTATAGAGGGCACATCCCTTTTGATTTTGTAAATCATGGCCTACACCACATTACCTCCCATTGCCTTACTATATTTAAAAGGAATGATAAACCAATATATATATATATATATATATATATATATATATATATATATATATATATATATAAGGTCATAATATGTTTAGAGAATATATATGTAATAGATAGCAGTAGTTCAAAGTAATAAAGGTTAGAGAGAAAAAGACAGACTGTGTATTGAACATAGAGAGAAGAAAATAGAGGAGGCTTGAAACACTGTGTTTTGTGGTGGAAAAGAAAACTTTGTATGTTGCCACAACTGTTCCTATGTGTTGCTGCAACTAGATCTGTGTAAAAACTAGCAAGTGAAAAATAACACAGTAAGGAGTATTTTGTGTAATCCAGAACTATAGTTCTGATGAAAGATTGTATTTTGTAATAGTCATTTTATGCTTAGTGAAATAGATCTTTATTCCATCTCTCTGTCCACATATCTCTATTATTATTAAATCTCTGTGTTGAGTTGAGGAAGTTTTATTTCCTCTATGTGTTCGAAATTATTAGAAATTTACAACATGGTATCGGAACTAGTCTAGGCACTTAGTGAACAAAGAAAAGATCACTCTAAACTTCAGAAGTTGTAAGAAGTTTGTTGAAGCAGATTTCTCCAGCAAAGAGAAAGCTTCTTTTTTTTTACATAGTAAAAATAGTTTGATTGTTTTTTTTTTTTTTAACCGTCAAGGAAACTGTTGGTTTTTCACAGTTACAATGGCAGCAGCAAGCACCAGCCTGAAGAATCCTCAACTTCCACAGTTTAAAGAGAAGAACCATGATTACTAGGCAATCAAAATGAGAGCTCTGTGTGCTTTGCAGGACATATTGGAGCTAGTTGAGAATGGCTACCCAGAACTAGTAGACGTAATAGCATTGGCTGCTTTGATAGTAGTAGAAAGAGACCTGTTAAAAGATAATAGGAAGAATGACTCCAAATCCCTCTTCTATCTCTTTCAATCACTGCACAAGAGTATTTTTCCAAGGATTTCAATAGCAACAAAGTCCAAAGAGGCATGGGATATTCTTAGAACATCTTATGAAGGCATGGAGAAGGTGAAGAGAAAAAAGTTGCAAATGCTAAGGAGAGATTTTGAAACTCTCTGTATGAAAGAGTCTGACACTATAGAATCATTCTTCACTCATGTTATTGGGTTGGTTACCCAGATAAGGTCTCATGGAGAGACACTTGAAGAGAGAATAATAGTGGAAAAAAACTTGAGAAGTTGACCCTCAAGATTTGATGCCATAGTAGTGGCAATAGAAGAGACAAAAGATCTCTCACTTTATACAGTGGATGAGCTTAGTGCATCTCTGATGTCTCATGAACACAGATTGAACATAGGATCATATTCCTCATTGGAACAAGCCTTCAAGACTCAAATGTATTTTGGCCAAAACAGAGGTCAAGTAATATCAAACAACTGAGGAAGAGGCAGAAGCCAAAACATAAGAAGAAATAGCCCTGCAAGCATGAGAGGAAGGGGCAACAATCAGAATGAGAATGAAGGTTCAAGCCAAAATCAAGCAGATGGACAAAGGTATGATAATTCCCAAGTCCAATGTCATTATTACAAGAAATATGGGCACTATCCTAATGAATGTAGGAAAAAGAAAAATGATATGAATAATAGGTAGAATGCTAATTTTACAAAAGAATAAAAGAACCAGAAGAATGTGTTGTTGAAATATAATGTAGCACAAGATAAACAAGATGATGTATGGTTCTTAGACTCAGGTTGTAGTAACCACATGTCTAGAAACATAGCAACGTTTTCCAATCTAGATGAAAATGTTAAATATGAAGTAACAAGAGGGACATACATTAAGGTCTCTATCCTGGGAAAAGGAAGAGTAAGAATCTTGACAAGAAAATGAGAACAAAAGTTTGTGCCAGAAGTATATTATGTACCTAGCTTGAAATGTAACCATTTGAGCATTGGAAAACTCATAAACAAGGGCTACAATGTATTCTTTAAAGATTATGTGTGCACAATTATGGAAATACCTCCAAGAAAGAAAGTCATTGCAGAGGTGCAGATGACAAAAAATAGGATGTTTTCTCTCAAGCTCAGAACTGACTTGAAGCAAAGAAGAAATGTAGCAGGTGTAACACAAGAGTTCTTTCATGATGAAGTGAAAGATGAAATCTGGTTATGGTACTTGAGATTTGGATATCTCAATTTCGGAGGCCTGAAATTATTGCACAGAAATGGAATGGGAAAAGGATTACCATTGATTGAAAAAACAGATAGCCTTTGTGAAGGTTGCATCTTGGGAAAAAAACAGAGAAAAAGCTTTCCACCAGGGAAGAGTATAATGGAAAAGAAACCCTTAGAGATTGTCAAATTATATCTATGTGGATCAATGTAAATGCCATCTTTAGCTGGCAACAAATATGTTTTGACATTCATATATGAATACACCAAAAAGACATGGGTGTATTTCTTGAAATAGAAAAATGAAGTGTTTGAATAGTTTTGCCACTTCGAAGCTCATGTTGAGAAGTAGAGTGGGCACTACATGTAATACACCAAATTTGCTATGCTTTAAATTGACATTTGAACTAATCCAAAGGGGGTGTGGACCCCAATGGAGAAAAAATGTGTGCAATTATTTGATTTTTTTAATAAAAATATACAGAATGACTATGTGTGCATTATGACTAGATGAATATTTGAGATCCAATACCTTCATCGATGTCGATATGGATAAGGTTATACATTCCCAAAAACCTTTCAGAAAAACCTTGAAACAAATATTACTAAATCAGATTTGGATAGAGAAATTTGATTTCCCCAATGAAGAGGAAAGTCATTGGGAAGAGGAAGAAAGATGGAAAAGCGGAAAAAAAAAACTTTAAAGTACCTTATTAAGGGAAGCCTGGGCAAAAACAAGAATAAAGCATCTTGAAATTTCAGGACATAGAAATTAGAATCAGGCTTTGGAAAGCACTGCTTAAATAAGCAGCCCCAGGAAAGAAAGAGGTTGGTCTATTACCAGGAGCAGGGATCTCAACTTAGGGGTGAGTTAAGGAGATAAAAATCTAAGGTTGGGAGGACTATTCATATAAACTGGTATGCATACTGGAATAAGTTATTTCAAAATTTTATGGTGTTTCTATGTGTAGAAATATTATTGTTTCAAATTGAATAGAATTAAATTATTCGATCCTTAGTTATTAAAAACCTCATACTTTTAACAGATTTTGATAAAGCAGAAATACTGCAAATATGTATAATAGTATGAGAAAAGTGTGATGAGACCCATCTACCAGAATGTCTAAACCTAGGATAGGTTTAAATATAGTGATTAGTATCTCATAGAAAGGTATTATTCTGGTATCCCATATTAAAATTTTAGTTACTCCGAATGGAATACTAGTACAACAGTGAAATTATTTGTTTGAATATCATATAAATTTTTCAATATTGCTAATGATAACAAACAATTCCTAATATTAATTATAACTAGGTTATACAAGCATGATGTTCATTATACCGTGGATACGGAAGTTCTATATACAAAATTGATACATAACAATACGTAGCAGCATATAAAATCACAATTTGTACAAAATATGCTATTATTTAAAGAGTAATGTAGAATCTGTAGAATTCTCTTTAACAGAATTTTGACATACATTGGTGAACAAATAGTCATTGATAGTCTTATGTACAGAATATTAAAAGAAAAGAATATAAATAAATTGTATATCCCTGCAAATATTTGATAGCTGGTATAATTCATGATTGAGGCATTGACCAGTATGCTACGACATTATCATAAATGATGCGACCCATTATCTCAAAGACTGATATAAACTAATTGAGATATATTTCACGTAGACTAGGTATTTAAGAGGGAAAAGAAAATTTATCTCAATTTACCCCGAAAATTTTACTATTAAATATTTCAAATGTAAATTTTCTCATAACATAAATTTTCCCCTTTATATTTAGCTTTTTATGTTTCCAATATTTTACATACATTTTGTTTTCACAAACATCATTGGATTCTGTGTTGTCTATGCAAACATGAAAAAAACAAGAATATTTTCTTTTATCCAGTGCAAACACATTTGTGGACAACTTTGTTTTAATTGAATGCAATTTTCGAGTCCCTTTTATTGTTTCAACGTCATTTCCAATTGATCTATGTACATCTTTGATCCCAATATGCTAAAAAAACCTATATATGGAAAATTCAAAGAAGAATGTAAATATGATATCAAAATACCATCAAAGATAATCATTACATGATGAATGTACATTGTTTAAAATTAGATATTCAATAGAAATTAAATTGAATGTACCTTCACACTTCCCCTGATCAGTTAGTCTCATGGCTTAGAGCAGCGATGCACAATTGAACAACTTACTTAGCATCCACAAGTCGGTTTGCAGAGGGGTTCATTTGACATCTTCAAAGTGCTCATGTTATGCATGCTCCTGCACTGTCATGTTATCCTTTTCCATGGCCAGTGTTAAAGAAATTCCAACAATGTTTAATGCATGTTTTATTGTGAAGACAACACAACCAAAAGAATGATCATGAATATTTGAATTGACATGTGCATCCATCTAACCATATCCAATGTTCATTGAATTTTATTCCATGAATTTTAAAGGAGTCATAAATCTTTCCAAAATAGTGTTGTACAAAATATGTATCATGTGTACAATCGTCACTGATATAAAAGTGATATTCTTTAATAACATGTCAATTTTCACTCGTGCTTTCTATATGATCGATGTTTTTTTTAGCATGTCTATATAGAATATGAACGAGCATGGAGACATAGTCAGAATGATAGTATTCACTCTGAATTTCCTTTTGTGGAACAAATTTGTAGTTTTCTGCAAAATCAATTATTGACAAAATGGTCCCTGGTGGAAAAAATTCACAAGATTTTTTGAATTTCAAGTCTTTCCATCGAGCTCTATGGGAATGCTTAGTGTATTTATAAATTTCTACCTTGAACTTTCTCAAAAAATCTTTCACATAAATTTCTTCTTCTTGTAATTCAATTCTTTTAGCACTATTTTAACCTTGAATCGGTGTATGGATATATTCATATCGCTTCTACTTCACTTTCATGTTGGATAATGATTGACCATTTATATCAATACAATATTTTTTTTGAAATTAATTCAAATTTGCACAATCATTGCATTTTTTACCACCAACACATTTATTTTCATAAAATAATTCATCGCTTTCTCTTTCACATAGAATTTGAGATATGAAATCACGAATAACGAAAGGAGGAGGTGAATGTTTCCAAAATGTTCTGCCAAAATTAAGGAATGTGTCATAATATAACTCAAATTCCACATGATAACGACAACAACAAGTGTTGTGTAAGCTGGCAAGTTCTACATACAATGCTTTTTGTTGAACGAAAGCATTAATTGAGACATGAATTCCACAATTCTCTTCTTTGAACTTGTTGAACAACACTATCTAAGTGGTTTCTAAGATTTTTTTTTCATGTTGTTCGTACTGATTTCATGCTATTCTTCTTCGCATCACATCCCTTGCATTTGGTGAAACACGTGAATTTTTCTTCCAATATTCATATATTATTTTTTTAACATTTTATCCAAGTCTATACTTGTATGGTTGCCTACAAATAGCTATCTAACATCGAATTCATCATTTACATCTATTTGCAACCGAAATTTCCAATGTTTATGCAAAGTTTTTCGTGAGGTTCCTAATGCTCATGCCATAGTTTTTACCAAGTGATTCTCTTTAGTACTTGATGAAACCACTGCCATATATATTGCTCTACGTAAAGCTAAAACATTTTTCTCTCTAGATCTTCTAATTGAATTTATAGCACTATTTATATTCTCTATCACATTTTCCTTCATTTTTTTATCCTTTTTTTTTATTTTCAAATTGCCAATAAAGTCGTAGCTTCTTTTAATTTCCTTAATGATAGGAGACCTTTCAACGTTTGGACTTGAACTGTCACATTTTCCTTTATGAATTACGTATCAAAAATGTATTTTACACGATATCTTATAACATGGTCAGCTCTTTTATCTCCATACATGTGAGTGTCAAGATTTTCTAACATCTCATCACCTACATTAAATTCATCTGTACATATTAAAATGAATAGTACATAATAAGTTTACATATTCAACAAATAACTAAATTAAAAAATATGTATGGTTTCAATAATACATGCATGTGTTCAACATATATATAATATATGTATACATACCTTGTGACTCAATTTCTTCACTTGAATTTCTTTCAACATTTTCACCATCTTCAATCATTGGTTCAATATCTTTTTCACTTTCTCTTTCAAAATTTTGTATCTCATCATCAATGTTTTGAGGAATATCTCTCTATGTTTACATTGTAAAACATTTTTCAAATTAGTTCATCAAATAAAAATTGAGCTTCAGATTTTAAACTAGGAAAATTTTAAATATCAAATTCATAATATTTACATTTACATACATGTTTCAACTTCTAGTTCAGGTTGATTTTCCCTTTCAATATATGAAAGTGATTTTATCATTTTTTTGCAAGACTCTCTCGTCTCTTCTCTATGTTCCTAAAGGTGTCTTTATCGATCATATTTTCTCGTGCAATTCCTTCGATATGCCATGATAATAGAGTATGAATTTCAAAAAATTTCCTTCAAAAATCTAGACAAAAATGCAATTAAAAAAAGCATCACAAAAGATTTAATTTAAAAAATATTCATTTTAAAATTTTTGCACAAAGTACATACTTCAATCCAAAAAACTTGCTTTAAAAAATCCAAGAAAAAAATATCTTATACAAATTAAACAAAGCTCAAAATATTTCTTTCCAAGTCCTGCAAAAAAAATTCATTTAAAAATTTAGAAAAAAAATCACTTAAAAAAATAATTATAAAAGATTTATTTCAACCAAAAACACGTATTATAAAAAAATTTCACTTCAAAAAATACCTCCAAAAAATGTTCATTGAAAATTAATTCCAACTTCTTAAAAAATGACACTTTAAAAAAGCCTCTAAAAAATTATCACTTTAAAAAATACCTTCAAAAAATTTCCTTTGAATATTAAGCCTAAAAAGAGTCATTTCAAAATTAAACCTAAAAAGATTCATTTGAAAATTAAGCCCAAAACCTTTAAAAACAATGAAAATTAAGCCCAAATCCATACCTTCAAAAATAGTGAAGCCCAAAAGACATCCAAAAAATGTATGACATACCTCCAAGATATGTCCTTCGATTGTAATGTTCTTTGAATGTACCTCCAAGAAAATTCCTTAAACCCAAAACAATGCTTTGCAAAAAGGTCATTTGAACGTACGTCCAAGAAAAATCCTTAAACCCAAAACAATTCTTTGCAAAAATGTCTTTTGAATGAACCTCCGAGAAAAATCATTAAACCCAAAACAATTCCTTGCAAAATTAGACCAAGACCTTTGCAAAATCAAACCAAATGTGCGAAAATATGTGAAAATAATGAATTTTTTCGTGGCAATATATATTTCTGTGAAATGGTTTTTCAGAGGGGCTTTGTGATATTTTCCAACTGAGAAAAGGTCGGGTAAAATTTCGGCTGAACTTTCATAAAAAATTTGACCGAACTTTTATATCGTCGTCAACACTAAAAAAAATTCGGCCAAACTTTTTTTAGGAGTTTGGCCGAACTAACACGTCTGCAATTACATAGAGCCAACATATGAATACATATCATCAACTTTGGACTTATTAAACTACATGAAACATTTTTAATTAACTGTTAAAACAAAGACAAGCATTTTTATAATTCAATCTACTTTCAAGAAATATAAATTTTATGGAATTTCATAAATATTTACTAATTTTAATTAGTTTTGTAATAAAATGGGTGCAAACAATTTCTGAAGGTCATTATGATTTAGTAAAATCATAAGTCTGTATCTTCCAAAATACACTATAAAAAAAATTGAAAAAACTATTGTGCATTACATTGGTTTGTCGTTTGTAATGTGTAGTTTTTAGATTTTTAAATTATAACTTATATATTAAGAAATTTCATGCATCACAAAACATATTCAAAATATGCAGTTTTTTCATATAGGTCTAGTTCAATTTTTTTTATTAATTATGATATGCATGAGCTGGGTTTGTAAAAATAACGAGACCAAAGTAGACTCCATCTAGATTGTTGTAACACATTTTGTTTCTAAAGAACACAAAGTTTCAAACAATGCAACAGTGCATATTAACATGAATTCTTATGAATCCTTTGATTCGTAAAAAACACACACTCAAAGAAACACTAAGTTGACATATCAAATGTGTATTAAAAAAATTCAAAAAAAAAAATAATAGAAAGTTAATAAAATTTCTGAAAACTTTTATTTTATCGCAAAATGAAATTCTAAACAGAAATTTTTTTTTGGCTTGCATAAAGTTGAAGAACAGAAAAAAATGAAAATTTTTCTCAAAAAATGGCAAAAAGTGTAACCCAACTTCACATTTTCACCCATAATTATATAAACCATCATGACATGTAAATAAATGCAGATACCAACACATACCAACTCCTCGAAGAACATCATGACACCATCAAACTCCATCAAGCCATCACATGAATGTGCCATCAAGTGTGTCATCATCAAGTGTGTCATCATCAATAGGATCAATCGTCAATTCCAATAAATAATGATAGGCACCATGGTCTATGAGTCTACAACATCTTCAGGTTGAAATAAGTGCATGACGTAAATATTTGACACCAATCCCAAAGCAACCATCTCATTGTAAATACATTATGACCACGAATAGGACCACCAAGTCAACATCCATGTCTATGACCATGACCTTGTTTACCTCAATGGCAACAAAATAATTCCAATACCTAAGTTGGGACTCAATGAAATACCTTAAAGGGTATATCGATATATATTTAACAAACTTATGGTTACTTATGGTACATCGATATCTTTACTTTTACTAGTAATGAGCACTTTTGTTAATGAAAACTGATAATTTTCTTTTTGATGTTGATTCCCGTCGAAAAAGTGGATTTTGAAATTTATATTTTTATGGATTGAAATAAAAAGAAGATCCCAGAAGTAATAAAGTTTTTATTGCTTGTAGATTAGAATTTCAGTGATAATAATTTAGAAAATGAGGAACTCATTTAGGGACTAAAAAATGATCTATACCCTAGAATCTAATGCTTAGGGGTCTACAATCATTATGCAACTAAGAAATGCTATACATTGCACTTGAACACACTTGAGAAATTACAAGATATAGGTATGGGATCTAAACTCAAATTTTATAGCATTTAATATTACTCATATTCGTAGGTGTCTCAGTCAAGTAGCTAACTTACTGGAAAATGTAGCATATACGTAAATTCCTACTAAAGAATTGCAACCCGATTATGTTTTTGTTGAAGTATTGTTTAGACTGTCAATTTTGAATAGTATCACTAACTAGCAGGACTTTGATGCCCTTCAAATTCATTAATGTTAGGGATGATTTCCAAAGGGAGAAGGAACTTGTCTTCCAAGGGATAAAAAATGAATCTATTGTCATATATATTAACGATGTCATGAATCTATTGTCATATATATTAACGATGTCATTATTTAATCTAAAATGGAGATCTCACAGTATCTCACATCTTAGGAAGGTGTTTGAACGATGCAAGAAATTTCATATTTCCTTAAGTTCCAAAAATTCTACCTTTGCAGTCACTAAGATAAAAATGTTACGGTCTATTGTGTCTAAAGGTGGCATAATCATTGACCTCGAAAAAGACCTAGGCCATTGATAATTTATCACCCCAAAATTCTAAAAATTCCATGCATCCATTCCTTGGGAAAATAAATTTTATTAGATGATTCATCCCAAATGTTTCTAAAATAGTACTGAAGCCACTTCAAGGTCTAGGAAAAACTAATTCTAAATTTAAGTGGAAAAACCAAGAAAAACACGCTTTTCTAACTATTAAACAATCCATTTCTGAGGCTTCTATTTTGACGAGCCCAAATTTCTCTAGATATTTATAACTCTATACCTTTTCGTCTGATTATACTTATGTCGTTATCTTTACATAGAAAAGAAAGCCTAATCGTGAAATTCCTATTGCATTTATGGGATCTTTCTTTAGGAGCATAGTTAAATTACCCAAAAATAGATAAAAATTCCTTTTCTATCTGTAAGGAAATAAATTTTTTCATAACTTACTTACTGAAATCTAAAATTGATGTAATTCTTCCTTATCTAGCAGTAAGAAACTTGATTTTTAATTTTATTTAATCTTTTATCTTATTAAATTATAAATTAGAAACTTTATTAGTTTGTTTAGATCTTTATCTTGGCAGGAATGTCCTTTTCTAGATTAGTTATTCTTTTAAATGAACCTTATAACATAGATTATTAACCTTGATAAAATAAAAAAAATTTGAATTAGGATTATAATATATATATAAAATAAACTAATAAATATATAAAAAATTATAAAATTTGGTCAGCTCTTTTCTAGAAAGCTTCTTCTACTTATATTTATGGTCTTAGTCTTTTTCTCATTTTCTTCATTCAAGAAAATCCTGATGATGGATCCCGGTTGGGATTCAAAACCTAAATCCTGATAATGGATCCCTGTTGGGATTCAAAACGTCGACACTCATCTTCTAGCAATGTGGATAATCAACCAAGTTTTTTAAAAAACTTAATAGTACTTACGGAATTGGGAGAAAAAATGGGACCACTAGATGACTTCCCTCCAAGATTATGACTTGGAGATCAAACCTTATCAGATAGTGAAACATCAAAGTCTTTACAAAGTTGAGTCTAAATTTTCCCAACGAGGATCCCTGCTCTCACAATGAAGTTTCTTTGATGAAAAATGAATTTGTGTGTACCGAATGATTCTAATTCATGTTATTTTCATATCAGTTTCTATTTATTGAATGGTAAAACACCACCCCATATTGAATTTAAAAAGAGAAGATAATTAGTGCTCAAGTAAAATCCCTATTAGTTGATGAATAACGTTCTTTTATGTAAGAATTGTGATTATCATTATGTACTCCATGAACTCCATTTTGGTCTCGTTGGTTGTAATTTTGGCGGGGACACCACTGCCCTGAAGGTATTAAGGGTTGGGTATTTTTGACCTACGTTATTAAAATATGCGCATGAGACTTACCAAAAGGCTCCGGTTAGGATTAAAAAGCATACCTTTCCCCTTTAGCTTATTATTGGTGAAGCACCTTTTCAACAACGAGGGTGACATATAGTTATAGTTGGTCCCATGAATCCTCCTCTTTTTGAAAAATATAAATATATCATAACAATTACTTATGATATTATGAGATCGATTGAGGGAGCTCCTATTTGAGTGACCAATTGTAAATATTTTATAGAAATTTTAGATTCTAACATTATCATTGGTTTTGGGGTTCCAAAATCATTAGTGTTTTATAATGTATCTTATATTTCGTCTTAAGAGTTAGATGCTTATGCCATAGAAAAGGAGTTAGATGTTTATGGCATAGAAAAAAGAGACCAATATTAAGTATTCAACAAACTACTATCCTCAAAGTAATGGGCTTTCTAAGTCAGACAAAAATATTTTAAAATTTCTTAAAAAAAATACTTTTAAGCATCACAAAAACTAGCATACTATGCTCTTTAATGCATTATGGGATGATCGGGTAACACCTAGAGCTGCAATTGGAAATTCTCCCTTTTTCCTTGACTACGATGGTGAAGATATTTTACGGCCTAATATTTTATTACCTTATTCGCAATTTTCTCAAAAAGTACTGAATTAAAATCCTTATGCAAAAGAAAAACAATGCCTTGCTTTAATTGGATAAAATAAGTGAACAATGTAAACGCAAACTACATCAAGATCAACAGTTAGTAAAGTGATGGTTAGATGGAAGATCTTCTTCTGATGCGAATATTGAGGCAGGATACCTACTTCTTAAGTGGGACAAGACACACCAACACAAAGGGGAGCATTCAATGTTTCATAGGATATGGCCTTTCATTGTTATAAAAAAAAAAATGGCCCTCGTACATTTTGTATGAAAACTCTAGAAGGATTATTAGAACCCCTGTCGGTCAATGGGAAAATTTTTAACAAGTATTTTTCTTGAATCCCTTTTGGGATATCTTATTTCTATAAATATTGATTCAATTTTTCCTTGCGTTTTATTTTATATTGTTTTTTTTTTCTATAGCCTCAAAATCGAAGAATTTTGTTTGAAACAACTTTTCAAGGAAATTTTGAACATATGTTTTCTGTAAATGATTAAACTCTTTGATTTGATGGCTTTAATACTATCCGAGTAAAGTAAAAAAATATTGTTCAAGGTATCAGGAAATTTAATCATCACTGCAGAAAAAATTCGTATTTAAATCATAACTTTATGAAGAGAATTCACTACACAACCAACATAGTTTTAATAAGTAGTGTAATTGGTGAAAGGTCGGCCATGGTAATTTTTTTACACCATCCTTTCTATTACATAGATCTTTTACCTTCTTCCCCATTTACTAGACAATTTCAATTGATATTAACAATAATCACTCATGGTTTTAACTCATTATTCTTCTTTCTGGATAAAAGCACTAAGGTAAAATAAGTTTAAGAGACATCCATGCCAATGCTATAGATTCCTACTGGTAGCAGTTTCTTCGTCTATAAAATGGGATTCCAAATCAATATTTGAAAGATAAATATTTTAAAATATACATGTCATCCCATGCCTTTTGAGAGCTTATGAGTTTTCATCACCAATAGAAAATATTTAGAATGTTTAACCATGAATCTATAACTAGTAAGATGTCACCTAACCATAAATCTATTATTCTATGTAAGTTTTTTTTTTTTGTATTTTTGAACATGATAACATTCATTTCACTTAAATAAAATTGAATATCTATATATATATATATATATTCATTTTTCCATTTATTTATTAACATCTTATTTTTATTCCTATTACTTAATAAGCATTCAGACAAATATAAATAATTTACCTCGCAAGTCGCCAATTTTTGGCCACCCAACGGGGGCTCCCTCTCATTTTCCAAATGAAATGGGCCCGTGATTTTCATTTCCTTGTTTGTTTTCTATTTTCATACCAAGCCTTGAACTAAAATTATGATTATGGTTTTGAAGTACAGGTTTTTGTTGTGAACTGTAACGTGACTCTTTTTTCATTTCATAATTGGCGTGTTAATGATTTCTAAGAAACTAGAAAACTGTACTCAAACTCTATACTCAAAATCTATTGACTATGTTTGCTAGTCATTTTTTTTACAGGAGGATTTTTCTTCTCTTTCTGAAGTAGTAATATCTCTCATGTTGCTTCACGAGGCAATCAGCCTATTCAACCTAGCCAATGTTTGAACGTTAAGTTTTTATTATACTTTATATCTGAGCTTACCTTTATTTTTGGTTAAAATTGCTAACGATATAATAATCTCTACGTTACCATCTAAATCTAGGGATTTTGTACGTTTTGTTTGTCATGGACCTTGCCATAACATGGATATACATTTTTTATAAAGGGTTTATTACTTCCATAGGTGTATCATGTTGGAACTCGCTATTTTAATAATTTTTCTAATTAATTTGTTTGATTAGATGATGTGAATTTTATGATGCCGGTATATTCTCCTCATCACCACTCCATCAACTAATGGAATTAAAAGTCATAACTTCATTACATATCTATATGACATGTTTAAATCATACTTATATTAATTTTTTATAAAATATGATTAAAAATTTACTATTCCTATTGTTAATTTTTTATAAAACATGATTAAAAATTTACTATTCCTATTGTTGATAACCACTTATTCTAATTAGTAATAAATGAAATTTAAAAAAAAAAAAGTTATATTTTGAAATTGATAACTATTCACATTATCAAAACTTCCTTCACTCCATTATCTTAGTGGTTGCATATGCATGCCATTCAAATATATGCCTTCTCACAATTCACTATAAAGAAAAAATTAATATTTTATTACATTATTCTTGTTGCACTGGATTGATGTTTTATTAATTTAAAAAAATTATTGTGGTTGATTAGAGTCTCATTTTTTATTACATAAAAAAAAATAATTGTTGATGGTTATTCAAGTCTACATGCTGCTCATTTCAACTTACTTCCTTAATGTATCCATCTTAACAATTAAATCTAGAATTATTAATGGGGTTGACATGATGCATGATAATAAAAAATAATTACAGTTTGACATTATCTAAAAAATATAATGAATATATATTAAATGGTGGGTTTAAATTATAATATAGTTTTAGGTTTCATAATATAATGTAAAAACAAAATTGTGACTATCATGTGATAATATATCACCAATTATTCTTCCTATTGTATTATAAGCTCTCATTAATAATAAGATTTCATTATTACACAATTGCAAGAATTGCAATAGAGACATAACCCCTAATATCAAATTATAATAAAATTATTTTAATACAATAATAAATTGTAAAATTAAATTATAATAATTATTTTAATATAATTGTACTATTAATAAATTGTAAGATTAAATTATAAAAATTATTTTAATACAATTATACTATAATATTATATTATTATAGGGTTTATGGAGTAGTGGTCTCTTATGCATTCCATTCAAATGTATGCCTA
Organism: Pinus albicaulis; assembly: GCA_034641835.2. Taxonomy (NCBI): domain Eukaryota; kingdom Viridiplantae; phylum Streptophyta; class Pinopsida; order Pinales; family Pinaceae; genus Pinus; species Pinus albicaulis. The sequence goes on from JAXQQM020081480.1 coordinate 143,872, forward strand.
CTCACAATTAGCTATAAAGAACAAAATATTATTTTATTAAATTTAACTATAAAGAAAAAAATATTATTTTATTAAATTATTCTTACTCTGGATTTATTTTTTATTAATTAAAAAAAAATGTGGTTTCTATGGTATAAAAGTGTCCGTGCTACCCATTTGGACTTCCTTAATGTTGATTTACTAATAAATTATAGGTTTAAATTATAATATAGTTTTAGATTCATAAATTAGTTATAAAAAAAATTGTGACTATCATGTCATCTTATATCACTTAACTAAAGCAATTATACTTCTTGTTTTAATCAACATTTATATTTAAGTTTGGTTTCATTAACACATAATTGTTATATAAGGAATAAACCTTAAGGTTAAATTTTAATGAAATTATTTTAATACAATTTTATTATAATATTATATTATTAAATTATTATTATTATAATAATAAATTTAGAATTTATTTTAATAATATTTCAACCTTGTACCATTAAAATAATTTTCTTGATCACTCCAATGAATAAATTGTATTTTAATGCAATCCATAATTAATGTACATTAATTAATTAAAATATTAATTAATAGCATTAATTAAAACATTTTACAATAGGTAATTAAAACATTTATAGAAAAAATGTTTAATAAAAATAAAGATTAATTCAAAAATCTATAATTTTTTTTATTAATATTAATTAATAATCAAGTGAAATAATTATTATATTTCGATTATTACATTGACATGTTAATTAAATCATTAATAGGTAATTATTATATTTAATTACATTATTCAAATATATCTGAACATGAATATATTGAGATTTAGTTAATAATAATATGTTGAATATATTGAGATTTAGTTAATAATAATATGTTGAAATTGTAGTTAAATGTTTTTAACTTTAAAATATTAATGAAAATTTTTGACAATATATTAATTAAAATATTTATTTAAAAATGTTTAATAACATTAATTTAAACATGTTTAAAGAAATGAATTAATGCAACATTAATTATTTAAACTATTAAAATAATAATTAACGTTAATATTAGCTAATTAAAACATTTATATAAAAATGGTCAATTATAATAAACATTAATTTTTAAAATTTAAAATCAATATTTTCATATTAATTAATAGTAATATTAAGTTAATTAATTAGAATATTTAAGAACATTAAATAAAATACTTGAGAATATATTAACTAAAATATATATATAAAAGTGTGTAAGGTGAGTGAAGATAAAACTTCATGAAGGGTGGTTAAACAGTGAAACAATTATTGCTATAATTGAGACACTTATTGGGTATAATATGAAAGTTTATATTATTGGGTTTAATAATAATTCTTATAACTTTTGTTTTAATATTACAGTTTATAATATTAAGTTTTTAATATATATGGCTTATAATATTTGCTTTTAATATTATGATTTACATTATGGAGTAATATGTTGGGTTATAATATATATTCTAACATATAGGGTTTATAATTAGGCTTTAATATTGGGTTTATAATGTTTGGGTTTATAATATTGTGTTTAATATTTAAAGTTTTAATATCGAGGATTATAATATTTTTGTTCATAATATTGATTCTTAGGGTTTATTGATCTCTTGTGTTTTTAATATTGATCTCTTGGGCTTATAGATGCCTTAGTTATTTAATATTTATCCCTTCGGTTCATGAATTTCTTTGGTTTGTAATATTAAATCCTTGGGTTTATTAGTCCATTTGGTTTATAATATTAATAGCCCCTTGGGTTTTTAATCTCTTGAGTTTAAAATATTAATTCTTGTGGTTTATTAATCTCATGATTTTAAAATATTAATTCTTATGCTTTATTAATTTCTTGGTTTATAATATTCATATTTATCCCTTTGGTTCACCAATTCCTTTGGTTTATAATATTAAACCCTTGGGTTTATTAGTTCATTCGGTTTATATTATTAATAATATCTTCGATTTATTAATCTCTTCACTTTAAATTTTAATTATTAGGTTTTATTAATTTCTTAGGTGTTCAGTTTAAGATATCAATTATTAGGGTTTATTCATCACCTCAGTTTCTAATTCTTTGGTTTGGTAATATTAGGTGTTAAATATTAGTGTTACATTTTAATATTAATGCATGGTCCAATGTCACATTATGAAAAACATTGTCTTAATATGAAAATTAGCCATGGGCTACCATTGTTAATCATAGTTAGTTGTAGTAAATGAAGGTCTTCCATGGTCGAATGTCACATTGTGACAAAGATTGTCTGAACATGCATATGAACCATGGCAAACCATGGTCATTCTTTGTCCTACATCGCATTGTCACAACAATTGTCTCAATGTTTAAATCAAGCATGCTCAACTATGTTTATTTGACAGTTTATAGTATTTATCTAAATGTTTTTATATACTTGAGATTTATAATATTTATCTAAAGGTTTTATATACTTTAGTTTTATAATATTAATATCTTAGGTTTAATATTATTCCCTTGAGCTTATAATATTAATAATCATGTGAGTTTATCGAACCTTTTTGTTTAAGATATTAATGTTTAGGCTTTATTAATCTCTTATGTTTTTCGTATTGAATTGTTCACCTTATTGATCCCTTACGTTTTAAATATTTATCCATTGGGATCGCCAATTCTTGTGGTTTATAATATAAAACCCTTGGGTTTATTATTTCTTTTCATTTATAATATTAATCCACCCTTCGGTCTTAGCATCTCTTGAGTTAAAAATATTTATTCTTAGGGTTTATTAATTTCTTAGATTTTTGAGATAAAAATATTAAGTCTGAGGCTTTATTAATCTCTTGTATTTTTAATATTGATCCCTTGGCTTTATTGATCCATTCAGTTTTAAATATTTATCCCTTCAGTTCACCAATTCCTTTGATTTGTAATATCAAACCCTTGGTGTTATTAGTTCTTTATGTTTAAAATATTAATAACCCCTTCGGTTTATTAATCTCTTGAATTTAAAATATTAATTCTTAGGGTTTGTTAATCTCTTGATTTTAAAATATTAATTATTAGGGTGTATTACTTTCTTGGTTTATAATATTAATATTTTATACATGGATACATAATCACTTTGGTTTATAATACTAATATAAATTTATTACTTTTGAGTTTATAATATTAATATATTTAGTTTAAAAATATATTTTTTATTTAAGTATGTTATTAAGTTTATGTCAGCTCTTTTTTTTTAGTTTAAAATTTTTATTCTTAGGGTTTAATAATATTTTTTGTTTTTAATATTGATCCCTTGGCCTTATTGATCATGTAATTTTTTAATATTTATCCCCTCGGTTCACCGATTCCTTTGGTTTATAGTATTAAACCCTTGCGTTTATTAGTTCTTTTGGTTTATAATATTAATAATCCCTTGGGTTTATTAATCCTTTGAGTCTTAATATTATGATTTACATTATGACATAATATGTTGAGTTATAATATAGATTCTAATATATATCGTTTATAATTAGGGGTTAATATTGGGTTTATAATATTTGGGTTTAATATTAGAGTTTATAATATTGTGTTTAATATTTAGAGTTTATAACATTTGGGATTATAATATTTCGGTTCATAATATTGACTCTTAGGTTTTCTTGATCTCTTGTGTTTTTTATATTCATCCTCTCACCTTTACAATTCCCTTGGAATAACAATATTTGCTATTGAAACTTTTGTTCTTTGTTTTACATAATATTAAACCCTTGGATTTATTATGTTGGTTTTAAATATTATCGCTTGTAGGTTTATTAATCTCTTAAGTTTAAAATATTAAGTCTTGAGGTTTATTAATATGAGTTTAAATATTAATTCTTGTGCTTTATTAATTTATTTAGTTTTATAATGGCATATTGCCTCCTTTAGGATGTAACTCCTTTGGTTTATAATAAACCCTTGGTTTATTAGTTCTTTTATTTTATAATATTAATAATCCTTTCATTTTTATTAATCTCTTGTCGATAGGGCTTTCATAGTCCGAAATATACATTAAAAATATTGTCTCAATATGAAAATCACCCATGGAAAACCACGATCATTCTTCACCCAACGTCGCATTGTGACAACATTTGTCTCAATGTTTAAATCAAGCATGCTCAACCATGTTTATTTTATGGTTTATAGTATTTATCGAAAGAGTTTTATATAGTTGAGGTTTATAATATTTATCTAAAGGTTTTTATATACTTGAGGTTTATAATATTAGTACCTTAGGTTTAATATTATTCCCTCGAGTTTATAATATTTATAATCATTTGAGTTTATCAAACCTTTTTGTTTAAGATATTAATTTTTATGCTTTATTAATATCTTATGTTTTTCATATTGATCCCTTCACCCTATTGATTACTTTAGTTTTTAATATTTATCCCTTGGGTTTATAATATAAATCCCTTGGGTTTATTAGTTTTTTTCATTTATAATATTAAACCACCCTTGGATCTAAGAATATATTGAGTTAAAAATCTTAATTCTTAAGGTTTATTAATTTGTTAGGTTTTTGAGTCCCTTAGATTTTTAATATTTATTCCTTCGATTTCACTAATTCCATTGGTTTGTAATATTAAACCCTTGGGTTTATTATGTTGGTTTATCATATTAATAACCCTTTTGGTTTATTAATCTCTTAAGTTTAAAATATTAAGTCTTGGGGTTTATTAATCTCTTGAGTTTAAAATAGTAATTGTTCTACGTTATTAATTTATTGGTTTATAATATTAATATTTATCCCTTGGGTTCACCAACTCCTTTGTTTTATAATATTAAATTGTTGGGTTTATTGGTTCTTTTGGTTTATAATATTAATAATCCCTTTGGTTTATTAGTCTTTTCACTTTAAATTATTAATTTTTAGGGTTTATTCATCTCTTACGTTTTAAGTTTAAGATATTAATTATTATGGTTTATTTATCCCTTGAGTTTTCTAATTCTTTGGGTTGGTAATATTAGGTGCTAAATATTAGTCTTACACTTTAATATTAATGCATGGTCCAATGTCACATTATGAAAAAACATTGTCTCAATATTAAAATCAGTCATGGGCTACCATTGTTAATCATAGTTAGTCGTAGTCAATGAAGGTCTTCCATTGTTGAATGTCACATTGTGACAAATATTGTCTCAATATGAAAATCACCCATGGAAAACCAAGATCATTCTTCACCCAACGTCACATTGTGACAACATTTGTCTCAATGTTTAAATCAAGCATGCTCAACCATGTTTATTTTATGGTTTATAATATTTATCTAAAGATTTTTATATAGTTGAGGTTTATAATATTTATCTACAGGTTTTATATACTTGAGGTTTATAATATTAATATCTTAGGTCTAATATTATTCCCTTGAGTTTATAATATTAATAATCATGTGAGTTTATCAAACCTTTTTGTTTAAGATATTAATTTTTAGGCTTTATTAATATCTTATGTTTTTCATATTGATCCCTTCAGCTCATTGATCACTTAAGTTTTTAATATTTATCCATTGGGTTTATAATATAAATCCCTTAGGTTTATTATTTTTTTCATTTATAATAATAAACCACCCTTGGATCTAAGAATCTCTTGAGTCAAAAATATTAATTCTTAGGGTTTCTTATTTTCTTAGGTTTTTGAGATAAATATATTAATTCTTAGGCTTTATTAATCTATTTTGTTTTAATATTGATCCCTTGGCCTTATTATTCCCTTAGATTTTTAATATTTATCCCTTCGATTGACCAATTCCTTTGGTTTGTAATATCAAACACTTGGTGTTATTAGTTTTTTATGTTTAGAATATTAATAACCCCTTGGTTTATTAATCTCTTGAGTTTAAATCAAGCATATTAATAACCCCTTGGTTTCGCCAATTCTTTTGGCTTAGAATATAAAACCCTTGAGTTTATTATTTCTTTTCATTTATAATATTAATCCACCCTTGGGTCTTAGCATCTCTTGAGTTAAAAATATTAATTCTTAGGGTTTACTAATTTCTTCATTTTTTGAGATAAAAATATTAATTTTTAGGCTTTATTAATCTCTTGTGTTTTTAATTTTGATCCCTTATGTTTTTAATATTTATCCCTTCGGTTCACCAATTCCTTTGGTTTGTAGTATCAAACCCTTGGTGTTATTAGTTCTTTATGTTTATAATATTAATAACCTCTTCGGTTTATTAATATCTTGAGTTTAAAATATTAATTATTAGTGGTACCCGATCTCTTGAGTTTAAAATATTAATTATTAGGGTGTAGTAATTTCTTGGTTTATAATATTAATATTTATCCCTTTATTTCACCAATTAATTTGCTTTATAATACTAAACCCTTGGGTTTATTACTTATTTTGGTTTATAATATTAATAATGTCTTGGAATTATTAATCTATTTAATTTAAAATATCAATTATTAGGGTTTATTAATTTCTTAGGTTTTTGAGTTTAAAAATTTTATTCTTAGGGTTTAATAATCTTTTTTGTTTTAATATTGATCCCTTGGCCTTATTGATCGTGTAGGTTTTTAATATTTATCCCCTCAGTTCACCGATTTATTTTGGTTTATAATATTAAACCCTTGTGTTTATTAGTTCTTTTGGTTTATAATATTAATAATACCTTGGGTTTATTAATCTTTTGAGTTTTAATATTATGATTTACATTATGGTGTAATATGTTGGGTTATAATATAGATTCTAATATATATCAGTTATAATTAGGAGTTAATATTGGGTTTATAATATTTGGGTTTAATATTATGGTTTATAATATTTTGTTTAATATTTAGATTTTATAAAATTGGGGATTATAATATTTTTGTTCATAATATTGATTCTTAGGTTTTATTGATCCCTTAGGTATTTAATATTTATCTATTGGTGTCACCAATTCCTTTGGTTTGTAATATTAAACCCTTGGATTTATCATGTTGGTTTATAATATTAATAACCCCTTGGGTTTATTAATCTCTTAAGTTTTAAAATATTAAGTCTTGGGGTTTATTAATCTCTTGAGTTTAAAATATTAATTCTTCTGCTTTATTAATTTATTGGTTTATAATATTAATATTTATCCTTTGGGTTCACCAAATCCTTTGGTTTATAATATTAAACCCTTGGGTTTATTAGTTCTTTTGTTTTATAATATTAATAATCCCTTTGGTTTATTAGTTTTTTCACTTTAAATTATTAATTTTTTGGGTTTATTCATTTCTTACATTTTAAGTTTAAGATATTAATTATTAGGGTTTGTTAATCCCTTGAGTTTTCTAATTCTTTGGGTTGGTAATATTAGGTGTTAAATACTAGTCTTACACTTTAATATTGATCCATGGTCCAATGTCACATTATGAAAAACATTGTCTCAATATTATAATCAGCCATCGGCTACCATTGTTAATCATAGTTAGTCGTAGTCAATGGAGGCTTTCCATGGTCGAATGTCACATTCTGAAAAATATTGTATCAATATGAAAATCACACATGGAAAACCGTGAACATTCTTCACCCAACATCGCATTGTGACAACAATTGTGTCAATGTTTAAATCAAGCATGCTCAACCATGTTTATTTTATGGTTTATAGTATTTATCTAAAGATTTTTATATAGTTGAGGTTTATAATATTTATCTAAAGGTTTTTATATACTTGAGGTTTATAATATTAGTACCTTAGGTTTAATATTATTCCCTCGAGTTTATAATATTTATAATCATGTGAGTTTATCAAACCTTTTTGTTTAAGATATTAATTTTTATTCTTTATTAATCTCTTATGTTTTTCATATTGATCCCTTCACCCTATTGATCACTTTAGTTTTTAATATTTATCCCTTGGGTTTATTAGTTTTTTTCATTTATAATATTAAACCAACCTTGGATCTAAGAATCTCTTGAGTTAAAAATCTTAATTCTTAAGGTTGATTAATTTCTTAGGTTTTTGAGATAAAAATATTAATTTTCAGGATTTATTAATATATTATGTTTTTAATATTGATCCCTTAGATTTTTAATATTTATTCCTTTGATTTCACTAATTCCATTGGTTTGTAATATGAAACCCTTGGGTTTATTATATTGGTTTATCATATTAATAACCCCTTGGGTTTATTAATCTCTTAAGTTTAAAATATTAAGTCTTGGGGTTTATTAATCTCTTGATTTTAAAATAGTAATTGTTCTGCTTTATTAATTTATTGGTTTATAATATTAATATTTATCCCCTGGGTTCACCAACTCCTTTGTTTTATAATATTATACCGTTGGGTTTATTTGTTATTTTGGTTTATAATATTAATAATCCCTTTGGTTTATTAGTCTTTTCACTTTAAATTATTAATTTTTAGGGATTATTAATTTCTTATGTTTTAAGTTTAAGATATTAATTATTATGGTTTATTTATCCCTTGAGTTTTCTAATTCTTTGGGTTGCTAATATTAGGTGCTAAATATTAGTCTTACACTTTAATAGTAATGCATGGTCCAATGTCACATTATGAAAAACATTGTCTCAATATTAAAATCAGCCATGGGCTACCATTGTTAATCATAGTTAGTCGTAGTCAATGAAGGTCTTCCATGGTCGAATGTCACATTGTGACAAATATTGTCTCAATATGAAAATCACTCATGGAAAAACATGATCATTCTTCACCCAACGTCGCATTGTAACAACATTTGTCTCAATGTTTATATCAAGCATGCTCAACCATGTTTATTTTATGGTTTATAATATTTATCTAAAGAGTTTTATATAGTTGAGGTTTATAATATTTATCTAAAGGTTTTATATACTTGAGGTTTATAATATTAATATCTTAGGTCTAATATTATTCCCTTGAGTTTATAATATTAATAATGATGTGAGCTTATCAAACCTTTTTGTTTAAGATATTAATTTTTAGGTTTTATTAATCTCTTATGTTTCTCATATTGATCCCTTTGCCTTATTGATCACTTAAGTTTTTAATGTTTATCCCTTGGGTTTATTATTTTTTTCATTTATAATATGAAACCACCATTGGATCTAAGAATCTCTTGAGTCAAAAATACTAATTCTTAGGGTTTATTAATCTATTTTGTTTTAATATTGATCCCTTGGCCTTATTAGTCCCTTAGATTTTTAATATTTGTCCCTTCGATTGACCAATTCCTTTGGTTTGTAATATCAAACACTTGGTGTTATTAGTTTTTTATGTTTAGAATATTAATAACCCCTTGGCTTATTAATCTATTGAGTTTAAAAAATTGATTCTTAGGGTTTGTTAATCTCTTGAGTTTAAAATATTAATTATTAGGGTGTATTAATTTCTTGGTTTATAATATTATTATTTATCCGTTGGGTTCACCAATTACTTTGGTTTATAATATTAAACCCTTGGGTTTATTACTTCTTTTGGTTTATAGTATTAATAATGTATTGGGCTTATTAATCTATTTAATTTAAAATATTAATTATTAGGGTTTATTAATTTCTTAGTTTTTTGAGTTTAAAAAATTTATTCTTATGGTTTAATAATCTTTTTTGTTTTTAATATTGATCCCTAGGCCTTATTGATAATGTAGGTTTTTAATATTTATATTCTTGCTTCACAGATACCTTTGGTTTAGAATATTAAACCATTGCGTTTATTAGTTCTTTTGGCTTATAATATTAATAATCCCTTCAGTTTATTAATATTTTGAGTTTTAATATTGTAATTTACATTATGGTGTAATATTTTGCATTATAATATAGATTCTAATATATAGTGTATATAATTAGAGGTTAATATTGTGTTTATAATATTTGGGTTTAATATTAGGGTTTATAACATTGTGTTTAATAGTTACAATTTATAGCATTGGGTATTATAATATTTCCGTTCATAATATCTATTTTTAGGGTTTATTGATCTCTTGTGCTTTTAATATTGATCCATTGGCCTTATTGATCCCTTAGGTCTTTAATATTTATCCCTTCGGTTCACCAATTCCTTTGGTTTGTAATATTAAACCCTTGGGTTTATTATTTTTATTTATAATATTAATAACCCCTTGGGTTTATTAATCTCTTAAGTTTAAAATATTAAGTCTTAGGGTTTATTAATCTCTTGAGTTTAAAATATTAATTCTTATTTTTTGTTAATTTCTTCGTTTATAATATTAAAATTTATCCCTTGGGTTCACCAATTCCTTTGGTTTATAATATTAAACCCTTGGGCTTATTAGTTCTTTTGGTTTATAATATTAATAATACCTTTATTTTATTAATCTCTTCACATTAAATTATTAATTCCTAGGGTTTATTCATTTCTTACATTTTGAGTTTATGATATTAATTATTAGGGTTTGTTAATCCCTTGAGTTTCCTAATTCTTTGGGTTGGTAATATTAGGCATTAAATATTAGTCATATACTTTAATATCAATGCATGGTCCAATGTGACATTATGAAAAACATTCTCTATATGAAAATCAACCATGGGCTACCATTTTTAATCACAGTTAGTCATAGTCAATCAAGGTCTTCCATGTTAGAATGTCACATTGTGACAAAGTTTGTCTCAATATGAAAATCAATCATGGAAAACCATGGTCATTCTTCGTCCAGTGTCACATTATGACAATAATTGTCTCAATGTTTAATTCAAACATGCTCAGCCATGTTTACTTGACGGTTTATAGTATCTATCTAAAGTTTTTTATATACTTGAGGTTTATAATATTAATCTCTTAGATTTAGTATTATTCTCTTGAGTTTATAATATTAATAATTATGTGAATTTATCAAACCTTTTTGTTTAAGATATTAATTTGCACACTTTATTAATATATTATGTTTTTCATATTGATCCCTTCGCCTTATTTATCCCTTAGGTTTTTAATATTTATCCATTGAGTTCACCAATTCTTTGGGTTTATGACATAAAACCTTTTGGTTGATTAGTCCTTTTTGTTTATAATATTAAGCCACACTTGGGTCTTATAATCTCTTGAGTTAAAAATATTAACTCTTAGTGTCTATTAATTTCTTAGGTTTTTTAGTTAAAAATATTACTTCTTATGGTTTTTTAATCTCTTGTGTTTTTAATATTGATCCCTTGACCTTATTGATCACTTATGTCTTTAATATTTATCCCTTGGGTTCACCAATTCCTTTGGTTAGTAATATCAAATCCTTGGCTTTATTAGTTCTTTTTGTTTATAATATTAATAATTCCTTGGGTTTATTAATCTCTCGAGTTTAAAATATTAATTCTTAGTCTTTATTAATCTCTTGAGTTTAAAATATTAATTATTAGGGTTTATTAATTTCTTGGTTTATAATATTAATATGTATCCTTGGGTTCACCAATTAATTTGGTTTATAGTATTAAACCCTTGGGTTTATTATTTCTTTGGTTTATAATATTAATAATGTCTTGGTTTTATTAATCTATTTAATTTAAAATATTAATTATTAGGGTTTATTAATTGCTTAGGTTTTTGAGTTTAAAAAAAAAATTATTCTTAGGGTTTAGTAATCTTTTGTGTTTTTAATATTGATACCTTGGCCTTATTGGTCGTGTATGTCTTTAATATTTATCCCTTGGGTTCAACGATTCCTTTGGTTTATAATATTAAACCCTTGCGTTTATTCATTCTTTTGGTTTATAATATTAATAATACCTTGGGTTTATTCATCTTTTGAGTTTAAAATATTGATTATGATGGTATTAATATCCTAGGTTTTTTAATATTAATTTCTCGAGGTTTATTAATTTCTTGGGGTTTATTAATTTCTTGTCATTTTAATACTAATACCTTGGCCTTATTGATCCCTTGGGTTTATTATTTACTTTTGTTTTTAATATCAATCCATTTTGTTTATTAATCCTTTATATTTTTTCTTTATTGGGTTTATAATATTAACAATCCGTAAAGTTGATTGTTATCTTCGGTTTATAATATTAATAATCACATGAGTTTATCATTAATTTGTATTTAAAATATTAATTCCTAGTCTTTATCAATCTATTCTCTTTTTAATATGGATCCCTTGGGCTTCTTGATCTCTTAGCTTTTTAATATTCTCCCGTTGGGTTCACTAATTCCTTGGGTTTATAATATTAGACCCTTGGGTTTATTAGTTCTTTTGGATTATAATATTAATAATCCCTTGGTATATTTGTAAGAGATATATACTTGTTATAAATAGTAGTAAAATACTAGTATTATGTTATATTTTAATTTTAGTATAGTTTTAGTTATAACTATTAATGTATTGAAAAAATTTAATAATATTTTATTATCAAATAATAAAATATATATATATATATATATATAAGTTTAATATATAGTATCAATATAGTTGATATTATTAATATATTACAAGTAGATATATAAGATATACTGGTAATTATATTCATAAATGTATAATGATTATTTTGGTAAAATACACGTGGTGGGTGGTGCATATAGGCCTATTGGGGTATATAAAACACAATAGTGAATGTAAAACCACATTGGTAAATGTGATTGTGCTAGTATTTATATATGTGAAATGTTTTCATTCCATTACCTAATGATATCCCTTACGATTTATGAATTGTTTTACCTCGTTTTCATGAATCAAATTTTTAGGTGATAATACTTCAGCTTGTGATTATTATTGTTGGATAAATTTTGAATTGTGTGTCATTCATACAATACACAACATAGGGCTTTGTATCCATATTATATGCATTCCATTTTCTTACCTAGGACTTTTCATGCCTCTATATAATTTTTCATTTAGAGTTTTTTCCAACTCTTTTTACCTCTTTCTCACACCGAATCCTAATTGAAACCTTAAGTGGTACTTAGTCATCTCTCCCATGATTATATCCAATTGTGCTGGGAGAAATATCATTGAAACATATGATCAATATTTGGATCTCTTTCAGCAGGTTGGGTGGTTGGAATTTTTCAACTCTTTCATGGTCTTATCAATGCGGTAGTAAAGGCCATCACCTCTAATTTTATTGGAAAAAGGAAAAGTTCATCGATGTGGAGATTCTAGTTGATGTTTATTTCATAGCTAGCATGAGTCATCTCTCAAAAAAGGGTGAAAAACGGTTGAAGAACTATCTTCTGTATCACGTACCATGGAGAAAGTTTCTAAAAAACAATAATTATGCATATAACTTCAAAGGTAAGCTAGTTACTCTTCTCAAACCTAGATGGCATGATTATCTATATTCTCTGCACTCTTGCATAACATTTGAAAGTAGATACAAGTTGGTGTTCATATACCACATTCATATTTTAATGGTTTTCTTCTGTTATAAGCTTAATATCCAATCTTACTTGTAAAAAATCCTCACCAAGATGCCCAAGACATATTAGGCCAAACATAAAAAAACCCTGATAAATATATTTTCCATCATCTTCTCATTTTCATTTTCATTAATAATCATGACTCAACAAAATGGAAGATGTTCGGGATGCCTTTATCCTTCAAAATTGTTATGAAGATCTTCTTATTATCGAAAAAAATTATCTTTCACCTATCGTTTCACACCTTCCTCCACGAGCCACATCATCTCCATTTTATTCTTAATTTGTTAATTTTTCATTACACCACCTTCCTGGTGAATGATTTCATTCTCTAAATATATTGATAATCCGTTCTCTGAAAATACATATGTATTTTATGTAATTTTTTTTATATTGTTTTAATTTGTGGATGTTTATCTTTGAACATGCTAATACTAATTTCACTTAAATAGAATTGAATTAATAAATTTTTATTTTGTTTTCCATTTATTTCTTAACATTTGATTTTTGGTCCTATTACTTAATATACATCCATACAAAGATAACTGGTTCACCTCACAAGTCACCAATTGTTGGCCACCCAACATGCTCCCCTCTCATTTTCCACGAGAAATGTGCTGCTTATTTTTATTTCCCTTTTTTTCTATTTTCATACCCAGCCTTGAACTCAAACGATGATTATGAATTTAAGGTACAATTTTTTCTTGTGGATTGTGACATGAATTTAATTTCATTTAATAATTGGTGTGTTAATGATCTCTAAGGAACTAGAAAAATCATCTCAAACTCTATTGTCATCGTTTGCTAGTCATTTTGTTTACACTAGGATGTTTCATCTCTTTCTAAAGTAATAATATCTCTCATGTTCTTGGAGCCACTTCACAAGGAAATAAAACTATTAAACCTAGCCCATGTTTGAATATAAATTTTTTATTATGCTTTATATATGCCCTTACTTTCATTTTTGGTTAAAATTGTGAATGATATCATGATCTCAATGTATCATCTAAGTCCAAGGATTATGTATGTTTTGTTGGTCCTGGACCTTGCCATAACATAGGTATACATGCTTGTGAAAGCGTTTATATTTATATATGTTAAATATTTTCATTCCATGACCTTATTAGGCTTTATTAATCCCTTGAGTTTCCTAATTCTTTGGGTTGGTAATATTAGGAATTAAATATTAGTCATACACTTTAATATTAATGCATGGTCCAATGTGACATTATGAAAAACATTCTCTGTATGAGAATAAACCATGGGCTACCGTTTTTAATCACAGTTATTCATAGTCAATCAAGGTCTTCCATGTTAGAATGTCACATTGTGAAAAAGTGTAACACCCCCAATTTATGTGTTTGAATTTCAAAGCTAGACATTGAACATTAATCCTAAGGGGAGTGGAACCCAAAGGACAAGTATTTTGTGAATGTAATTGAGTATTTAAATTGAGGAAATGAATAAAATGATTTTGTGCAGATTGACCAAAATGAAATGTATGAGATCACTTGCTAAATCCATGAGGATGGATAAGGCAAATACTATCCCCACAATCTTTCAAAAATCCTTGAAAGAAATTATCTCTAATTTAGATTTGTGAGGAAAAAATATAAATTCCCCAATGATGAGGAAAATAGTTGGGAAGAGGTAAAAAGCTGGAAAAGCTGAGGAAAAGCATAAAACAGCTTTAAAGAATCCCTAAAATGGGAAGCCTAGGCAAAGAGAAAGAAAAGCATCCTAATATTCTGGACACAGAATTAGAAACATGCTTTGGGGAACAATAGCTTAAATAAGATGCTCCTACACAGATTAGAGGTTAGTATGTTCTAGGAGAGGATCTCAGCTCGGGGGTGAGTTCTGCGAGATAGAAGAAATCTAAGGTTGGGAGGTTGGTCAATTGCATGAGTGGTATGTCTCTAAATTTATTGATATTTTTACTTCATATAGTATTAATTGGCTACATATAACAGTTGATTTATATGTTATTAGATTTATTAGTGATACATTTAACATAATTAATCATAGGGAATTCACCCTTATAATTCTGTATGGTTGTAGAGAAAAATTCTGTAGAGTAGAATCCAACAGAAACTCTAAACCAAGGTTGGTTTAAATCTGAGGATACATATCCCCTACAGATAATTTATTTTAAATTACTTCTGATCCATGGATATAAGTTTATGAGCAAGAAAATACCAGTAGATAAACTAAATTTTAAGTTGTGCGTTAATGAGAAAGAAAAGATTGTATAGACTGACTTTAGGGTCAGCACATCATTCATAATTAACTAGAAGCCCAATAGAAAGTATTTCTAAATATAAGAAGTTAATACTACCACAGAAGGAAGCAAATATTATTTATGAGACTGCTCATTAGTATTTATATTAAGAAACCATTCCCACACTAGAGGACAGAACTAATAGACGAAAGAAAGTTAAGTAATTAAACAACATACATGTTCACCACAGCAGGGCATATTTAAATATATGTATTCTAGTCTATCATGTGAACCCAAGGCAAGGGTGAAAAAGGGCAAATTATAAATGCAATTGTCTTCTAGATGTAAAAATAGAAATACATATTCGTACACCACCTGTAGAGAAATTGAGAAAATTAACCTGTGTAATTGAATAACAAAGATATAGAACAGAGCTGGTAATATGTTGCACTACTCCCAAAATTATTGAAGAGACTTAAATGTTGTTACTATCAAAAAAAAAAATACAAACTGATGTGGTATGAGAGCCACATGCAAATGTCCTGAATAAAACATCTAACTACTACGAGCATAGTAGCTACAGAACCAATTGCTTGAAAACCATAATAAAATGTGTAGTTATAAGAATACAGGCCACTAATGTACGATAGGGAGAAGAACAGTACATTATTCACAAAAATACCACCAGGTTCATGAATATAGCCTAATGATTGTATGGCCTGAAAGCCTCCAGGCAATAAAATACACATAGAAATCCACTACATCACAATGGGTATTATGGACAGTAAAATACAACAGAGATATTAAAAAATAAATAAAAAATCCAAGCGATTATCAGCCACTGTGGTCTATGGACAATGTCATAATGTTCCTATAGACTGATATAAAGGAACATTTGGTGTCGGGACTTAACAATTATAATTGTCAAAATTTTACAACTTATCAAACAAATTTTAAGCGGTCAGGAAAATTATTGAACAATGAGAGGAGAACGGACTTCCTCTAACCAGTGTTCGGTGAATACCAACCTGCAAGTGGCAAGAGGGGACAATGTTAATGTCGAATGGAGCCACGACTCTCATTTATCAAGAGAGAGAGAGTAATACGCAAGTCGTAGTTACCTGTAAGAGACAGAAACACCAAAATCAATACGATGTCGAACGCGACGAAGGAGATTAACCCTAAAATAATAAAATTATAAATAAGAAGGGAATAGCTACCTAGTGTGGGGAAATCTCCAATCCATCCATGACCTATTACACATAAATAGGAATTGGTCATAAATAAATATAAACTGTAGGTCGGCGTTCAAATTTAAACCATGAAACGATAACTCTGGTGAACGAATAGCAAGAATGGAGCTCTACACAGGTCGAAAAGAGGAAAACAAAACGAACCAGAATGTTGAGAGGGGTAGCATCCCTCTAGCGCCTTGTGAATAATCTGAGAGAAACCCTCGACGAGCATATGGAGGAGGGTAAGATGCTCCAAAAAACCAAGAGCCGTAGTTCCTCTCTAGCTCTTGAGGAT
The DNA here is from genome assembly GCA_034641835.2 of Pinus albicaulis. Classification (NCBI taxonomy): domain Eukaryota; kingdom Viridiplantae; phylum Streptophyta; class Pinopsida; order Pinales; family Pinaceae; genus Pinus; species Pinus albicaulis. Next base: position 160,895 of record JAXQQM020081480.1, read on the forward strand.
ACGGGCAAGGAAACACCAACACTGTGAATTAAACCTATGCAAATCGAAGCCCTGGAAATCGAAATAATAAATTCTCTGCAAAAGAAAAATAGAACCTATTGTCAGAAGGCAATAGAGTCTTGACAAATTGTTAGATTCAACTAAATCTGCAACTAAACAATGGCAAGTGATCCATCTAAATCCAAAAATCTTAGCGCTGGCTCGAAGCAAGCCGTGTAGCTCCACGAAAGGGAAGCCATGGTAAACAATAATAATAGAGCGTAAAATTTCAGAACTATGAAAATTGCATACCTGAATCAAAAATTTTAGCTCAGAGATACGCCAGAGACTGCACTGAGTCTCGCTCAGCTTCCTATGGCATCAAATTCCATTTTCATGCAACAAACCAAATGTGTAGGAAAGGAAAAGAAAACGACGAACGAATTTACATGATGAATTTATATCCATATCTCCTGAATCGATCCACAAAACCCTAACGCACAGGATGAAACAGAGTCATCCACATGGAAAGATCCTAAGGGAGAAGCCACAGATCGAAGGGTTTAATGTGTCATGTACATCATCCATCAAACAATTAATATGACAAACAACGCAATTAAATGTCCCAGCGTCCTGGCCGTGCCATATAAAATTAACTTGGCAACACAGTACACCGACGGACTGAGTCCAGAGCTACGTGGAGTAATCTTTTGTGGCCACGAATGAACAAACAACCCCTTTACAACCTCTGAGACGAGACTATAAATCATATACGAGATTGTGTGGAATCTAGCGTCCCGTCTCAAACCACAATTATATCAAACCAAATTACAAAATTGTATTACGTGGAAGCCAACACAGATGATGTCAAACCTTGATACAAACGACGACGAGAAGTAAATAAATAGACACGAGTGCTATGTACATATAGTCATAACCATAGGTGAATTTCATATTACTAAGGGTTTTATATCATCAACAAGTGGAGACATGTAGTGATAGACATGGGAAATCGAAGTGTTTGCATATAGATCCTTTGACATATAACGATGTGGGAAAATGTGTGAAATCGAATTGATTACACATATGTTTATCAACAATGCGAATATGTTTGGTGTGCAAAGGTTGATTTTATATAAACAAGGGCGAGACATAAAATGGTTGCTGATAAATAAAACCATGATGGTTTATGTTAAATATAGTTACGTTTGTTACCAATCCATCTATTTTCTATTTGGGTCACAAATCTATTAAATTCCTAGGTGGTAGGATGTAATGGACGTATGGAAATATATCAGAATTGGGGAAAACAATCTGAATTAAATAATACCTTATAAATCTGCAAAGAATAGTATGACACCTTGCTAGGATTAAACCAGAAAGGTTGAATGAAAAACAAATTTGGGGAACGAAATTGGGAGGTGTGACAAATGGTATCAAAGTCCAAGTTATAAAACTAGGCTGGTGACATTGTGCTCACTGTTGCTGTGTGTTCACTGTATAAATTGATTTTGTGAAGAAAAAAAAATTATATTTTTATTTCCACTGATCTGTGTTGTGTAGTGTACAGTGGTGATGGAATGGCAGAAGGTGATGAAATTTATGTTGATCTGCGTGATGAGGATAATGCACCAGATCCCAATGCGCCCATTATGGCTATGTTGTGGGAGTTGCAACAAGAGTTGGATGAGATAAAAAGCCAGAATGACAGATTGTCATTAGCCAGTGAGGAGCAGGAAAATCTCATCAGAGAATTAACTTCGCGGAACAGCCAAGAAGGTGAAGGTTCTGGAAAGAGGAAGACTGATGAGTCTGAGGATGATGATGTTGTTAGGCATCAATACAAGAAGAAAAAGGAATTACAGGGGGAATTCCGAAAAATCAAACCTCCCTCCTATGATGGGGAGAAGGAGGAAGATGCGGAAGCTTGGTTATTGAACATGATTAAGTATTTCCAGGTCTATGAATATGAAAGAAATATGAAGGCCAGCTTAGCTGTTTACCAGCTACAAGGTAAAGCTACCTTGTGGTGGGAAGAGACGAAAACGGTCCATGCCATGGATGAAAAGACAGTTACTTCAAAAGATTTCCAAGTTAAGTTCAAAAATCGCTACTTGAATGAGCATTACTATGATGAAAAAGCAAAGGAATTCCATGAACTTAGACTGGGACAGCTCACTATTGATGAGTTTGTTACTAAGTTTACAAATCTGCTAAGATATGTACCCTACATAAGGGAAGAAAAGGAAAAAGTACAAAGGTTTATGAATTGTTTGTCTACTGTATACAAAGAGAAAATCGAGTTTTACAACCCAAAAAAAATGGACGAAGCTATTAGAAAAGCTAGATTATGTTACCAATAGTTCAAAGGAAAAATTGAACAAGGGAAAAGCTGGGTAAATAAGAATGAGTTCAAAGGGAGGAAACAGAAACCAGCCTATTTGAAGAATTTTGGCAGAGATCATCAGCGGAAAAAATTTAATAAACCCAAAGAAAGTCAAACTGCTCAGTCCCAAGTGGCCTCAAAACAAATAGATGGAGACAGTAAGAAGGAGGGCACAGTGAAAATGAGAGCACCCCTGAAATGTTGGGGATGTGGAGAACCCCATCTGTTGAGAGATTGTCCCCATCGAAAAATTCAGATGATTATGAGAGATCGAGAAGCCACTATAGTAAATGAAATAGTGAGAAATATACCAACTATTAGTGCAGCCTTGGAAAATCGACCAACAGAACATCGAGCTACCATGGTGGAAATGGAGGGTAAGATTTCTGACCAATCTGTTACTGTTATGATTGATCTGGGTGCTTCTTTGAGTTACATTAGTCCAAATATTGTAGAAAAATGTAACCTAAAAACTGAAAAATTTCAGTAGTCGTGGTTGGTACAGCTGGCCACTGGAACTAAGAGAAAGGTAACACATAAACTGCCCCACACAGCAATCAAATTAAATGATTTTCAAACAGAAGTAAATTTGAACATTCCGCCCTTAGTTTCATATGACCTACTGATAGGAATGGATTGGCTGGAAAAGAAGAAATCTCTGATGAACTGCTGGGATAAGACTTTGCATTGTGTAGATGAGGAAGGGAAACCTTTTATTCTCAAAGGAAAATCAAAACCTATCTCTGTAAGACAAATTTCAGCATTTCAATTAAAAAGAATAGCTAGAAAAGGATATCAAGTTTATGTGGTACATGTGGAAGAATAGAACAGAAAACTGAAGAAAACTTGCTAGATGTATTACTAGTGATAAGGGAATTTAAAGAATTTTTTCCAGATGAAATCCCTCATCTTCCCCCCAAAAGAGAGATTGTCTTCTCAATTTATCTGGTGCCGGGAGCAACACCTGTCTCCCGAGCACCTTGTCGAATAAGTCCCCTTGAACTTATGGAACTGAAAATGCAATTGCAAGAACTGTTAGATAAAGGTTATATCCGACCGAGTGTGTCTCCTTGGGGAGCACCGCTGCTGTTGGTAAAAAAGAAATATGGAACCTTTAGGATGTGCATTGATTATCATGAACTGAATAAGTTGACCATTGAGAATAGATACCCTTTACCTAGAATTGATGATCTTTTTGACCAAGTGAGAGGAGCTTCAGTATTTTCAAAGATTGATTTAAGGACTGGTTATCACCAGCTTAGAATTAAAGAGGAATACGTCAACAAAATAGCCTTTCGAACCCGGTATGGTTACTACGAATTTGTATTCCTACCTTTTGGTTTGAAAAATGCCCCTTCCACATTTATGTGCCTGATGAACAGTGTGTTAAATACGTACTTGGATAAATTTGTCCTTATGTTCATAGATGATATTTTATTCTACTCAAAATGTGAGGAGGAACATAAAGAACATTTGAGGATAGTGCTGCAAACTCTGAAGGAAAACCAACTATATGCCAAGTTCAGCAAATGTGAAGATCCAATACTTGGGGCATATTATTTCTGAACAAGGCCTTGTTGTTGACCCTCAAAAGATAAAGGCTATAAAGGAATGGCCTGTACCAACTGATGTTTCAGCAGTGAGATCATTCATGGGGATTGCAAGCTATTATCGCAGATTTGTGGAGAGGTTTTCTGCCATAGCACATCCCATAACATCATTACAAAGGAAGGGTGTCAAATTTGAGTGGACCGAAAAATGTCAAAACAGTTTTGACCAATTAAAACTAAAACTTACTACCGCCCCTATCTTGAAGATTTCAGATCCTGATAAAGAATTTGTTGTATGTACAGATGCCTGTAGAGAGGGGTTGGGAGGAGTTTTTTTGCACGAAAATTCAGTTATTTCCTATGAATCTAGGAAACTGAAGATACATGAACAGAATTATAGTGCCTATGATTTAGAATTAGCAGCTATTATCCATGCTTTGAAAATGTGGCGACAATATCTCCTTGGAAAAAAATTTATATTGATGACTGATCATATTAGTCTCAAATATTTCTTTTCCCAAACTGATTTGAATGTTAGACAAGCCAGATGGCTGTCTTTTCTAAGTGAATTTGACATGGATATAAAGCATATCAGAGGGAAAGAAAATAAAATTGCTGATGCTTTAAGTAGAAATGCTTTTCAAATTATAGGCAGTAGTGAAAGTAGTGCCCAGTGTGATTTAGAGGGGTTAGTGAAACAGGCAGGAGACCAGGATCCCAATTATGAGAACCTACAAGTGAAAATCCTAAAGAAGGATATTGCTGGTTTCACTCAAAACCAAAAAGGGTTGATCTACTCCCAAGACAGATTGTATATTCCCAATGTAGAATCCTTAAAAAGGGAAATTTTAGATGAATATCACAAACATCCATATGCAGGACATCCAGGATATCAGAAAATGTTAACAGCCCTGAAAAAGAAGTTGTTCTGGCCAGGAATGAAAAGAGATGTAGAAAAATATTTAGCTAGATGTAAGGAATGTCAACTAGTTAAAGTTGAACATCAGCATCCTGCTGGTCTTTTAAACCCCTTTCCAATTGCAGAATGGAAGTGGGACATAGTTTTGATGGATTTCATAACAGGATTTCCCAAAACCATATACCAACATGATTCCGTGATGGTGGTAGTAGACACTTCAACAAAATCTGCCCATTTTATACCAGTGAAATCTACCTTTGGGATAGCTCAAGTAGTGAATGTGTTCCTGAAGGAGGTAGTAAGGCTCCATGGGGTGCCAAAGGTGATTGTTTCTGACCGAGATGCGAATTTTACAGCAGCTTTTTGGAAAGGACTATTTGGAGGTATGGGTACTAAATTGAATTTTAGTACTGCTTACCACCCTCAGACAGATGATCAAATGGAAAGAACTAATCAAATTTTGGAGGACATGCTGAGAATGTATGTGATGGATAGGCCATCAAAGTGAAAAGATTACTTGCATTTAGCTGAATTTGATTATAATAACAGCTACCAATCCTCCATCAAAATGAGTCCGTTTGAGGCACTATATGGAAGGAAGTGTCGTACTCCTTTGAGCTAGAGTCATCCAGAAGATAAAATAATGTTGGGACGAGATGCTTTACAAGAGATGGAAAGAATTGTCAAACAGATACAAAGAAACATCAAGACAGCACAAGATCGCCAGAAGAACTATGCCGATAAGAAAAGAGTGCACTGAGAGTTTAAAGTGGGGGAGCATGTGTATTTGGGTATTAAACCTAAAAAGAGCACCCTTTATGCTGGAAGTTGTGCAAAACTGGCTCTTAGATACTCTGGTCCTTTTGAAGTATTAGAAAGGGTGGGACCAGTGGCTTACAAGCTGGCCTTACGACCCCATGTTAGAGTTCATGATGTGTTTCATGTTTCGTTATTAAAAAAATATGTGCATGCTGCTTCTCACATCGTTGATTGAAATGTTGTACAGGTGGAACCAGAAGGGGAGTTTCTGACAGAACCACTTCAAATATTGGAGCGGGAAGAAATTGAATTGAGGAGCCAAACAATAGCAAGAGTAAAGGTGCAGTGGAAGCACTTTACTGCTGAAGAAGCTACCTGGGAAAGAGAGGCTGAAATGATGGAAAGATATCCATTTTTGTTTGAAAAATGAACTCTAGTAGTTGAATAACAACACCGAGGATGGTGTTTATTTTCAGAGGGGGAATATGTAACACCCCCAATTTATGTGTTTGAATTTCAAAGCTGGACATTGAACTTTAATCCTAAGGGGAGTGGACCCCATAGGACAAGTATTTTGTGAATGTAATTGAATATTTAAATTGAGGAAATGAATAAAATGATTTTGTGCAGATTGACTAAAATGAGATGTATGAGATCACTTGCTAAATCCATGAGTATGGTTAAGGTAAATATTGTCCCCACAATCTTTCAAAAATCCTTGAAAGAAATTATTTCTAATTTATATTTGTGAGGAAAAAATCTAAATTCCCCAATGATGAGGAAAATAGTTGGGAAGAGGTAGAAAGCTGGAAAAGTTTAGGAAAAGCATAAAACAGCTTTAAAGAATACCTAAAATGGGAAGCCTAGGCAAACAAGAAGAAAAGCATCCTGATGTTCTGGACGCAGAATTAGAAACATGCTTTGGGGAACAATAGCTTAAATAAGCTTCTCCTACACAGATTAGAGGTTAGTCTGTTCTAGGAGAGGATCTCAGCTCGAGGGTGAGTTCTAGGAGACAGAAGAACTCTAAGGTTGGGAGGTTGGTCAATTGCATGAGTGGTATGTCTCTAAATTTATTGATATGTTTACTTCCTATAGTATGAATTGGCTACATATAACAATTGATTTATATATTATTAGATTTATTAGTGCTACATTTAACAGAATTAATCATAGGGCATTCACCCTTATAATTCTGTATGGTTGTAGAGAAAAATTCTGTAGAGTAGAATCCAACAGAAACTCTAAACCAAGGTTGGTTTAAATCTGAGGATACATATCCCCTACAAATAATTTATTTTAAATTACTTTTGATCCATGGATATAAATTTATGAGCATGATTAGGATAAGTAGTATGGGAGTTTCTGTACTATACTAGAAAATACCAGTAGATAAACTGAAGTTTAAGTTGTGCATTAGTGAGAAAGAAAAGATTGTATAGACTGACTTTAGGGTCAGCACATCATTCATAATTAACCAGAAGCCCAATAGAAAGTATTTCTGCATATAAGAAGTTAATGGTACAGCAGAAGGAAGAAAATATTAATTATGAGACTGCTCATTAGTATTTATATTAAGGAACCATTCCCACACTAGAGGACAAAACTAATAGATGAAAGAAATTTAAGTAATTAAACAGCATACAGGTTCACCACAGCAGGGCATATTTAAATATATGTATTCTAGTCTATCATGTGAACCCAAGGAAAGGGTGAAAAAGGGAAAATTATAAATGCAATTGTCTTCTAGATGTAAAAATAGAAATACATATTCATACACCACCTGTAGAGAAATTGAGAAAATTAACTTGTGAAATTTAATAACAAAGATATAGAACAGAGCTGGTAATATGTTGCACTACTCCCAAAATTATTGAAGAGACTTAAATACTGTTACTATCAAAAAAAAAATACAAATTGATGTGGTATGAGAGCCACTTGCAAATGTCCTGAATAAAACATCTAACTACTACGAACATAGTAGCTACAGAACCAATTGCTTGAAAACCATGATAAAATGTGTAGTTATAAGAATACAGGCCACTAATGTACGATAGGGAGAAGAATGTAGGTTTTAACCCTGAACAGAAATTATCTACACACGAATCTTATTAACAGAAAATAAACAATAGCGAGAGCATAAAACATAAAACAAAAAAACACAGAGATTTTCCCGTGGATTCCAAATTGGGATGACCAGCTTGATTTTTCATTATATTCCTTTTAGTGTTACAACACATATATATACATGCCGAAGCATACATAAACACCAATCCTTTAACCCTATATTAGAACATAACCGTAGTTCCCTTGACCGGATCTACAAAATACCAGGGGTCGAAAAACCATCGTACCCCAAAACGATGTGCAAACTCAGGCACAAAACATAGGTGGGTCCGCATATGAGTGGGACCGGATACCAAAAAAAAATTTTCCGGGGCGCTGCGCCCGGCGCAACGTACAGCGCGTGCGGCTAGTCGTGGAAAGAATATAACACATACCCAACATTCTCCCACTTGTTGTTTTCTTTCCACAGGGGACCATAGGAGAGCTTAGTCATTGGGCCAATTCTTCAACAACCATTGTTTCTCTACACCAAAAGAACTTCTGAGTGCTCACAGACTTCGTCAATGCATCTGCAACATTATTAAAAGTGTCCACCTTTACCAGCAACACCCTTTTAGCCTCAACCATATCTCTAACAAAGTGATATTGAACATCGATGTGCTTTGTCTTTGAATGATAAGCAGGGTTCTTAGCCAAGAAAATTGCACTTTGGCTATCACAGTCTATCCTTATAGCTTGCTGTACCAACCCCATACTTGAACACAATCTTTGCAACCAAACTGCTTCCTTGCTTGCGTGAGTGGCTGCTATGTATTCTGCCTCTGTAGTTGAAAGAGCCACTACAGACTGTGTTTTACTCATCCAACTGACTGCGCCTCCAAATAGGCTAAACACATACCCACTTGTAGATCTTCTTTGGTCCGGATCTCCAGCCCAGTCTGCATCAACAAAACCACGAATGTCCAACATTCTTTCCAATCCTGGTCTTCCCTGGTAGCACAAGCCATAATCACTAGTGCCACGTAAATATCTGAAAACCCGCTTCACTGCTGTCCAATGCTCCTTCCATGGGTTTGACATAAACCTGCTCAATACTCCCACTGCATGTGCAATGTCTGGTCTAGTACAAACCATTGCATACATCAGGCTACCCACTGCACTTGCATATGGAACACGGGACATATACTCCTCTTCTTCTTGTGTTTTGGGACACTGTTCAGCAGACAGCTTTACACCTACGGGAATAGGAACATTCATCGGTTTACTATCCTGCATATTGAACCTCAGCAATATAGTCTCGACATACTTCCTCTGGTTTAACCAGAGCTTCCGCTTTGCCCGATCTCTCTTAATTTCCATGCCCAAAATATAGTTTGCGGCACCAAGATCCTTCATGTCGAATTTGGAGAACAGTTGGGTCTTCAAATCTTGGATAATTTCTTTGTCATTTCCAATCAACAACATATCATCCACATACAAGACCAAATAAATAACACGGTCACAAATTAATTTAAAATAAACACGGTGATCCTCCTTGCTTCTGGTGAAGCCAAGTCCCCGTATATAGGTATCAAATTTCCGATACCACATCCTTGGTGACTATTTTAACCCATACAGAGACTTCTTCAACCTGCATACTAGTTCTTTCTTACCCTTCACCATAAAGCCTTCAGGTTGCTTCATGTAGATTTCCTCTTCTAGATCCCCGTGAAGAAATGCAGTCTTCACATCCATCTGTTCTATCTCAAAATCAAATGCAGCAGCAGCAGATAAAAGTAATCTAATAGAAGTAACTTTGGCAACAGGAGAAAAAATATCACCAAAATCAATTCCCGGCACTTGGGAATAACCTTTTGCTACCAACCGAGCTTTGTATTTCTCCAGCTTGCCTTCTACATTCTTCTTCTTCTTAAACACCCATTTGCTCCCAATGGGCTTCCTTCCAGCTGGCAACTCCACCAGATCCCATGCCTCATTTTTATTCAAGGATGCCATTTCATCAACCATGGCCTCCTTCCAGAGTTTTCCATCCTCTGAATCTAATGCCTCCCTGACAGTTCTGGGATCTTCATCAGTTATAGTTAACACAAAACCTGAACAAAAAGTAGATGGACTATACCTTTCTGGTTGTCTTCTTTCCCGAACTGATCTTCTCAAAGCTGGAGTTTGTGGCTCTTCATCTTCTGAGTCTTCTTCTGTTGTAGAGTCTGATTCATCCTCTTTTAGCTCAAACTCTATCTTCTCAGGTTCCTTTGCTATGATTTCATGTTTAACAACATCTTTCACCTCTCTAAACACCACATCTCGGCTATACACAACCTTCATTGTTTCTGGGTTCCAAAGCTTGTAACCCTTTAAACCATCCTTATACCCAATAAATATGCACCTTTCAGATTTATTATCCAACTTGGTCCTTTTCTCCTTTGGAACATGTACATATGCATCACATCCAAATACCATTAGATGTGAAATAGAGGGTTTCTTACCAGTCCATACCTCATGTGGGGTCTTATCCTCCAACGCTGATGAAGGTGATCTGTTAACTAAGTAACATGTAGTCTCCACTGCCTCTGCCCAGAATTCTTGTCTTAACCCGGTACCACTGAGCATGCTTCTTTCCTTTTCCATCAGTGTTATATTCATTCTTTCTGCAACTCCATTTTGCTGAGGTGTGTATGGAGTAGTCTTCTGCCATGCTATGCCACACTTCTTACAGAACTCTTCAAATTCCTTCTTGCAGAACTCCCCACCATTATCTGTCCTCAGTGCCTTTATCTTCTTCTCTGTCTGGTTTTCCACCAGAGCCTTAAATTCTTTAAATTTGTCAAAGAATTCATATTTCTTCCTCAAGAAATATATCCATGTATTCCTTGAGAAGTCATCTATGAATGAAACATAGTACACAGACTTTCCCAGTGATGGAACTGACACAGGTCCAAACAAATCACTGTGCACAAGTTCTAATATCTTGTTCGCCCTCTTAGCACCAGAAGCAAAACTCACTGGATTCTACTTCCCATATACACAATGTTCACAAAAAATGAAATCCAGAGAGAAATTAGACATACCTTCTACCATACCATTTCTATGTAGTATCTGAAGGCCCTTCTCTCCAATATGTCTAAGCCTTTGATGCCATAGCATGGTCTTTTCTCCAGAGACAGCTAAGCTTTCCGCTCCATTTTCAGGAACCACATAACTGTTACACCCATCAATAACAGTGCTACCTTGTAGCTTGTATAGAGTTCCAGTCCGAACTCCCTGCATTAATACCAGTGCTCCCCGAACCATCTTGCAGGCATCTTTCTCGAACACTGTTTTTACACCTGCATCATCCATCTTGCTTACAGAAATCAGATTTCTGGCCAATGTAGGAATATGCAGAACACCAGGAAGTGTTCTAATCCTTCCACCTTGCAGCTTCAGCTTGACCTTTCCACGTCCGACGATTCCGGCCTTCCTATCATCCCCTAGGAAGACATCACCACCATCATATTTCTCATACTCGCAGAACCACTCCCTATGGGGAGTGAAGTGAAAGGATGCACCTGAGTCAATCAACCATGACTCATGATCTACATGTGTATTTGAAGAAGAAGCCAAATACACATCCCCACCTTCATCGGAGGTGGTTTTTGCCTCTGCAGAAGGAGCTTCATCAGATCCCTTTCCTTTCTCAGGAGCTTTAGATCTGCATTCCTTTTTGTAGTGTCCTTCCTTTCCGCATTTCCAGCACACCTTTACAAACTTTCCGGGAGATTTAGATCTCCCTCTAGATTTAGATCTCCCACTCGAAACCTTATTCTTGTTTCTGTTCTGGGACCTTCCTCGTACAGATAAGGCATCTCCATTCTGACCCTCCATATTTCTCCATCTCATTTCCTCCGACAGCAAGGTTGAGACAATGTCATCAAAATTCAAGGTAGTTGTATTGCTACCTATTGCAATAACCAGACTGTCCCATGAATCTGGTAGAGAACACAACAAAATGATGCACTTATCTTCATCTGAGATTTTAATATCAACAGATGACAGCTGACTTACCACAGTATTGAAGGCGTTTAGATGCTTTGTCACCGAGTCTCCATCCTTCATCCTCAGGTTATACAGCTTTTTCCGCAGGAACAACTTATTCACCAGAGACTTAGATTGGTACAAAGTCCCTAGCTTTTCCCACAAGGTCTTCGCCATAGCTTCCCCAGATACATTCAACAATACTGAATCTGAGACACACAACCGTATTGTGCTCTTATCCTTCCGATCCAGTTTCTTCCAGTCTTCATCTGACATTGCCGTTGGTTTAGTACCTGGATCTACCGTGATCCACTGATCTTTATCCACCAGCAGATCCTCCATCTTGAGTTTCCACAAATCAAAACTCTGACCATTAAATTTCTCGATCTCTATCTTTCTGCCGCTCGCCATCTTCTTTCACCGCAAGAATCGATCCCGCAGATCTCCCACTGAACAGGGTCTAGCATAGGCTCGAGAAAAAAACCCTCAACAACAAAGGCATCCCCTTGAAGCCGAAACAGCTCTGATACCAAATGTAGGTTTTAACCCTCAACAGAAATTATCTACACACGAATCTTATTAACAGAAAATAAACAATAGCGAGAGCATAAAACATAAAACAAATAAACACAAAGATTTTCCCCTGGATCCCAAATTGGGATGACCAGCTTTATTTTTCATTATATTCCTTTTAGTGTTACAACACATATATATACATGCCGAAGCATACATAAACCCCAATCCATTAACCCTGCATTAGAACATAACCATAGTTCCCTTGACCGGATCTACAAAATACCAGGGGTCGAAAAACCATCGTACCCCAAAACCATGTGCAAACTCATGCACAAAACATGGGTGGGTCCGCATATGAGTGGGACTGCATACCAAAAAAAAATTTGCCGGGGCGCTGCGCCGGACCCCGACAGGGGGGGCTGCCGCCCCCCCTGTGACCCCCCTGTTGCGCCCAGCGCAACGTACAGCGCGTGCGGCTAGTCGTGGAAAGAATATAACACATACCCAACAAAGAACAGTACATTATTCACAAAAATACCACTAGGTTCATGAATATAGCCTAATGACTATATGGCCTGAAAGCCTCCAGGCAATAAAATACACATAGAAATCCACTACATCACAATGGGTATTATGGACAGTAAATTACAATAGAGATATAAATAAAAATAAATAAAAAATAATCCAAACGATTATCAGCCACTGTGGTCTATGGACAATGTCATAATGTTCTTGTAGACTGATATAAAGGAACATTTGGTGTCGGGACTTAACAATTATAATTGTCAAAATTTTACAACTTATCAAACAAATTTTAAGCGGTCATGAAAATTATTGAACAATGAGAGGAGAACGGACTTCCTCTAACGAGTGTTCGGTGAATACCGACCTGCAAATGGCAAGAGGAGACAATGTTAATGTTGAATGGAGCAATGACTCTCATTGCTCAAGAGAGAGAGAGTAAGACACAAGTCGTAGTTACCTGTAAGAGACAGAAACACCAAAATCAATACGATGTCGAACGTGATGAAGGAGATTAACCCTGAAATAATAAAATTATAATTAAGAAGGGAATAGCTACCTGGTGCGGGGAAATCTCCAATCCATCCATGACCTGTTACACATAAATAGGAATTGGTCATAAATAAATATAAACTGGAGGTCAGCATTCAAATTTGAACCATGAAACGATAACTCTGGTGAACGAATAGAAAGAATGGAGCTCTACACAGGTCGACAAGAGGAAAACAAAAAGAACCAGAATGTTGAGAGGGGTAGCATCCCTCTAGCACCCTGTGAATAACCTGAGAGAAACCCTCGACGAGCGTAAGGAGGACGGTAAGCTGCTTTGAAAAACCAAGAGTCGTAGCTCCTGTCTAGCTCTTGAGGATATGAGCAAGGAACCACCAACACTGTGAATTAAACCTACGCAAATCGAAGCCTTGGAAATCGAAATAATAAATTCTCTGCAAAATAAAAATAGAACCTACTGTTAGAACGCAATAGAGTCTTGACAAATTGTTAGATTCAACTAAATATGTAACTAAACAATGGCAAGTGATCCATCTAAACCCAAAAATCTCAGCGTTGGTTTGAGGCAAGCCACGTAGCTCCACCAAAGGGAAGCCATGGTAAACAATAATAATAGAGTGTAAAATTTCAGAACTACAAAAATTGCATACCTGAATCAAAAATTTTAGCTCAGAGATACGCCAGAGACTCGACTGAGTCTCGCTCAGCTTCCTATGGCATCAAATTCCATTGTCATGCGACAAACCAAACGCGTAGGAAAGGAAAAGAAAATTATGAAAGAATTTACATGATGAATATATATCCATATCTCCTGAATCGATCCACAAAACCCTAACACACAGGATGAATCGGAGTCGTCCACATGACAAGATCCTAAGGGAGAAGCCACAGATCGAAGGGTTTAATGTGCCATGTATATCATACGTCAAAAAATTAATATGACAAGCAACACAATTAAATGTCCCAGCGTCCTAGCCGTGCCATATAAAATTAACTTGGCAACATAGTAAGTCGACAGACTGAGTCCAGAGCTATGTGGAGCAATCTTCTGTGGCCACGAATGAACAAACAACCCCTTTACAACCTCTGAGACGAGACTATAAATCATATACGAGATTGTGTGGAATCTAGCGTCCCGTCTCAAACCACAATTATATCAAACCAAATTACAAAATTGTATTATGTGGAAGCCAACACAGATGATGTCAAACCTTGATACAAACGACGACGAGAAATAAATAAATGGACATGAGTGCTATGTACGCATAGTCATAACCATAGGTGAATTTCATATTACTAAGGGTTGTATATCATCAACGAGTGGAGAGATGTAGTGATAGACATGGGAAATCGAAGTGCTTGCATATAGATCCTTTGACATATAACGATGTGGGAAAATGTGTGAAATCGAATCGATTACACATATGTTTATCAACCATGCAAATATGTTTGGTGTGCAAAGGTTGATTTTATATAAACAAGGGCGAGACATAAAATGGTTGTTGATAAATAAAACCATGATAGTTTATGTTAAAAATAGTTACGTTTGTTACCAATCCATCTATTTTCTATTTGGGTCACAAATCTATTAAATTCCTAGGTGGTAGGATGTAATGGACACATGGAAATAAATTGGAATTTGGGAAAACAATCTAAATTAAATAATACCTTATAAATCTGCAAAGAATAGTATGACACCTTGCTAGGAGTAAACCAGAAAGGTTGAATGAAAAAAAAAATTGGGGAAGGAAATTGGGAGGTGTGACACAAAGTTTGTCTCAATATGAAAATCAACCATGGCAAACCATGGTAATTCTTTGTCCAGTGTCACATTATGAAAATAATTGTCTCAATGTTTAAGTCAAACATGCTCAGCCATGTTTATTTGATGGTTTATAGTATCTATCTAAAGTTTCTTATATACTTGAGGTTAATAATATTAATCTCTTAGATTTAGTACTATTCCCTTAAGTTTATAATATCATTAATTATGTGAATTTATCAAACCTTTTTGTTTAAGATATTAATTTGCATGCTTTATTAATATCTTATGTTTTTAATATTGATCCCTTCACCTTATTTATCCCTTAGGTTTTTAATATTTATCCATTGAGTTCACCAATTCCTTGGGTTTATGACATAAAACCCTTTAGTTTATTAGTCCTTTTCGTTTACAATATTAAACCACACTTGGGTCTTATAATCTCTTGAGTTAAAAATATTAATTATTATGGTGTTTTAATCTCTTGTGTTTTTAATATTGATCCCTTGACCTTATTGATCACTTATATCTTTAATATTTATCCCTTGGGCTCACCAATTCCTTTGGTTTGTAATATCAAATCCTTGGCTTTATTAGTTCTTTTTGTTTATAATATTAATAAGTCCTTGGGTTTATTATTCTCCTGAGTTTAAAAAAATAATTCTTAGTCTTTATTAATCTCTTAAGTTTAAAATTTTAATTATTAGGGTTTATTAATTTCTTGGTTTATAATATTAATATTTATACTTGGGTTCACCAATTAATTTGGTTTATAGTATTAAACCCTTGGGTTTATTATTTCTTCAGTTTATAATATTAATAATGTGTTGGTTTTATTAATCTATTTAATTTAAAATATTAATTCTTAGGGTTTATTAATTGCTTAGGTTTCTGAGTTTCAAAAAAAAATTATTCTTAGGGTTTAGTAATCTTCTGTGTTTTTAATATTGATCCCTTGGCCTTATTGGTCGTGTATGTTTTTAATATTTATCCCTTGGGTTCAATGATTCCTTTGGTTTATAATATTAAACCCTTACGTTTATTCGTTCTTTTGGTTTATAATATTAATAATACCTTGCGTTTATTCATCTTTTGAGTTTAAAATATTGATTATGATGGTATTAATATCCTAGGTTTTTTAGTATAAAATATTAATTCTTGGGGTTTATTAATTTCTTGTCTTTTTAATATTAATACCTTGGCCTTATTGATCCATTGGGTTTATTATTTACTTTTGTTTTTAATATCAATCCATTTTGTTTATTAATCCTTTATATTTTTTATTTATTGGGTTTATAATATTAACAATCCCTAAAGTTGATTTTTATCTTCGGTTTATAATATTAATAATCACATGAGTTTATCATTCATTTGTATTTAAAATATTAGTCCCTAGTCTTTATCAATCTATTCTCTTTTTAATATGGATCCCTTGGGCTTCTTGATCTCTTAGCTTTTTAATATTCTCCCCTTGAGTTCACTAATTCCTTGGGTTTATAATGTTAAACCCTTGGGGTTATTAGTTCTTTTGGATTATAATATCAATAATCCCTTGGTATATTTGTAAGAGATATATACTTATTATAAATAGTAGTAAAATACTAGTATTATGTTATATTTTAATTTTAGTATAGTTTTAGTTATAACTATTAATGTATTGAAAAAATTTAATAATATTTTATTATCAAATAATATATATATATATATATATATATATATATATATATATATATATATATATATATATATATATATATATATCGGTTTAATATATAGTGTCAATATAGTTTATATTATTAATATATTACAATTAGATATATAAGATATACTGGTAATTATATTCATAAATGTATAATGATTATTTTGGTAAAATACATGTGGTGGGTGGTGCATATAGGAGTATTGGGGTATATCAAACACATTAGTGAATGTTATCAACCACATTGGTAAATGTGATTGTGCTAGTATTTATATATGTGAAATGTTGTCATTCCATTACCTAATGATATCCCTTACGATTTATGAATCGTTTTACCTTGTTTTCATGAATCAAATTTTAAGGTGATAATACTTCAGCTTGAGATTATTATTGTTGGATAAATTTTGTACTGTGTGTCATTCATACAATACACAACATATGGCTTTGTCTCCATATTCTATGCATCCTCTATATAATTTGTCATTTAGAGTTTTTTTCAACTCGTTTTACCTCTTGCTTACACAGAATCCCAATTGAAACCTTACGAGGTACTTAGTCATCTCTCCCATGATTATATCCAATTGTGCTGGGAGAAATATCTTTGAAACATATGATCAATATTTGGATCTCTTTCAGCAGGTTGGGTGGTTGGAATTTTTCAACTCTTTCATGGTCTTATCAATGCGGTAGTAAAGTCCATCACCTCTAATTTTATTGGAAAAAGGAAAAGTTCATCGATGTGGAGAATCTAGTTGATGTTTATTTCATAGCTAGCATGAGTCATCCCTCAACAAAGGGTGAAAAATGGTTGAAGAACTATCTTCAGTATCATTTACCATGGCGAAATTTTCCAAAAAACAATAATTATGCATATAACTTCAAAGGTATCCTAGTTACTCTTCTCAAACCTAGATGGCATGATTATCTATATTCTCTGCATTGTTGCATAACATTTGAAAGTAGATACAGGTTGGTTTTCATATACCACATTCATATTTTAATGGTTTTCTTATGTTATAAGCTTAATATCCAATATTACTTGTAAAAAATCCTCACCAAGATGCCCAAGACATATTAGGGAAAACATAAAAAAAACCCTGATAAATATATTTTCCATCATCTTCTTATTTTCATTTTCATTAAGAATCATGACTAGACAAAATGGAAGATGTTCGGGATGATTTTATCCTTCAAAATTGTTATGAAGATCCTCTTATTATCGAAAAACTTTATCTTTCACCTATATTTTCACACCTTCCTCCACGAGCCACATCATCTCCATTTGATTCTTAATTTGCTAATTTGTCATTACACCACCTTCCTGGTGAATGATTCCATTCTATAAATATATTGATCATCCGTTCTCTGAAAATACATATGTATTTTAAGTAATTTTTTTTATATTGTTTTAATTTGTGGACGTGTATCTTTGAACATGCTAATACTAATTTCACTTAAATAGAATTGAATTAATAAATTTTTATTTTGTTTTCCATTTATTTCTTAACATTTGATTTTTAGTCCTATTACTTAATATACATCCATACAAAGATAACTATTTCACCTCACAAGTCACTAATTGTTGGCCACCCAACACGCTCCCCTCTCATTTTCCACCAGAAATGGGCTGCTTATTTTTATTTCCCTTTTTCTCTATTATCATACCCAGCCTTGAACTCAAATGATGATTATGAATTTAAGGTACAATTTTTTCTTGTGTATTGTGACATGAATTTAATTTCTTTTAATAATTGGTGTGTTAATTATCTCTAAGGAACTAGAAAAATCATCTCAAACTCTATTGTCATCATTTGCTAGTCATTTTTTTTACACTAGGATGTTTCATCTCTTTCTAAAGTAATAATATCTCTCATGTTCTTGGAGCCACTTCACAAGGAAATAAAACTATTAAACCTAGCCCATGTTTGAATATAAAGTTTTTATTATGCTTTATATATGCCCTTACTTTCATTTTTGGTTAAAATTGTGAATGATATCATGACCTCAATGTATCATCTAAGTCCAAGGATTATGTATGTTTCGTTGGTCATGGACCTTGCCATAACATAGGTATACATGGTTGTGAAAGCGTTTATATTTATATATGTTAAATATTTTCATTCCATGACCTTATTTTATCACTTAACATTTATGAACTTTTATTAATGTTTCATCAATTCTTATGGTTTGTTCACATACAATTTAATTACATAACCTTTGGGTTTTGTACGTAATTAAGCTCCATTATTTAAATTTCTTGATGTATCATGCAATGAGAGGATAATTGGTGGTGGTGGGAAGGTCTAGTGGGATTCATTTTAAATGAAATATCTATGTTTTCAGTTGAAATGGAATAGTATATCCAAGTTGCTGACCCTAGATTTGGATGTTTGTTTACGTTTTTAGTTGTCATGACTCAAATTTTTTGGTGATACTACTCCTGGGGTTGTGATTATTACTATTAGGTACATTTTGTACTATGTGTCCCATTCATGTAATACACAATACATGGGTTTGTATCCACATTCTATACATCCCATTTTCTTTCTCATGACTTTTATTGCCGCTATATAAGTTTTTATCATTTAGACCTCTGTTGAGCTAGTTGTACCTCTTGCTCACACCGAATCTGAGCTAAAATATTACCATGTATTTACTCATGTCTACCATTATTAGAAGCAAGTCTGTTGGGAAAAACACCATTGAAATATATAATGATTATTTGGATCTCTTTCAATAGGTTGGGTGGTGGGAATTTTGCAACACTTTCATGGTTTTAACAATGCAGTAGTAAATTCCTTCACCTCTAATTTTAATGGAAAACAGAAAAGGTCAACGATGTGGAGTTTCTAGTTGATGTTGATTTCATATCATACATGACTCATCTCTCAAAAAAGAGTGAGAATATTTTTAATAACTATATTTCCCATGATTTACCATGTCAGAAGTTCCTAAAAAAAGAGAACTATGCATATAAAATCGAATGTATGCTAGTTACTTTTCTCAAACCTAGGTAGCATGATTTTCTATATTTTATGCATTGTTTCATAAAATTTGAAGGTATATATGGGTTGTTGTTCATATACCACATTCATATGTTAATGGATTTCATAGGTTATAAGCTTAACCTCAAGTATTAATTGACACAAAATTGTTGGAAATTAATTCCAACTACAATCTGAAATAGGTGGACAGAAATCTGATTTTTGATGTAAGTTCTGAAGGACAAAAGCTGCAAATTCATGTTTCATTTTTTCACTCCACCGTGCATTAAATTTTCTGGGTTAAAATCCCTACAACAACAAACTTTGTTTACAGAGGGCACATCCCTTTTGATTTTGTAAATCATGGCCTACACCACATTACCTCCCAACACCTTACTATATTTAAAAGGAATGATAAGCCAATATATATATATATATATATATATATATATATATATATATATATATATGTATATGTATATGTATATGTATATGTATATGTATATGTGTATATATATATATATATAAGGTCATAATATGTTTAGAGCATATATATGTAATAGACAACAATAGTTCAAAGTAAGAAAGGTTAGAGAGAAAAAGACAGACTGTGTGTTGAACACAGAGAGAAGAAAATAGAGGGAGCTTGAAACACTATGTTTTGTAGTAGCAAAGCAAACTCTGTGTGTTGCCAAAACTGTTCCTATGCGTTGCTGCAACTAGATCTGTGTAAAAAATAGCAAGTGAAAAATAACACAGTAAGGAGTATTTTGTGTAATCCAGAACTGTAGTTCTGATGAAAGATTGTATTTTTTAATAGTCATTTTATGCTTAATGAAATAGAGCTTTACTCCATCTCTCTGTCCACATATCTCTATTATTATTAAATCTCTGTGTTGAGTTGAGGAAGTTTTATTTCCTTTGTGTGTTTGAAATTATTAGAAATTTACAACATGGTATCGGAGCTAGTCTAGGCGCTCAGTGAACAAAGCAAAGATCACTCTTCACTGCAGAAGTTGTAAGAAGGTTGTTGAAGTAGATTTCTCCAACAAAGAGAAAGCTTTTGTTTTTTTCCATAGTCAAAATAGTTTGATTTTTTTTTTAAACTGTCAAGGAAGCTGTTGGGTTTGCACAGTTATAATAGCAGCAGCAGGCACCAGCTTGAAGAATCCCCAACTTCCACAATTTAATGAGAAGAAACATGATTATTGGGCAATCACAATGAGATCTTTGTGTGCTTCACAGGACATATTGGAGCTAGTTGAGAATGGCTACCTAGAACCAGTAGACGCAACAGCGTTGGCTACTTTGATAGTAGCAAAAAGAGAATTATTAGAATATAATAGGAAGAATGACTCCAAATACCTCTTCTATCTCTTTCAATTAGTGCACAAGAGTATTTTACCAAGGATTGTAGCAGCAAAAAAGTCTAAAGAGGCATGGGATATTCTCAGAACATCCTATGAAGGCATGGAGAAGGTGAAGACAAAAAAGTTGCGAATGCTAAAGAGATATTTTGAAACTCTCTGTATGAAAGAGTCTGACACTATAGACTCATTCTTCACTCATGTTATTGGGTTGGTTACCTAGATAAGGTCTCATGGAGATACACTTGAAGAGAGAAGAATAGTGGAGAAAAAATTGAGAAGTCGACCCTCAAGATTTGATGCCATAGTAGTGGAAATAGAAGAGAAAAAATATCTCTTACTTTATACAGTGGATGAGATTAGTGCATCTCCGATGTCTCAAGAACATAGACTGAACAGAGGATCAGATTCCTCATTGGAACAAGCCTTCAAGACTCAAATGTCTTTTGGCAAAAATAGAGGTTAAGGAAGATTGAACAACTAAGGAAGAGGCAGAAGCCAAAACATAAGAAGAAATAGCCCTCCATGCATGAGTGGAAGGGGCAAAAATCAGAACCAGAATGAAAGCTCAAGCCAAAATCAAGCATATGGACAAAGGTATGATAATTCCCAAGTCCAATGTTATTATTGCAAGAAATATGGGCACTATGCCAATGAATGTAGGAAAAATAAAAATAATATGAATAATAGGCAGAATGCTAATTTTACAAAAGAAGAAAAGAACCAGAAGAATGTGTTGTTAACATATAATGTAGCACAAGATAAACAAGATGATGTATGGTTCTTAGACTCATGTTGTAGTAACGACATGACTCGAAACATAGCAATGTTTTCCAATCTAGATGAAAATGTTAAATCTGAAGTAACAACAGGGATAGACAGTACGATCTCTATCCTGGGAAAAGGAAGAGTAAGAATCTTGACAAGAAAAGGAGAACAAAATTTTGTGCCAGAAGTATATTATGTACCTGGCTTGAAATGTAACCTTTTGAGCATTGGAAAGCTCATAAACAAGGGCTACAATGAATTATTTAAATATTTTGTGTGCACAATTATGGAAATACCTCCAAGAAAGAAAGTCATTTCAGAGGTGCAGATGATAAGAAATAGGATGTTTTCTCTCAAACTCAGAACTAACTTGAAGCAAAGAAGAAATGTAGCATCTGTAACACAAGAGGTCTTTCAAGAGGAAGTGAAAGATGAAATCTGGTTATGGTACTTGATATTTGGACATCTCAATTTCAGAGGCCAAAAATTATTGCACAGAAAGGGAATGGTAAAAGGATTACCATTGATTGAAAAAACAGACAACCTTTCTGAAGGCTGCATCTTAGGCAAACAACAGAGAGAAAGCTTTCCACCAGGGAAGAGTATAATGGAAAAGAAACCCTTAGAGATTGTCCACTGAGATTTATTTGGATCAATGTAAATGCCATCTTTAGTGGGCAACAAATATGTTTTGACATTCATATATGACTACACCAAAAAGACATGGGTGTATTTCTTGAAATAGAAAAATGAAGTGTTTGAATAGTTCTGCCACTTTGAAGCTCATGTTGAGAAGTAGAGTGGGCACTACATGTAATACACCAAATTTACTATGCTTTAAATTAACATTTGAACTAATCCAAAGGGGGAGTGGACCCCAATGGAGAAACAATGTGTGGAATTATTTGATTTTTTTAATAAAAATATAAAGAATGATTATGTGTGCTTTATGAATAGATGAAGATTTGAGATCCAATGCCTTCATCCATGTCGATATGGATAAGGTTAAACATTCCCAAAAACATTTCAGAAAAACCTTGAAACAAATGTTACTAAATCAGATTTGGAGAGAGAAATTTGATTTCCCCAATGAAGAGGAAAGTAATTGGGAAGAGAAAGAAAGATGAAAAAGTGGAAACAAAACTTTAAAGTACCTTATTAAGGGAAGCCTAGGCAAAAACAAGAATAAAGCATCTTGAAATTTCGAGACATAGAAATTCGAAACAGGCTTGGGAAAGCATTGCTTAAATAAGCAGCCCTAGGATAGAGAGAGGTTGGTCTATTACTGGGAGCAGGGATCTCAACTTGGGGGTGAGTTAAGGAGATAAAAATTTAAGGTTGGGAGGACTATTCATATAAACTGGTATGCCTACTAGAATAAGTTATTTAGAAATTTTATGGTGTTTCTATCTGTAGAAATATTATTGTTTCAAATTGAATAGAATTAAATTATTCGATGCTTAGTTATTAACAACCTCATACTTTTAATAGATTTTGATAAAGCAGAAATACTGCAAATATGTATAATAGTATGAGAAAAGTGTGACGAGACCCATCTAACAGAATGTCTAAACCTAGGATAGGTTTAAATCTAGTGATTAGTATCTCATAGAAAGGTATTATTCTGGTTAGTAGATATAAATGTTAGTGTAATTGATTTTCTTATCTATATCCTTTGATTATAATTTTAAATTTAAGTACAAAATAGAAATTGAAAATCTCGAAAGCATAACTAGCATTTCATGATATTATACAACTATACAAACCATAACAGAAAGAAAATTTAGAAACTACTAAGTGTAGTACAATTTTACCTTGATATAGCACACATTAATAAATAATAGATAGATAAGTATAAAAGAATATTGAAAAATAATAATTTGCTGGAATATTGATAATAATTCCATGGAAGCATAGCAGAAGATAACAATAGCATGAACCAGCAAACTCTGTTCATTTCTGAGCTATGGAACTGAAATATATAAATTTGGCCCATATTAAAATTTTAGTTACTCCGAATGGAATACTAGTACAACAGTGAAATTATTTGTTTGAATATCATATAAATTTTTGAATATTGTTAATGATAACAGAAAATTCCTAATATTAGTTATAACTGGGTTATACAAGCATGATGTTCATTATACCGTGGATACAAAAGTTCTATATACATAATTAATACATAACAATACGTAGCAGCATAGAAAATCACAATTTGTACAAACTCTGCTATTATTAAAAGAGTAATGTAGAATCTGTAGAATTATCTTTAACAAAATTTTGACATACATTGGTGAAGAAATAGTCATTGATAGTCTTATGTACATAATATTAAAAAATATATATATAAATAAATTGTAGGAATAATTATATCCCCTCAAACATTTGAAAGCTGGTATAATTCATGATTGAGGCATTAACCAGTATGCTACAAAATTATCATAAGTGATGCAAACCATTATCTGAAAGACTGATATAAACTAATTTAGACATATTTCACATAGACTAGGTATTTAAGAGGGAAAAGAAAAGTTATCTCAATTTACCCCAAAAAATATACTATTAAATATTTCAAATGTAAATTTTCTCATAACAGACATTTTGTAACATCTCCAGTTTAGGAGCACATTTTGTTTTTCTTCCTGAATTTCCTAGTTATCCGAATACTAAGTACAGAGTTTTGATACTTATTTCCATCTATGATGTATTTGCCTCTACCACTTCAATTTCCCTTTTATTTATTTTTTATTTTTTTTCCCACCATCACATTTTTAACAACATTTAATATTTTCAACATTGACCGTACCCCCATGAACATACAATCCTATTGCCTCTCTTAAGGCCCCTATATACATTCTTTCCTTATACCATCTATCTCCCATACAGATCCATACATATACCGATATACACCTATATCAACCACTTATATATAATAAATATCATATGTCAATACATATACCGATATACCATTACATTAACCACTTGTATGTAATAAATATCATATGTGTAATTATATATATCACATCCATATTTTTCTTTGGATAATATGATTTTCGAAAGCGCATACCCCAATTCTTAAACCATATACATATATCCTATATGTATACATTTACCATGTTAACACTAATAGGAGGGGGCGCGCTCATATATTTTAAACCCTGCATACCTTTCCTATATACCACGCATATCTCTAATCTTTGGAATACCGATTAAATCTTTCCAGGCTGGCATTTAGACTTTGGTTAGTTTTAATGGTGAATAAAGTGAATCATTCATTGGCCTGTAGTACATAGTGAATGATCAGTCTAACGCCATATATATGTACATGTGTAGGTTGACTGTAGTGGGGTTTCAGCGTTCAACTCTCTGATATGTATATATGAAATTTTGAAATCTTCGTAACCCGGTCTAACCCTAATTGTCATTTGTTATGAAGGTACACCCGTTCCATTTCGTTTTCGGATTGGCCGTGGCGTTGGCGTAAACCTATGAACTCTAGACTCAGCGTACCTCGTGACAGACTTGCACTCTATTTGTTTCTGATTTGAAACCGGCACACCCACGCGTCGTGACCCCATACGCAGAGTACTCCACACTCGTACTGGGTATGGATTTCATGAACCGCCTAACACAGGGTTCGATTCAGCTATATTGACGTGTGAGTTGGGTTAAGATATTTCGCTGGTTTTTGTGTACAGAGGCAGCGTCTCAATCGGGAGAGGAAGGTAGCCAGTGGCGGCGTACCTCAACATTGTCCAGCAAGCACTCGACGGGTGGATTGCACTGTCCGTTCAGCTGGTGCGAGTACTGGGGTACTGAACGCTGCCTCTGGCAGTTGTTCGATCTAGGTTTAATTCTGCACCTACGTGCCTAAGACGCCTTACCTCCTCTGCGCCCCTTAACACCACTTGGTACCCTCTAGCAGACATGCTGCGTTGGCTCAATCCACCTCGGGATTTCCTGAAGTTTTTTGGCTGGATGAATTTAGGGTTTCAAGTGTGCTTTTAACTAGAGACACTTGGGTCGATCTGTTTCCCAGATCATTTCTGTCTTGTTTTTTTTTTCCTCCTTCGGAGATTATGCTTGTCTCCCTTCGGCTCCTTCAGCTAAGTTGCGAGGGGAATTGTGTGCAGGAAGGTTTAAGGTTTGGTATCGTTTAATCCCCTCGTCTTATTTTTCCTTACGCCTGTATATCCTCCCTTCGTGTCTTTTTGGACGATACAATATCTAACCATCTATTGTTTGTTGCGCAGAGAATGCAGGAGATCAACGTCTCCATCTGTTCATTGGGGCAGAGATCTACCCTGCCTTCCTTGGCGCGTTTTGAATCTTTATTCTATACTTATCACAGTTTTTCCATTTCGTTTGGAAGTACCCTAGTCGTGAAACTGGTGAATGTTTTGGTTTCTGAAGTTATTGTTTCTGCGTTTAATACGTATTACATGTGACGTACATTTGCAGGCATTTCCGATGACTAACGTCCGAGTGCGGGATCTTAGGTTGCTCCGCACCCAGATTTTCCGGTCGATACACAGCCAGCGTTCAAATCCCTCGCACCTCGTAGGTTATCACATTTTGCTGTGGATTCTGTCAGCACACCGCAGGGGTGGGAACTTTACCCACCATCAAAGGTATGCGAGAATCAAATGTGTTCTGACTCGTAGGTTTCTAACTGCATCAATAGTTACCATTTAGATTTACTGGCGGTAGTATTGATGAATAATACGAGGAAAGGGTACCGCCATGTTATATCGGTCATCCCGGTTCCACAATTTTAATCCTATTGTTTTTATGCGGATAGAATACCTCCCAGCGTGGGTCACGCTGCCCCCGGGAGTTTTAATCATAATACATTTGACATATAAAACTTGTTGAAGTCGTTTGCATGCAGCTCATACACAGCAAGGAGTGCTGTTGTCGGCCGTTGCTTTGGACGCATTAGTTCACAGCTTGGTCACGGTTCATCTAATGTATAACAGGCTTGTCTATGCCGCGGCCTTGTTCATGGTGGTTTGACAGAAGAAATTCGTTTGGGTGACTTACTTTATGCGTCGTCATCATAAATCTCATTAGACCATAACACAGTAAAGCCCTATATGATTGGCATAACACTCTTTTCATTTAACACTTTTCTCTGATATTGCTATTAACATAAGCCGTTATGTTATCTCTCGGTACTTAGATTTTTTTTTTCTTATTTTACTCACATATATTGCAAGAATAGTGAGACGAGTTACTTCCAGCTCTCCACATTTATATGAAATATGGAAACGAGATAGTTGTTTCGCTCTCGGCATTTATATCGTTGTTTTAGTGATAACCTACCCGCATACATAAAATTTGACTGTACGCTTGTTTCAATAGCTGTAGGAATCATATATGTAATTCATTACAACATGACAGACTCGTATGTATAATTCCTCCTTGACATATATGGTTCATACATATATGATTCGTGTTTATATCCATTTCTCGACATATATACTTCCTATATAAGTATAACTCAGTTTTTGTCAGTGTTCAAAGGACCTGTTCGTGTTAGTTTTTGATCCCCTTTTTTTTTGTTACATATATATAATTTTATTAAATGTTTACACATGTACTCGATAGTTCATTGGTAGATGTTCATTTAGCGCGGATTTAATCCATAGCCATATTATTTATTTCAAGGGATGAGGTAACTTTAAAAGGAAATACACCTTATAATTGCTATGATCGTTATATTAAAGGTTAAAAGTAGATTTAGAACTAATATGGGCATGCAAGATGCTATAAGAGCTATCATGCTCTTATATATTTTCTTTTCCTCATATATAGATATTTTATAGTGCTCGAATAGAGGTCCTTACTCTAAATTAAATTTTTGGCTATGATACTTGATTTAGGGACTAAACGTAGATTTAGAAATGAAATCTATACACTTATACTATTATAGAAATCCTATAAAGTAAAGTTACTCTTTCTCTAGCACAATTTCGAATGTTATATTCTAATGTTCTTATTTTCTTCCTTTTTGATTTGTACCATGTAACTTTAGTTCTGCTATAATGTTTCTCTAGCATACACATGAGTAGATAATATCACCCTTGTATCTTCAAGGAACAAAGCAATATTTAATTTTCTGTAGAGGCTAAGTAATTCCAGATTTAAACCGACCTTGGTTTAGAGCTTCTGGGGTTTCTACTCTATGGATTTATGGTCTACCACTAACCATAATCTGGAAGGTAAAAGCCTTAGGATGGGCTCTGGTAAAGGTAGTACTACAAATCACTCATGCCAGTAAATTGTTTTTTTTATATGTAGCTAATTCATACTATCATAAAACAAAATAACAAAAATTTCAGATCATACCACAATAAATCCAAGTAACAGAAATTTCAGATACATACCAATATTGCAAATGAACAACCTCCCAACCTTAGAGTCCTCTTTGTCTCCCAGGACTCACCCCCGAGCTGAGATCACCTCCTAGAATAGATCAACCCCTAATCTGCTTAGGAGCAGCTTATTTAAGCTCATATTTCCCCAAAGCATGTTTCTAATTCTGCGTCCAGAATAACAGGATGCTTTCTTTCCTGTTTAGCCTAGGCTTCCCATTTTGGGATTCTTTAAAGCTGCTTTAAGCTTTTCCTCAGCTTTTCCAGCTTTTCTTTACCTCTTCCCAACTACTCCTCTTCATTGGGGAAATTTAGATTCCTCTTCAAATCTAAATTAATTTCTTTCAAGGATTTTTGAAAGATTTTTGGGGATTTGTTGCCTTATCCATCCTCATGGATTTGGCAAGTGATCTCTAATTCTCATCTTGGTCAAAATGCACAATCATTTTATTTATTTCCTCAAATCAAATATGCAATTACATTCACACCATACTTATCCCTTGGGGTGCAACCCCCTTAGGATTTAAAGTTCAAATGTCTAACTTTAAAAATTCAACACACAATTTGGGGGTGTTACACATTTGCCCCTTTATATTTATCTTTGTATGTTTCCAATCTTTTACATACATTTTGTTTTCACAAACGTCATTGGATTCTGTGTTATCTATGCAAACACGACAAAACCAAGAATATTTTCTTTTAACCAATGCAAACACATTTGTGGACAACTTTGTTTTAATTGAATGCAATTTTCGAGTCCCTTTTATTGTTTCAACATCATTTCCAATTTATCTATCTACATCTTTGTTCCCAATATTCCAAAAAAACCTATATATGGAAAATTCAAAGAAGAATGTAAATATGATATCAAAATACCATCAAAGATAATCATTACTTGATAAATGTACACTATTTAAAATTAGATATTCAATAGAAATTAAATTGAATGTACCTTCACACTTCCCCAGATCGGTTAGTCTCATGGCTTAGAGAAATGATGCACCATTGAACAAATTATTTAGCATCCACAAGTCGGTTTACAAAGGGGTTCATTTGATATCTTTCAAGTGCTCATGTTATGCATGCTCCTGCACTGTCATGTTCTCCTTTTCCATGGCTAGTCTTAAAGAAATTCCAACAATGTTTAATGCATGTTTTCTTATGAAGACAACACAACCAAAAGAATGATCATGAAGAGTTGAATTGACATGTGCATCCATCTGACCATATCCAATTTTCATTGAATTTTATTCCACAACTTTTCAAGGAGTCATAAATCTTTCCAAAATAGTGTTGTACAAAATATGTATCATGTGTACGATCGTCACTGATATAAAAGTGATATTCTTTAATAACATGTCGATTTTCACTGGTGCTTTCTATATGATCGATGTTTTGTTTAGCATGTCTATATAGAATATGAACGAGCATGGAGACATAGTCAGAATGATAGTATTCACTCTGAATTTCCTTTTGTGGAACAAATTTGTAGTTTTCTGCAAAATCAATTATTGACAAAATGGTCCCTAGTGGAAAAAATTCACAGGATTTTTTGAATTGCAAGTCTTGCCATCGAGCTCTATGGGAACGCTTAGTGTATTTATAAATTTCTACCTCGAACTTTCTCAAAAAATCTATCACACAAATTTCTTCTTCTTGTAATTCAATTCTTTTAGCACTATTTTAACCTTGAATCGATGTATGGATATATTCATATCTCTTCCGTTTCACTTTCATGTTGGATAATTATTGACCATTTATATCAATACAATATTTGTTTTGAAATTAATTCAAATTTGAACAATAATTGCATTTTTTACCACCAACAAATTTCTTTTCATAAAATAATTCATCACTTTCTCTTTCACATAGAATTTGAGATATGAAATCACGAATAGACGAAGGAGGAGGTGAATCTTTCCAAAATGTTCTACCAAAATTAAGGACTGTGTCATAATATAACTCAAATTCCACATGATAATGACAACAACAAGTGTTGCGTAAGCTGGAAATTTCTACATACAATGCTTTTTTTTGGACAAAAGCATTAATTGAGACATGAATTTCACAATTCTCTTCTTTGAACTTGTTGAACAACTCTATCTGAGTGGTTTCCAAGAAATGTTTTTCATGTTGTTCGTACTGATTTCATGCTATTCTTCTTCACATCACATCCCTTGCATTTGGTGAAACACGTGAATTTTTCTTCCAATATTCATATATTATTTTTTTAACATTTTATCCAAGTCTATACTTGTATGGTTGCCTACAAATATTTCTCCAACAACGAATTCATCATTTACATCTATTTGCAACCGAAATTTCCAATGTTTGTGCAAAGTTTTTCGTGAGGTTCCTAATGCTCATGCCTTAGTTTTTAACAATTGATTCTCTTTGGTACTTGATGAAATCACTGCCATATATATTTCTCTACGTAAAGCTAAAACATTTTTCTCTCTAGATCTTCTAATTGAATTTATAGCACTATTTATATTTTGTATCACATTTTCCTTCATTTTTTTATCTTTTTTGTTTTAAATTTTCAAATACCCAATAAAGTCGTAGATTATTTTAATTTTCTTAATGATAGGAGACCTTTCAACTTTTGGGCTTGAACTGTCATATTTTCCTTTATGAATTACGTATCAAAAATGTGTTTAACACGATATCTTCTAACATGGTCAACTCTTTTATCTCCATACAGGTGAGTGTCCGTAACACCTCCGGGCCTGGTGAAAATTTTATTTTTTTTTTCCTCTATTTATATATATATATACTTCACTAGTTCAACTGAGGTTGTCTCATTTTTACCCCATTGAAGTTTAGTTAAGGAAATCCAAATATTTATCCCTCTTTTTATTTCTTCATTTGAAACAAGACTTTTTTTTTTCCTACCTTATTAGACCTTCGTGTATCCCAAAGGGTACATATATATAATATGGAGAATATTAAGTTACCCTTTGAGCCCCCATACCCTTAACTCCGTTAGCAATATTGAAATTTATAGTTTCATTCAGCGCGACCTGTATGTATAACCGTAGTTACATTAGTCCTCGTATTAAATTTTTTATTTGAAGTCGTGGGATGCTAACTTAATTTGACCGATATTTATATGACCGTGGTCAACCAAGAGTCATCGGTGCCTTAAATGATTCGATGTATAATAAAATGGTTTTATGTGGCTAACCCGTTTTATATCGTCTCTGTGTAGGTACGTTCTGAGGCGTAACTTCCGAGTTCGAAACCCACAGCTTTCACTAGTATCGTTACGCTGGTTTGTATAACTCCTCCGATGTGATTGAGGACATCAATTTTAGATCAGGGAGATAATTAAGGTTGTATCGGACTACCGCTCCTCATAGTGGTGCTATCTCTCAACCCTAAGCGTGAGGTTACTTACCCTTTTCTGACATGTTCTGGCCAGCGCCAAATGTTTTTGGTCGCAGGTTTATGCGTGACAGACAGTGGTTGTTGTGGTGATATCATTACGTGTCTGCGTATTGGGAGAGTGTACCAATACGAATTCCTTCATTTGGCTAGGAGATATGTACGCGCCCTTCCATCCATCGCCATTAGCTTTCAGGCCACCGTTTTTGCGTGCTACAGGTTCAAGAATAAGGCGGGTCTGCCCATCATTCGTACCACATCTCTTGCCATGAGCCCACATCCATCAACAGCTGGATAGAAAAGATGGAAAGGACGTTTTGGTATGGATGCATTCGCCGGCACTCTGTTGGCCCGGTACTATGAAAAATTAAACAAATATTTAACCTATCGATTTGTAGTGAGGTGGCTATGTCACAGACTTCGTGATATCCCCCTCGGGATTTTGTCAAATGCGAGGTAGCTGCGGTCATTCCAGCATCGGATTGCCCACGTACGATGGCTGATTTCAACCTAGGGTTCCTGGTTTGTATTATTAGATCCCAAGCCTCTCAGTGTTTTGGTTATCGAGTGAAGTCTTTCTATTTTATCCAGGCCTGATGGTTTGGTCTGCTTTTGTTTTAATACGTTTGTTTTTTTTCTTTTCATGCTTTACCTGGTTATTCTTTATGTTTCACTATGCTAACTCGTTTTGTTTCCCGCGCTCAGGGTGAACAGATGGTCCCCGGAATCGATTCTTCACGGGACGATTGGGCGCGGCTATTATTGCCAAGGTTCACCTCTTTTGTTTCAATCATTCTTGTAAGTGGACGGAGGCTCTACACGCGTGGTGCAAGACTCAGTTAATGGAGGTAGTAGGGATGACGCAATGGCCTCATATGGCAGTGTCTTGTAGTTTTCATTTATATTCGGCGGTTATCTCCTCACTAACTGATTCTATTTGGTAGTCATTCTACTGTAAAATGGTTTCTATTTCAGCTTATACGTCTGTTTAACGCAGGTTGACTTCAGGTGAATTGGTGCAGACGTGTCCCGCCATTCTCCCAACCCTACTACGCCCTTTCCCTCTGGTTTATTTCAACAGAAGATGTTTATGAAATGCAATGGAATTTCGTCTATTACGCCTACAAACGCTATTAACCCTGCAAACGATCTGTTTTGGTAATAATGTTAAATGATCATCGCTTATGTTAATGTAACAGAAGTTCTCTTTTTCTATGCCTCCTTTGAAGTTACAGGTGATAACTATTTTCGTGCCGCGGTATAGCACTTGTTTGTTTTTTCTCGCACTCCTAACGTTAACTGTTACTGTTATCCTTATCATGATAAGGTTTTTGCCGCAGGAATTATCGGGTTAATAGCTATGTATATCCTTTATATCCGCCTACATATATTCTCGGTAGTTTTTAACTAATAGTCCACGCAACGCAGATGTAAGTCGCAACTCGGTTTGTCACCACCGAGATTGGGAGTTGCGTTAATTTTGACTGTACAGAGATAAGACCAAATACGACGCGTTATGATTGTGTTACCACAGTAGTATGACGGACGTCGGAACAAAATATTAGTTTGCATTTACATGCCTTTTTATAACTGAGGGTAATCATATTTATCACCGCTTTGTTTTAAGATTATTCCTTTATATATGATGGTTAGAACATACTTATACGCTATGACTAGAAGCCTAGGTAAAAGATGATAGTCTTAACTTAAGGCAGGTTCAACGTATCATGAAATAAATACTAACCCTGAAGTTGTATAGTGACTATTCATGTATTCGCAGATTTATATTGTTCACCTTTATAATTCTTTTAACCCACGCACAAAGTATCATTGTGGTTCATTTCTGTAGAGATCGCGCCCAGCACTTATCATTACTTGTTATTTCCCATATGTAAAGATATTCCATAATAATTTGAATAGGATGCATACATGTTCAATTCAGGTTTATTACTATATAGTTGTTCCAAGATTTAGAAGTAGGTAAGTCGTGCCATCGGCACCGTAGTACTGTAGGTAATGTATCACCGCTATAGATTTATAATGCTTCTCTAACTACAACCATTGTGACATACATACTCTTAATATATTTGGTTTTTCCTCGTTGCTCTATCATGAAGCTTGAAATGTTATTACACAAATTTTCTAGCATACCTATGAACATATTTGTATCCATTTACTATTCGGCTCTATTACAAATTTGATACAAATATATACCAAGAACATTCCTATATTCATTCATTTGATGTATATATTTGTATGAATTAATACAATAGCTATTTGTATCAGGAATGCATATATTGGATGTATACCTATATGCATTCTCTAGTGCTTGACTATAGGACTTTAATTATATTTGGAGTCTTTGGCTGCTATACTTGTTTCAAGGCTCAAGGATAGATCTAGAAATGTAAGATATACATTTATAACTGCTATAATAATCATATAGAATAGAATCATGCTTTTCCTGTCACAAGTTTGAGTGTAAGATTCTACTATCTTACTTTCTTTCTTGTTTGTTTTGCACCATGTAAACTTCAGTACCTGCTACCATATTGTTCTATTATACATATGAGCACAATTTTCACATTGCATTTACAGAAAGCAAGAGAATATTTCATTATCCATAGAGACTAAGTAACTTCAGATTTAAACCACAATTGGTTTTGAGCTTCTGGGGTTTCTACTCTATGGATTTCGGGTCTACAACTAAACAGAATTTGGAAGGTGAATGCCTTAGGATGGATTCTGTTAAATGTAGTACTAACATCAATCACACCATTTAATTTATTTTTATATATGTAGCCAATTCATAGCATCAGAAAGTAGAATAACAAAATTTTCAGAACATACCAAAATCTGCAAATGACCAACCTCCCAACCTTAGAGTCCTCTTTGTCTCCCAGGACTCACCCCCGAGCAGAGATCACCTCCTAGAACAGATCAACCCCTGATCTGCTTAGGAGCAGCTTATTTAAGCTAATAATTCCCCAAAGCATGTTTCTAATTCTGCGTCCAGAATAGCAGGATGCTTTCTTTCCTGTTTAGCCTAGGCTTCCCATTTTGGGATTCTTTAAAGCTGCTTTAAGCTTTTCCTCAGATTTTCCAGCTTTTTCTCACCTCTTCCCAACTACTCCTCTTCATTGGGGAAATTTTGATTCCTCCTCAAATCTAAATTAATTTCTTTCAAGGATTTTTTGAAAGATTTTTGGGGATTTGTTGCCTTATCCATCCTCATGGATTTGGCAAGTGATCTCTAATTCTCATCTTGGTCAAAATGCACAATCATTTTATTTATTTCCTCAAATAAAATATGCCAATACATTCACACCATACTTATCCCTTGGGGTCCACCCCCCTTAGGATTAAAGTTCAATGTCTAACTTTAAAAATTCAACACACACAAATTGGGGGTGTTACATATTCCCCCTCTGAAAATAAACACTGTCCTCGGTGTTATTATTTAACTACTAGAGTTCACTTAAACAAAGATGGATATTTTTCCATCATTTCCGCTTCCCTTTCCCAGGTAGCTTCTTCAGCAGTAAAGTGCTTCCACTGCACTTTTACTCTGGCTACTGTTCTGTTTCTCAATTCAATTTCTTCCCGCTCCAATATTTGAAGCAGTTCTGGCAGAAACTCCCCTTCTGGTTCCACCTGTACAACATTCCAATCAACTATGTGAGAAACATCATGCACATATATTTTTAGTAATGAAACATGAAACACATTATGCACTCTAACATGGGGTGGTAAGGCCAGCTGGTAAGCCACTGGTCCCACCCTTTCTAACACTTCAAAGGGCCCACAATATCTAGGTACAAGTTTTGCACAACTTCCAGCATAAAGTGTGCTCTTTTTGGGTTTGATGCGTAAATACACATGATCCCCCACTTTGAATTCTCGATGCACTCTTTTCTTATCAGCATAGCTTTTCTACCGATCTTGTGCTATCTTGATATTTCTTTGTATTTGTTTGACAATATTTTCCATCTCCTGTAGTGCATCTGGTCCCAACACCAGTTTATCCTCTGGTTGACTCCAGCTCAAGGGAGTACGACACTTTCTCCCATAGAGTGCCTCAAATGGACTCATCTTAATAGAGGATTGGTAACTATTATTATAAGCAAACTCAGCTAAATGCAGATACTCTTCCCATTTTGATGGCCTATCCATCACATACATTCTCAGCATATCCTCTAAAATTTGATTTGTTCTTTCTGTTTGCCCATCAGTTTGAGGGTGATAGGCAGTACTAAAATTCAACTTAGTACCCATTCCTGCAAACAATCCTTTCCAAAATGCCGCTGTAAACTTAGCATCTCGATCTGAAAAAATTACTTTAGGCACTCCATGAAGCCTTACTATCTCCTTTAGGAAAACATTTGCTACTTGAGTTGTTCCGAAGGTAGATTTCACTGGTATAAAGTGGGCAGCTTTGGTTAAAGTGTCTACCACTACCATTACAGAATCATGTTGATATTTGGTTTTAGGTTGTCTTGTTATGAAATCCATGGAAACTGTGTCCCATTTCCATTCTGCAATTGGCAAAGGGTTCAGAAGACCGGCTGGATGTTGATGCTCAAATTTGACCAGTTGACATTCCATGCACTTACTTAGATACTCTGCCACATCTCTCTTCATTCCTGGCCAGAACAGCTTCTTTTTCAAGGCTGTTAACAGCTTCTGGTATCCTGGATGTCCTGCATAAGGCTGTTTGTGATATTCATCCAAAATTTCTCTTTTTAATGACTCTACATTAGGAACATACAACCTGTTTTTGAAATATAGTAGCCCTTTTTTATTTTGTGTAAAGTCAGTTTTATCCCTTTTTTGTAGTTTCACCAAGAGTGTTTCATATTTTGGGTCTTGGCTGACTGCTTCTCTCACCAACTCTTCTATCTCAATCTGTCCACTACTCCCAATGTTGTTTAAATGTTGACAAGCATTTCTACTTAATGCATCAGCAACTTTATTTTCTTTCCCCTTGATATGCTTGATGTCCATATCAAATTCACTTAAAAAGGACATCCATCTGGCTTGTCTTGCATTCAGGTCAGTTTGGGAGAAAAAATATTTGAGGCTAATATGATCAGTCATCAATGTGAACTTCTTCCCCAGCAGATAGTGCCTCCACATTTTTAAAGCATGGATAACAGCTGCAAATTCTAAATCATATGCACTGTAGTTTTGTTCATGAGTTTTCAGTTTTCTAGATTCATAGGCAATAACTGAATTTTCCTGCAATAGGACTCCTCCTAGCCCTTCTCTGCAAGCGTCTGTACATACAACAAACTCTTTATCAGGATCAGAAATTTTTAATATAGGGGCTGAAATAAGTTTTTTTTTTAACTGCTCGAAACTGTTTTGACATTTTTCAGTCCACACGAACCTAACTCCCTTCCGTTGTAATGAGGTTATGGGATTTGCTATAGCAGAAAATCTCCCCGCAAATCTGCGATAATAGCCTGCAATTCCCATAAATGATCTTACTGCTGAGACATCAGTGGGGACTGGCCATTCTTTAATGGCTTTTATATTTTCAGGGTCAACTGCCAACCCTTTTTCAGAAATAATATGACCCAGATATTGAATTTTATCTTTATAAAATTCACATTTGCTGAACTTGGCTTATAGCTGGTTTTCTTTTAAAGTATGCAACACTATTCTCAGATGTTCCTTATGTTCATCTTCATTTTTAGAATAGACTAAGATATCATCTATGAACACAAGAACAAATTTGTCCAAAAACTTGTTTAACACACTGTTCATCAAGCACATAAATGTGGCAGGGGCATTCGTCAAACCAAAAGGTAGGACTACAAATTCGTAATGCCCATACCTGGTTCGAAATGCTGTTTTACTGATGTCTTCTTCTTTAATTCTAAGCTGGTGATAACCAGTCCTTAGGTCTATCTTGGAAAAGACTGAGGCCCCTCTCACTTGATCAAACAGATCATCAATTATAGGAAGTGGATATCTATTCTTAATGGTCAACTTGTTCAGTTGACGATAATCAATGCACATCCTAAAGGTTCCATCCTTCTTTTTAACAAATAAAACATGTGCTCCACATGGAGACACACTTGGTCTGATTTAACCTTTATCCAATAATTCTTGCAGCTGCATCTTCAGCTCCATCAGTTCTGGCGGACTCATTCGATAGGGGGCTCGGGAAACAGGTGTGGCTCCTGGTACCAGATCGATTGAAAAATCAATCTCTCTTTTGGGGGGAAGATGAGGGATTTCCTTGGGAAAGACTTCCTTAAATTCTCTGATGACTGGTATAGCATCCAGTAACTCTTCCTCAGTTTTCTGTTCTATTTCCTCTACATGCACTACATAGACTTGGTGTCCTTTCCTAGCTGTTCTTTTCAATTGTAAGGCTGATATTTGTCTTACTGAAATGGATTTTGGTTTCCCTTTTAGTGTAAAAGGTTTCCCTTCTTCATCTACACAATGCAGGGTTTTATTCCAGCAATTCATCAGGGCTTTCTTCTTTTCCAGCCAATCCATTCCTATCAGCAAGTCATAGGATCCTAATGGCAATATATTCAAATTTACTTCTGTTGGAAAACCATTTAATTGTATTGCTGTTTTGGGCAGTTTATGTGTGACTTTTCTTTTAGTTCCAGTGGCCAGCTGTACCAACTGTGACTGCTGAAACTTTTCAGGTTTAATTTTACATTTTTCTACAACTCCAGGACTAATGTAACTCAAAGAAGCACCTGGATCAATCAAAATAGTAATAGGTAGGTCAGAAATCTTACCCTCCATTTCCACCATGGTTGCTTGATATTCTGCTTGTCGATTTTCCAATGCTGCACTGATAGTTGGTATATTTCTGGCTATGTCATTTACTGTTGTTGCTTCTCGCTCTCTGCTGATCATGTGTATATTTCGATGGGGGCAGTCCCTCATCATATGGGGTTCTCCACAGCCCCAACATTTCAAAGGTTCCTTCATTCTGACTGTCCCTTCCTTTTTATTGTTTCCTTCTACTGGTTTTGAAGCCACTTGGGACTGAGCAGTTTGGATTTCTTTTGGTTTATTGAATTTTTTCCGCTGATGATCTCTACCAAAATTCCTTAGATATGCTGGTTTTGGTCTTTTACCTTTGAACTCACCCTTGTTCAGCCAGCTCTTCCCTTGTTCAGCTTTACCTTTAAACTACTGATAGCATAATCTTGCTTTTCTAACAGCTTCATCCATTGTTTTTGGGTTGTCAAACTCAATTTTCTCCTTGTACACAGTAGGCAAACAATTTAAAAACCTTTGCACTTTTGCCTTTTCCTCCCTAATGTAAGGAACATACCTCAATAAATTAGTAAACTTAGTGACAAACTCATCAATAGTGAGCTGTCCTAGTCTAAGTTCATGGAATTATTTTGCTTTATCATCATAATAACGTTCATTCAAATAACGAATTTTGAACTTAGTCTGAAAATCTTCCCAAGTAACTGTCTTTTCATCAATGGCATGCACCATTTTTGTCTCTTCCCACCAGAGTGTAGATTTTCCTTGTAGCTGGTACACAGCTAATCTAGCCTTCAGATTGCTCTCATATTCATAAACTTGGAAATACTTGATCATGTTCAGCAACCAAGCTTCAACATCCTCCTCCTTCTCCCCATCATAGGAGGGAGGTTTGATTTTTCTAAATTCTCCCTGCAATTCTCTTTTCTGTTTATGTTGCTGTCTAGCAGCATCATCATCATCAGAGTCATCCATCTTTCTCTTTCCGGAACCTTCGCCTTCCTGGCTGTTCCGGGAAGTTAGTTCTCTGATGAGCTTTTCTTGCTCTTTACTGGCTAATGACAACATGTCATTCTGGCTTCTCAGTTCAGCCAATTCTCGTTGCAGCCTGTGCAACATAGCCATTACCGGGGCATTGGGGTCTGGAGTAGCAAACTCATCACGCAGATCCACATAAATTCCTTCACCTTCAGCCATTTCAACTATACACACTCACAACACAGATTAGCAAAAAAGTTTTTTTTTTCAGAAAAACAAAATATGTAAAAATCAGTGAGCACGGAATTAACAACCCCAAATTGTTGTAACTGGGCTCCGATACCATTTGTAACACCTCCAGTTCAAGGGAAATTTTTTATTTTTTTTTTCCTCTATATATATATATATATACTTCACTAGTTCAACTGAGGTTGTCTCATTTTTACCCCATTGAAGTTTAGTTAAGGAAATCCAAATATTTATCCCTCTTTTTATTTCTTCATTTGAAACAAGACTTTTTTTTTCCTACCTTATTAGACCTTCGTGTATCCCAAAGGGTACATATATATAATATGGAGAATATTAAGTTACCCTTTGAGCCCCATACCCTTAACTCCATTAGAAATATTGAAATTTATAGGTTCATTCAGCGCGACCTGTATGTATAACCGTAGCTACATTAGTTCTCGTATTAAATTTTGTATTTGAAGTCGTGGCATGCTAACTTACTTTGACCGATATTTATATGACCGTGGTCAACCAAGAGTGATCGGTGCCTTAAATGATTCGATGTATAATAAAATGGTTTGATGTGGCTAACCCGTTTTATATCGTCTCTGTGTAGGTACGTTCTGAGGCGTAACTTCCGAGTTCGAAACCCACAGCTTTCACTAGTATCGTTATGCTGGTTTGTATAACTCCTCCGATGTGATTGAGGACATCAATTTCAGATCAG
The DNA here is from genome assembly GCA_034641835.2 of Pinus albicaulis. NCBI lineage: Eukaryota > Viridiplantae > Streptophyta > Pinopsida > Pinales > Pinaceae > Pinus > Pinus albicaulis. The sequence goes on from JAXQQM020081480.1 coordinate 201,147, forward strand.
GGAGATAATTAAGGTTGTATCGGGCTACCTCTCCTCATAGCGGTGCTATCTCTCAACCCTAAGTGTGAGGTTACTTACCCTTTTCTGACATGTCCTGGCCAGCGCCGAATGATTTTGATCGCAGGTTTATGCGTGACAGACAGTGGTTGTTGTGGTGATATCATTACGTGTCTGCGTATTGGGAGAGCGTACCAATACGAATTCCGTCATTTGGCTAGGAGATATGTACGCGCCCTTCCATCCATCGCCATTAGGTTTCAGGCCGTCATTTTTGCGTGCTACAGGTTCAAGAATAAGGCGGGTCTTCCCATCATTCGTACCACCTCTCTTGCCATGAGCCCGCTTCCATCAACAGCTGGATAGAAAAGATGGAAAGGACGTTTTGGTATGGATGCATTCGCCGGCACTCTGTTGGCCCGGTACTATGAAAACTTAAACAAATATTTAACCTATCGATTTGTAGTGAGGTGGCTATGTCACAGACTTCGTGATATCCCCCTCGGGATTTTGTCAAACGCGAGGTAGATGCGGTCATTCCAGCATCGGATTGCCCACGTAAGATGGCTGATTTCAACCTAGGGTTCCTGGTTTGTATTATTAGATCCCAAGCCTCTCAGTGTTTTTGTTATCGAGTGAAGTCTTTCTATTTTATCCAGGCCTGACGGTTTGGTCTGCGTTTTGTTTTAATACGTTTGTTTTTTTTTTCTTTTCATGCTTTACCTGGTTATTCTTTATGTTTCACTATGCTAACTCGTTTTGTTTCCCACGCTCAGGGTGAACAGATGGTCCCCGGAATCGATTCTTCACGGGACGATTGGGCGCAGCTATTATTGCCGAGGTTCACCTCTTTTGTTTCAATCATTCCTATAAGTGGACGGAGGCTCTACATGCGTAGTGCAAGACTGAGTTAATGGAGTTAGTAGGGATGACGCAGTGGCCTCATATGGCAGTGTCTTGTAGTTTTCATTTATATTCGGCGGTTATCTCCTCACTAACTAATTCTATTTGGTAGTCATTCTACTGTAAAACGGTTTCTATTTCAGCTTATACGTCTGTTTAACGTAGGTTGACTTCAGATGAATTGGTGCAGACGTGTCCCGCCATTCTCCCAACCCTGCTATGCCCTTTCCCTCTGGTTTATTTCAATAGAAGATGTTTATGAAATGCAATGGAATTTCGTCTGTTACGCCTACAAACGCTATTAACCCTACAACGCTCTGTTTTGGTAATAATGTTAAATGATCATCGCTTATGTTAATGTAACAGAAGATCTCTTTTTCTATGCCTCCTTTGAAGTTACAGGTGATAACTATTTTCGTGCCGCGGTATAGCACTTGTTTGTTTTTTTCTCGCACTCCTAACGTTAACTGTTACTGTTATCCTTATCATGATAAGGTTTTTGCCGTAGGAATTATCGGGTTAATAGCTATGTATATCCTTTATATCCGCCTACATATATTCTCGGTAGTTTTAACTAATAGTCCACGCAACGCAGATGTAAGTCGCAACTCGGTTTGTCACCACCGAGATTGGGAGTTGCGTTAATTTTGACTGTACGGAGATAAGACCAAATACGACGCGTTATGATTGTGTTACCACAGTAGTATGACGGACGTCTCAACAAAATAGTAGTTCGCATTTACATGCCTTTTTATAACTGAGGGTAATCATATTTATCACCGCTTTGTTTTAAGATTATTCCTTTATATATGATGGTTAGAACAGACTTATACGCTGTGACTAGAAGCCTAGGTAAAAGGATGATAGTCTTAACTTAAGGCAGGCTCAACGTATCATGAAATAAATACTAACCCTGAAGTTGTATAGTGACTGTTCATGTATTCGCAGATTTATATTGTTCACCTTTATAATTCTTTTAACCCACGCATAAAGTATCATTGTGGTTCATTTCTGTAGAGATCGCGCCCAGCACTTATCATTACTTGTTATTTCCCATATGTAAAGATATTCAATAATAATTTGAATAGGATGCATACATGTTCAATTCAGGTTTATTACTATATAGTTGTTCCAAGATTTAGAAGTAGGTAAGTCGTGCCATCGGCACCGTAGTACTGTAGGTAATGTATCACCGCTATAGAGTTATAATGCTTCTCTAACTACAACCATTGTGACATACATACTCTTAATATATTTGGTTTTTCCTCGTTGCTCTATCATGAAGCTTGAAATGTTATTACACAAATTTTCTAGCATACCTATGAACATATTTGTATCCATTTACTATTCGGCTCTATTACAAATTTCATAAAAATATATACCAGGAACATTCCTATATTCATTCATTTGATGTATTTATTTGTATGAATTAATACAATAGCTATTTGTATCAGGAATGCATATATTGGATGTATACCTATATGCATTCTCTAGTGCTTGACTATAGGAATTTAATTATATTTGGAGTCTTTGGCTACTATACTTGTTTCAAGGCTCAAGGATAGATCTATAAATGTAAGATATACATTTATAACTGCTATAATAATCATATAGAATAGAATCATGCTTTTCTTGTCACAAGTTTGAACTAAATCTTACTATCTTAAAGAGTAAAACATAAGATTCTACTATCTTACTTTCTTTCCTGTTTGTTTTGCACCATGTAACTTCAGTACCTGCTACCATATTGTTCTATTATACATATGAGCACAATTTTCACATTGTATTTACAGAAAGCAAGAGAATATTTCATTATCCATAGAGACTAAGTAACTTCAGATGTAGACCACAATTGGTTTTGAGCTTCTAGGGTTTCTACTCTATGGATTTCTGGTCTACAACTAAACAGAATTTGGAAGGTGAATGCCTTAGGATGGATTCTGTTAAATGTAGTACTAACATCAATCACACCATTTAATTTATTTTTATATATGTAGCCAATTCATACCATCAGAAAGTAGAATAACAAAATTTTCAGAACATACCAAAATCTGCAAATGACCAACCTCCCAACCTTAGAGTCCTCTTTGTCTCCCAGGACTCACCCCCGAGCAGAGATCACCTCCTAGAACAGATCAACCCCTGATCTTCTTAGGAGCAGCTTATTTAAGCTCATATTTCCCCAAAGCATGTTTCTAATTCTGCGTCCAGAATAGCAGGATGCTTTCTTTCCTGTTTAGCCTAGGCTTCCCATTTTGGGATTCTTTAAAGCTGCTTTAAGCTTTTCCTCAGCTTTTCCAGCTTTTCTTTACCTCTTCCCAACTACTCCTCTTCATTAGGGAAATTTAGATTCCTCCTCAAATCTAATTTAATTTCTTTCAAGGATTTTTGAAAGATTTTGGGGATTTGTTGCCTTATCCATCCTCATGGATTTGGCAAGTGATCTCTAATTCTCATCTTGGTCAAAATGCACAATCATTTTATTTATTTCCTCAAATAAAATATGCCAATACATTCACACCATACTTATCCCTTGGGGTCCACCCCCCTTAGGATTAAAGTTCAATGTCTAACTTTAAAAATTCAACACACACAAATTGGGGGTGTTACAGCAAATCTTGCCAATTCGGTAAACAGACCAGAGTAAAATTTAATGTCAAGGAAGGTTCATCAAGTAGGCCTCTTGAACTCATTCAGACTGACATATGTGGACCTATGAGAAAAAATTCACCACGTGGTGAAGAATAATATATCTTATTTATTGATGATTTCTCTAGAATGTGTTGGATTGGGTTGATTAAACACAAAGATGAAGCATTTGAAAAATTTCAGATCTTCAAAGCACTGGTGGAAAATGAATTAGATCTAAAAATAAAGTGTCTTAGATATCATCGAGGAGGAGAATATACATCAAATGAATTCCTTGAATTTTGTGAACAACATGGCATAAAAAGATAGTTCTTTGTACCTGGAACTCCACAACAAAATGGCGTAGCAGAAAGAATGAATAGAAAAATTCAACAAATGGCTAGAGCTATGCTTGATGATTCTAGAACACCTGACACTTTCTGGGGAGAAGCAGCATATATAGCAGCAAACATTCTCAACAAGGCACATGTTCGGGTAAATAGTGAGAAAACTCCATATGAACTCTGGTATGGTAATTCTCCCTCTGTGAAGCATTTTAGAGTTTTTGGAAGTAAATGCTTTATCAAAAATAATGATGAAAAGCTTGGAAAGTTTGAACGTAGATCAGATGAAGGAATACTTATTGGTTACTCATCTACAAGCAGAGCATACAAATGTTACAATAAAAGGCTTCGAAAGATTGTTGAATGTGTTGATGTTGTTATTGATGAGTATCCTGCAGCCCCTAAAGAAACAAAACAAACAACAGAAGAAGAAGATGGTGACTTTTGCCCTTCTACATCAAATAGAAATGATATAGACAGTGGATCCAATGAAGAAACTGAAGATGATTTATCTGAAAAGGCTCCATCCAGATATGTTCAAAAGAATCATCCTGAATCTCAAATTTTGGGAGACAAGGAATCAGGTGTACAAACAAGGAGGACTCTTGTGGGATCTTCTAGCTATCTGGCATTTCTATCCACGATTGAACCACACAATGTCAATCAAGCTAGCAAGGATGAATGTTGGATTCAAGCCATGAATGAAGAGCTTGATCAAATTGAAAAGAATCACACTTGGGAATTAGTACCAAGACCTCATGACAAAAATGTCATTGGAACTAAATGGATATTCAAAAACAAGTTAAATGAGAATGGGGATGTTATAAGAAATAAAGCTAGACTTGTTTGCAAGGGGTATGATCAACAAGAAGGTATAGACTTTGAAGAAACTTTTGCTCCTGTAGCTAGACTTGAAGCCATAAGAATGTTTCTTGCTTTTTCAAGTTTTCAACAAATCAAAGTTTATCAAATGGATGTTAAATCTGCATTTCTCAATGGTGATCTAGAAGAAGAAGTTTATATAGAACAACCAGAAGGATTCATTTTGGGAAATGATGAAAATATTTTTTGTAGACTTAAAAAGGCTCTATATGGTCTCAAACAAGCTCCAAGGGCATGGTATTATCGTCTTGACAAATATCTTCATCAACAAGGATTTTCAAAGGGGTCTACTGATAGCAACTTATACACAAAAGTTGAAAATGATAAACTATTGATTGTGGTTGTATATGTTGATGATATCATTTTTGGGAGTAACGAAGAATCTTTGAGTCAAAAATTTGCTTCTGTCATGCAGCAAGAATTTGAAATGTCCTTACTTGGAGAACTAACATTATTTCTTGGCTTACAAGTGCATCAAACTGCAGATGGTATATTCCTATCACAAGCAAAATATCTTAAGAAAATTCTGAAGAAGTATGGAATGGAAGAATGCAAACATGTAAGTACACCAATGATAACCGGATGTAATCTCAGTTCTCATGATGATTCTCCCACGGTGAATCAACCAGAATATAGATCAATGATAGGAAGCCTACTTTATCTCACTGGGACTAGACCGGACATTATGCATGCAGTTGGGATTGTTGGACGATTCCAAGCTAATCCAAAAGAGTCTCACCTTCAGGCTGTCAAAAGAATATTCAAATATCTACAAGGAACTCAAGACGTTGGACTATGGTATCCAAAGAATGCTGATCTTACTCTTCATGCTTACACTGATGCAGATTGGGCTGGAAATGTTGATGATCGGAAAAGCACTAGTGGTGGTGCATTCTATATGGGACCCCGGTTAGTATCTTGGTTCAGCAAGAAGAAAAATTCTATTGCCTTATCTACAGCAGAAGCAAAATATGTGGCTGCCACATCATGTTGCACTCAACTCCTTTGGATGATGCAAACCTTACAAGATTTTCAAATCAATGTACACCTCCTATCTCCATTATGTGTGATAATACAAGTGCCGTCAGTATCTCAAATAATCTTGTTATGCATTCGAAGACCAAGCACATTCCCATCAAGTATCACTTCTTACGTGAACAAGTGCTTGAACAAAAGGTGAAATTGGAATATGTTCCCTCCAAAGAACAAGTTGCTGATATCTTTACCAAACCTCTGCCCAGGGAAGCATTCGAATATCTAAGATAGAAGCTGGGAGTAGTCTCTACCAATCATAAGAACAAATCTGCTTAAATTGAGAAGATCAAATTGGATACGTGGGTTTCCTGAAAGACAGTCATGTGTATACGCGAGTTCATACACAGAAAACCGCGTATGAGTGGTTGCTGACAATTTTTTTAGGGTCAAAATTTCTTCAGCACAGGCTGTGGTGTTGTTTGGTATCTCTGATGTGGTTTGGAGTCTCTGGTGGTATTTCAGCTCTTATATTTCTTTTTCATTCTCTATTGGGTGAAGATGCCTTGATGATTTGATGTTGAAAGTGTTCAGGATGCACAAGCACAGGGGTAGCTTTGGTCCTTTGGAAAAGATGCATTGGAAGAACATCTTCAGGGGGAGAATTAGCCTTGCTGAGTATAATGCATTGTTGAAATTATGATGGTTCTGTAATATGATCTCTCTCTTGAGGTCTTTCTGGTATTGGTCATAAAAATTCATATTTGTAATTTTTTGAAAAGGTCATGTTGAGACCTATGATGTAAAATTGTAATATTTAATCATGTAAGGACTTGTTGAAATTTGTAAACCCACTTTATTGGGTAGTTGAGTCAAATTGTGTAAACACACTTGATTGGGTACTTGAGTCTCATATGTAAATCCACTTGGTTGGATCTTTGATGTAAGTCATAGAGTCATGTACTTCATTAAAAATTATGTTTGAACTTTAAGCATGAACTCAGGGGGAGCATGGTAACTTCAGTGCACATCATATCTACAGCGCCCTTCTTTCTACATAAGGAGAAAAACCTTGTGTTGGTTTTTGATCTGCCCTTTGCCCTTGCTGTCAAAGGGGGAGAGTGACATGGTGTTTGAACACCATCGTGGTTGCCATCAAGTCCAAAATGGGAGATTTTTGGCAATATGATGTAGAGTGTTGTCCTTGATGGCAACCCACTTGATGAAGATAATGGCAACCTACTTGATGAAATTTTTCTTGAAGGAAATTGACTTGATGAGCGGCAACCTATGTGTCAAATATGTACAGATGATGTATCTACAGATCATCTAAGGAGTACAAAAGAAAGGAACTTCAGAATGGGCTAGAGCAATGATGAATAAGACATGTCACAAAGCATACGCGGGTTTGTTTAGGATAAGTAGCGTATGCACGTGAAAAAGATCGTGCCAAGTCGCGTATGATAAATTGCGCTCTAAATGTGTAAAACCAGGGGTTACTATCATGGTATTGACCCACTATATTGAGTGCTGGATTGTTTATTTGATCCCACCCAGGATTACCATCGGAAGTGAAGTGGTTTTGGCTCATGGTATTGACAAAGGCTAAACTTATATAAGGAGAAGAAATTCATTGTGCAAGTTGTACAAGTGTCTGGACTTTAATAAATACTTCACTCTAAATTTAATCTGTATGGTTGAATTCTATTCTTAATTGATAGATATGAATATATGATGCACCTATGAACATGAGGAAGGTTCATGACCTCTAGATCTGAAAAGATGAATCTCTAGGATAATCTGAAAAGAAGGAATGAAGACCTAGCACAAATCTGTTGAAGATCTTGAAGAAATCTGGGTAAGTTCATAGATCTGGTCTGTTGTGCAAAGTTTATCTTTTATAGATCTATACGCAAGTTTAGTTCCTGAAAAGCGCGTGTATACGCGGATCTGTTTAAAGAAAGGCGCGTATGGACAGTTAGGGTTATTTTGGTAAATGCACAGATGTATACGCAGATTAGCTTCACGAAAAGCACATATATAAGTGGGTCTGATTAAATAAAAGCACGTATGATATTTGATCTAATGGTTGTTCAAGGTTGAATGTGTTTCTGCATATTTATTCTGAAGTCTGGGTTATCTCTGATATTATGGTTACAGTGGTTTCATTGTTCTGTTTGAAGCATTGGGCAAAGGTTGTTTGTCGATAAGTAAAGGGTTGTATTGGAGCTTTTTGATCTAGTTTGAAAATTGATGAAATGTGGTCTGCAGTGGATCTGAGGGTTGAAGCCTTCAGTCTGAAAGTAGAAGCTTTTTGCCTGTAGAGGCTGGTGCTAATATCAGGGTGTAGTAGCTCCCTTCCAGGTGAGGTTGGTAAACGAGAGCAGGGGGTTGTTGCTCCCTTCCAGGAGAGGCTGGTAAACAAGAGAAGGTTGTAGCCTTCTGCAGGTGGGTGCCTACGTGCTGGTATGAGTCTGCGCCAGTACATGTTGTAAGAAGTTTTCTTAATAATAAATATTGAAGACTGAGACGACGACAGTGGTGGTTTTCTCCCGAATTGGGTTTCCACCTGAAAATCCTAGTGTTCATGTGTGTTGCTTATGTGTGATGATTGTTCTGTTCTTTCTGCACCTGTTTACTGTTTTCTAAACATTTGATGAATGAGTAATGCAATGATCTAAGTCAAGAACTAAATGTATAATTATATCACTAGATATACGCGAGTTCTGTAAAGGATATCCGCGTACATACACGAGTTTCCTTCAAGAAAGTAGCATATCGGTTTTTAAGAAAGAAATATCAAATTTTTATTATCTGCACTAAATATTGATTCACCCCCCCCCCCTCTCAGTATTTTTCCCAACATCAAGGACTCTACGTTGGGGATATACAATCTGTTTTTATAGCAGATTAGCCCTTTTCGGTTTTGGGTGTACTCAGCCATTTCCTTTTTCTGCATTTTTAATTGCATATTTTCATAATTGGGATCTTGATCTGCTACCCTTTTAACTATTTCTTCTAAATCAAGACTAGCACTACCCCCAATGTTACTTATGTTTTAGCAAGCATTTCTGCTTAGCGCATCAGCAATTTTCTTTTCTTTCCCCTTGATATGTTTTATGTCCATATCAAATTCACTTAGAAAGGACAGCCATCTAGCTTGTCGAGCATCCAAATTTGTTTGCGAAAAAAAATACTTGAGACTAATATGATCTGTCATCAATGTAAATTTTTTTCCAAGAAGGTAGTGTCACCACATATTCAAGGCATGAATTACAACAGCCAATTCCAGATCATATACATTGTAGTTCTGTTCATGTTTCTTAATTTTTCTAGACTCATATGCAATCACTGAATTTTCTTGCAACATAACTTCTCCCAATCCCTTTCTACACGTATTCGTACACACCACAAACTCCTTATCAGGATCTGCAATTTTCGATATAGGGGTTGTGGTAAGTTTTAATTTTAGTTTTTCAAAACTGTTTTGGAATTCTTCAGTCCACTCAAATTTGACACCTTTTCTTTATAGTGAAGTTATGGGATATGCTATTGTAGAAAATATTTCCACAAATCTTCGATAATAACCTGCAATTCCCATAAATGATCTCACTGCTGAAACATCAATTGGCACCGGCAATTCTCTAATAGCTTTTATTTTCTCAGGGTCAACAACCAATCCTTGTTCAGAAATAATATGCCCCAAGTATTGAATCTTGTCTTTATAAAATTCACATTTACTGAATTTGGCATATAACTGGTTTTCCTTCAAAGTCTGCAAGACTATTCTTAAGTGTTCTTGGTGCTCTTCCTCACTTTTTGAATAAACCAGAATTTCGTCTATGAACACTAGTACAAATTTATCTAAGTACTTGTTCAAAATGTTGTTCATTTAGCACATAAAAGTGGCAGGGGCATTTGTCAAACCAAAAGGTAGGACTAAAAACTTGTAGTGACCATACCTGGTTTGAAAAATTGTTTTACTAATGTCTTCCTCCTTAATTCTGAGTTGGTGATAACCCGTCCTCAGATCAATCTTAGAAAATACAGAAGCCCCTCTTACCTGATCAAAAAGATCATCAATTTTGGGCAATGGGTATCGATTTTTTATTATCAACTTATTTAGTTGACGGTAGTCAATGCACATTCTAAAGGTTCCATCCTTCTTTTTCGTGAACAGCACCGGTGCTTCCTAAGGAGACACACTCGGTTCGATATAACCCTTATCCAACAATTCTTGTAATTGCATTTTCAACTCCATGCATTCAGGGGGGGCTCATATGATAAGGCGCTCTGGAAACAGGTGTTGCTCCAGGCACCAAATCAATGGAAAAATCAATCTCTCTTTTGGGGGGAAGATGAGGAATCTCATCTGGAAAAACTTCCTTAAACTTTCTTACCACTCGCAAAGTGTCGAACAGGTTTTCTTCAGGTTATTGTCCTAATACTTCAACATGTACAACATATACTTCATATCCCTTCCTAGCTATTCTTTTTAATTGAAAAAGCTGATATTTGTCTTACAGAAATTGGTTCTGGTTTTCCTTTGAGTATAAAGGGTCTCCCTTCCTCATCTATGCAATGTAGAGTTTTATCCCAACAGTTCATCAGAGCCTTTATCTTTTATAACCAGTCCATTCCTATCAGCAAATCATAGGAGCTTAGCGACAAAATGTTTAAATTTACTTCTGTCTAAAAATCATTTAATTTAATTGTTGTTTGAGGTAATTTATGAGTTACTTTTCTCTTTGTGCCAGTGGCTAACTCGACCAACCAAGACTGCTGAAATTTTTCAGTTTTGAGATTGCATTTCTCTACAACTTGTGGACTAATGTAACTCAAAGAAGCACCCAGATCAATCAAAACTCTAATAGCTTGGTCAACAATCTTACCTTCCATCTCAACCATAGTAGCTTGGTGTTCTTCTTGTCGGTTCTCCAAGGCTGCACTGATAGTGGGTATATTCCTTGCTATATCATTCACTGTGGTAGCTTCCCGGTCCCTCATAATCATCTGAATATTCCGGTGTGGAAAGTCCCTCAACAAATAAGGTTCTCCGCAACCCCAAAATTTCGAAGTCTCTCACATTTTAACTGTTCCTTCCTTATTTTTATCTCCATCTAGTTGTTTTGAACCAACTTGGGACTCAGCAGTTTGACTTTCTTTTGGTTTGTTAAATTTTTTCTGCTAATGGTCCCTACCAAAGTTCTTTAAATAAGCTGGTTTATGTTTCTTTCCTTTGAATTCACCTTTGGTTACCCAGCTTTTTCCATGCTGACCCTTTCCTTTAAACTGTTGGTAGCATAATCTAGCTTTCCTCACTGCTTCATCCATATTTTTTGGATTATCGAACTCTATCTTCTCCTTGTACACAACAAGAAAACAGTTCAAAAATATTTGTACCTTAGCCTTCTCTTCATGAATATAGGGAACATACCTTAACAGATTTGTAAACTTGGTGACAAACTCATCTATGGTGAGTTGTCTCAATTTGAGTTCATAGAACTCCTTTGCTTTATCATCATAATAACGTTCGTTCAAATAGCGGTTCTTAAACTTGACTTGGAAATCTTCCCAAGTCATTGTTTTTTCATCAATGGTGTGGACCATTTTTGTCTCCTCCCACCACAAGGTAGCCTTACCTTGCAACTGATAGAGAGCTAACCTGGCCTTCAGATTGCTCTCGTATTCATAGACTTAGAAATATTTAATCATATTCAACAACCATGCCTCAGCATCTTCCTCCTTCTCCCCATCATAGGAGGAAGGCTTAATTTTCTGGAATTCCCCCTGTAATTCCTTTCTCTATTTAGACTAGTGTCTAGTAGTTTCATCTTCCTCAGAATCATCAAAGAACTTGTATTTCTTCCTCTTTCTGAAACCTTCACCTTCTTGGTTGTTCCGCGAAGTCAATTCTTTTATGAGCTTTTCCTACTCCTCACTGGCTAAGGACAACCTGTCATTCCAGCTTCTTAACTCAGCTATCTTCTATTGCAACCCGTGAAACATAGCCATCAAAGGAGCATTGGGATCTGGCATGTTATCTTCATCACGCAGATCAACATAAATTTCATCTCCTTCAACCATTGACTTTTCAGTTCCAGTACCACTGTACACTAAAAAAAACAAAATTAGTAATTTTTTTTTTTCAAAAAAAACAATTTATACAGTGAGCACACAACAACAGCCCAGTTTTTCAAGCATGAGCTCTGATACCATTTGTGACGTCTCTCCTACCAATTTTTTTTTTTTTTTTGTAATAATAATAGTGATCTCATTTAATTGTCTTTCCCAGGTTGTAATTCCACTTGAAGTAGGTCCATATGTCATTTTAACCAATGCATATAGTTCTACTGCATGTAAATTTTCCTCAAGTAAATACTCACTTACATTGAGCTATCCTTTTGTTGGCAATATGATGCAGAGTGTTGTCCTTGATGGCAACCCACTGAATGAAGATGAAGACATGAGATTGTTGGCATGTGTTTTCCTTGATGGCAATACACGTGATGAAGTTATTCTTGACTTAATGGACTTGGTAAATGATGCAAATCTGATGTGAAATGATGTTAGTTAGCAACATGATGCTAAGTGTTTTCATTGAATGGCAACCCACTTGATGAAGAAGATGGCAACTTACTTGATGAAGTTTTGCTTGATAGAATATGTTCTTGATGAAGTAAATCTGATGTATCTACAGTGAGTACAGAAGGGAATGAAGAAAGGAATTCAGTTTGTGCTAGATCTATGATAAAAAGAGTATGTCTCAAGGCATACGCGGATATGTCTAGGGGAAGTCGCGTATGCACGCGGTAAAGTACGTGCCAAGTCGCGTATGGGAAAAAGCGCTCAAAAAGTGCAAAACCAGGGGTAACCACCATTGTATTGACCCATTGTATTGGGTAATGATTCGCCTAATTGACCCCGTCCAGGAATAACATCGGATGTAATGTGGTTTTGGGCTCATAATATTGTTTTGGCTCATGGTATTGAAAAAGGGGCCCGTGGTATTGAAGGCTCATGGTATTGTTTTTGCTCATGGTATTGAAAAAGGGGCCCATGGTATTGAAAAAGGATAAACCTATATAAGGAGAAGAAATTCATTGTGCAAATCATGAGTGTGGGAGCAAGATGTCTGAGCTTGAATGAATACTTCTGTGTGAAGTATATCTGTATGGAAAGGGTAATGGTTTGAATGATAGATCTGAATGTATGATGCACCAATGATGAAGAAGGGGATCTAGATATGAATTGTACTTGTATCTGCTAGATCTGTTTATGGAATGCTTAGATCTGAAATAAGGCGAACATCTGTCTGAAGTAAAGGGTTGAATCTGAACTGAATGTCTGATCTGAAGAAGTATGCAGCTCTGAAATGGTTAAAGATCTATACGCTAGTTCGTCACAGAGGAAGCGCGTATATACGCGGCTTCGCTGAAGAGAAAGCGTGTATGCGCAGTGAAATTAATACAGAGATATGTGCTCGTTGATGTGGACGGAAGCACGTATATACGCGACATCAGTGAAAGGAAAGCGCGTATGCAAACTAGGGTTTGCTGAAGTCTGTGGTATGAAATCTCTGATCTGATCTGCTCTGTTTTAGCTATCTGTTGTTGATGTTTAACTGTGCTTAAATGTATGGAGAGGGTCCAGTCTGAAAATATGATGAAATGTGGCCTGCAAGTTGTGTTCTATTGAAGTTGTTGGATCCAGTGTGAAAATTGATGAAACGTGGTCCATAGAGGTGCTGAGGGTTGTAGCCTTCAGTCAGGGGGTCGTAGCTCCCTTCCAGGTGAGGCTGGTAAATGAGATCGGGGGGTCGTAGCTCCCTTCCAGGTGAGGCTGGTAAACGAGATCAGGGGGTCGTAGCTCCCTTCCAGGAGAGGCTGGTAAACGAGTCAGGGGGTTGGAGCTCCCTTCCAGGAGAGGCTGGTAAACGAGCGCAGGTGGGTGCCTGCGTGCTGGTAGGAGTCTGCACCAGCACATATGTTGTAAGATGTTTTCTCTATAATAAAATATTGAAGGCTGAGCAACTGCAGCGGTGGTTTTCTCCCGACTTGGGTTTCCACCTAAAAATTCTGGTGTTCATGTGTGATGCTTTGTGTGATGGTTTATTCTATTCTTACTGCACATGTTTACTGTTTATAGAACATATAATGAATGAATGATGGAATGATATAAGTGAAGAACTAATGGCATAATTAGATCTCTGTGTATACGCGAGTTTTATGAAGGATATCCGCGTGTATACGCTAGTTGGCTTCATCAAAGTAGCGTATGGGTTTTAGAGCATGAAAAAGTAAAAAGTTTTAGTTTGCCCTAAATACTGATTCACCCCCTCCTCTCAGTATTTTTCCCAACAATTGGTATCAGAGCAGGTTCTTCTGCAGAAGCTTGATCGCTTGAAGGAGATCCGTCGCAATGGGAAGTCTTGAAGGAGTAATGTCTATAAAACCACCTCTATTCAATGGAAGCAATCTGATATTCTGGAAGGTACGAACAAAAGCATATCTGCAAAGTCTTGGTGCAGATGTATGGGAAATCGTGGAAGAAGGTTATCAATACCCAGCAAGTATTCCTACTGATGCAGCAGAAAGGAAGAAGTATGAAATCAATGCCAAAGCAGTGAATGTCTTGTTAGGAAGCATGTATGAATCAGAATTTTCTAAAGTGATGCAGCTACATTCAGCAAAAGAAATATGGGACAAAATCATTCTAAGCTATGAAGGAGACACAAAGGTAAAAAGTGCAAAACTCCAAACTCTTAGAATTGAATATGAAAATTTGAAGATGCATAGTGATGAAAGTGTTTCTAGTTTCTTTCTTCGTCTAGATGATATTGTAAATCGTATGAGAAATTTGGGTGAAACCATAACTGATACAACTCTGGTGGAAAAAGTCTTAAGATCCTTGACTTCAAAATTTGACTCTAAAGTTTCAGCTATTGAAGAAAGGCAAGATCTGCAAACTCTTACTATTGTTCAATTACATGGTATTCTGACTGCTTTTGAAATGAGACAAGGAGGTCCTTCTCAAATAAAAGAAGCTGCTTTTAAGGTATCTGCAAGAGGAAAAGAAAAGGAATTTGTCAAAGAATCCAGCTATATATCCGATGAAGAAGAAGCGAATTTCGTGAGAAAACTTCAACTAGGAACTGGAAGATTCAAAGGTAAGCTTCCCTTCAAATGTTTTGAGTGTGGAAAAGTTGGTCACTATGCTGCTAAATGTCCTTACAAAGAAAAACATGGTAAAGGAAAACAATTTGAAAAGAGGAAGAGTTATTATGCAAATGAAGATGATGATGAAGTGTCCAGTGAAGATGAAGAAGATTCTGACCAAGCTCTACAAGTGCTCATGGCTAAGAAGCAAAAGAAGAAGGTTACTCGAGGAAAGGAGATACCTCAGAAATCATCTATAGCAAAAATTGAACAAGATGAAACAGATTCTGACGAAGCTCTACAAGTGCTCATGGAAAAGAGGAAAAATAAGAAGGCTACTCGAAGCAAGGAGATATCTCAGAAAATTGAAGAAGATGAATATGATAGTGATTTGGGCCCTTGTAATCTTCTTTGTGCAAGAAATGGTGTAGAAAGTGAAAGTAAAGTTGTGGATCTAGAACAAGCTATCAAGATCAAAGTTGAAGAACAACAAAAGGAAATTGATAAGAAAGATTCTACCTACAAAGAGATGATCTCTCAAATGAAAGATCAAATAGAAATGTTGAATGGACAGGTGGACAAGTATCAAAGGTTTCATACTTATGTATCCAATCGAATTAAAGAACTAGAAGCAGAAATCAACGATCTAAATGCAGATCTCGAAAAATCAAGTAAGAAGAATGAAGGACTTGAAGCTGCAATCATCTTTCTACAAACAGATCTTGAAGCATCAAATAAGAAGAATGAAGAACCTCTGTCATTTGAAAAGGAAGGCCTTGAAGCAGAAATCATCTCTCTCAAAGAAGATCTGGAAAAATGAAATAAGAAGAATGAAGAGCTACAACAAACATGTGAAGAAAACGAAAATTGGTTGAAAGAAGAGATTCTAAATCTGAAGGATCAAGTAGAAGATGGAAGAAGGAAAGAAGAAAGCATGACAAAGCAATGTCAAGCCTTGGAGGTTGAGGTAAACATTCTCAAAGGTAAATTAGAAGAAAAGGTTAAAATTTTGAGGTTTCAAGATAGTACTAATATCTTGGACAATATTCTAAGTAATCAAAGGTCTCCTGCTATCAAACTTGGTCTTGGTTTCCACGAAACTATTAAAGGAGAATCTAGCTCACAAGGAAGTGCAAAAAATTCAGAGGATGTCAATGTAAAACCTGAAGTGTTGAAAGAGACAAAAGGTCAACCAAAAATGATGAAATCTCAAAGGAAATCAGTCAATAGTGTTGAATACTTTAAATGTCATAACTATGGGCATGTTGCAGCCAATTGCAGGAGCAGATCATTTCAGCCTCAAACAAACAGATCCTACATAGAAAAGTACTCTGGTTTCTTCAAGGGATATTGTTTTTCATGTAACAAGTATGGACATAAAGCAGCTGATTGCAAGAGGAGGAAGATTAGAAATACTCATTATGATTCTTATGCTTATTTCTCTGGACACATGAGATGTTATTCTTGTAACAAGTATGGACATGTAGAAAAGGAAAGCAGGTTGAACAGATATGAGAAATTGGATAACTTCCAGCACACAAATAGAAAGTTCAAACAAATCTGGAAAAAGATGGAGGACCAATCAGAAACGTAGGGAATTCTGACCCTACTGCAGTCATTCGCTTCTGAAGCTTACTTTTCTTATTGACTGCAGGAATGATGTGGGATACATTATGAGATTAAGTAATGTATCGTCACAGGGGGAGCAATGTATGATGTCTTTCATGGTTGATTTGATTATTTTGGTTATATGTATTTCTGACAGAGCATCTGATATGAAGAAGACAGGTACAGGAAGTACAAGTTCAGAGGGAGATGAAGGAATGTGAAAATTTCTATGCTTCACTTTCCATACGTGAGTTATATGAACAAAAGTCGTATATACACGCGAGTTTCAGCAGACACAGTCAGTTTGACTGTTAAATAACTGTATTATTGACGCAGTATCAGTCTAGTGTCTCAATTCTAATGATGATATGATATTTGGTTCCTTATGTAAAAGATTATGGATGAGTCCTGTTTGCTTTTCGATGAAGAGAATTCGTTGCTGAGATGTAAGTCTTATAATTCAGAGATAAGGACAGATCATACAGAGATTGTTGCTGATGAAGGTTTTCAGGTTGCACAAGTTAAGGAAGAGCACTGGTTCAGGGGGAGCAGCAGGTTGAATACTAATGATTGCATTGTTGGCAATATGACTGCTTATTCTTTGGTTTTTGTGATACTCATGCTCAAATGATGATGACTTGGTACATGGTTTATTATGATGAGATTTTGAGCCCTGATTGCTGATAAGTATCTTTTGTGCTCACACATGGATGAGTTGGATGTCGTTTGATTCAGAAATAAGAATAGATCATGCAGAGTTTGTTACTATGGTTGAGATCTCTTGCCTACATATGATACTTCATGTTAAATCTTGAAGATCTTGATGATATTGGACCACATGAATGATTGCTTGACACATATTTGAAGATGTTGTTCTGGTATGATAATCTCTCTTGGAAAGATTGTATTGATGCTGCAAAGAATCTGAAGGCTTGGTTACTAATGTGCTCATGCTACAACCGTTAGATGACGCTGGAAGACACAACTACACTGTTCTATCTATATGTATTCCAGGGAAACATTCCATTGTCCTATCTGTCTTCCCTCACATGTTCCAGGGAAGCATTTGAATTTCACAAACTAAAGCTGGAGTTTTCTCTGTCTGTCAGAAGAACAAATTTACTTAAATGCAGAAGATTGAATTTGATACGTGGGTTTCCTGACATACAGTCGCGTATATACGCGAGTTGAAACACATAAAGACGCGTATGGTTGGTTGCTGGCAATTTTTGTTTGGTTCAACTCTCTTCAGCACAGCTGCAGTGCTGCTTGGTATCTCTGATACTTTTTGGTATCTCTGGTGGTGTTCCAGTTCTCACAACTCTATTTCTAATGTTTTGATAAATATGCCTTGATGTTTTGTTGGTGAAAGTGTTCAGGATGCACAAACTAAGGGGAAGCCCTAGTCATATGGAAAGGATGCTTGGATGCACAGATTCAGGGGGAGCATTAGCGTTGCTGAGTATAATGCATTGTTGGCATTATGATGGTTCTAAAATATGTTCTCTTTCTTGAGGACTTTCTGGTGTTGGTCATAAATGGTCATATTTGTATTTTGATGAAAAGGTCTTGTTGAGACCCATGATGTAAAATTGTAATATTCAGTCATGTAAGGACTTGTCAAATTTGTAAACCCACTTGGTTGGGTAGTTGAGTCAAATTTTGTAAACCCACTTGGTTGGGTAGCTGAGTTGAAATGTGTAAACCCACTTGGTTGGGTACTTGAGTCTCATATGTAAATCCACTTGGTTGGATGCTTGGTGTAAGTATGAGTCTTTGGTGATAGGAAGTTCATAGAGTCATGTATTTTATTGAAAAATATGTTTGAAGATTTAGCATGAACTCAGGGGGGGCTTGGTCACCTCAGTATATATCAGATCTGCAGAACGCTTCTTCCGCATGTGGAGAAAAGGGGGAGAGTATGCTGGTTTTGATCTTCCCTTTGCGCTTGATGTCAAAGGGGGAGAGTGACATGGTGTTTGAATGGTGTCAAAAATGGAGAGAGTGACATGGTGTCATTATATTCTTAATGTACCTATCTGTTGTGGTAACCAAACACCATCGTGGTTGCCATGAAGTCCAAAGGGGGAGATTGTTGGCAATATGATGCAGAGTTTTGTCCTTGATGGCAACCCACTGAATGAAGATGAAGACATGAGATTGTTGGCATGTGTTGTCCTTGATGGCAATACACCTGATGAAGTTATTCTTGACTTAATGGACTTGGTAAATGATGCAAATCTTATGTGAAATGATGTTAGTTAGCAACATGATGCTAAGTGTTGTCATTGAATGGCAACCCACTTGATGAAGAAGATGGCAACTTACTTGATGAAGTTGTGCTTGATAGAATATGTTCTTGATGAAGTAAATCTGATGTATCTACAATGAGTACAGAAGGGAATGAAGAAAGGAATTCAGTTTGTGCTAGATCTATGATAAAAAGAGTATGTCTCAAGGCATACACGGATCTGTCTAGGGGAAGTCACGTATGCACGCGGTAAAGTACGTGCCAAGTCGCGTATGGGAAAAAGCACTCAAAAAGTGCAAAACCAGGGGTAACCACCATTGTATTGACCCATTGTATTAGGTAATGATTCGCCTAATTGACCCCGTCCAGGAATAACATCGGATGTATGTGGTTTTGGGCTCATAATATTGTTTTGGCTCATGGTATTGAAAAAGGGGCCCGTGGTATTGAAGGCTCATGGTATTGTTTTGGCTCATGGTATTCAACAAGGGGCCCGTGGTATTGGAAAAGGATAAACCTATATAAGGAGAAGAAATTCATTGTGCAAATCATGAGTGTGGGAGCAAGATGTCTGAGCTTGAATGAATACTTCTCTGTGAAGTATATCTGTATGGAAAGGGTAATGGTTTGAATGATAGATCTGAATGTATGATGCACCAATGATGAAGAAGGGGATCTAGATCTGAATTGTACTTGTATCTGCTAGATCTGTTTATGGAATGCTTAGATCTGAAATAAGGCGAACATCTGTTTGAAGTAAAGGGTTGAATATGAACTGAATTTCTGATCTGAAGAAGTATGCAGCTATGAAATGGTTAAAGATCTATACGCTAGTTCGTCACAGAGGAAGCGCGTATATACGCGGCTTCGCTGAAGATAAAGCGCGTATGCGCAGTGAAATTAATACAGAGATATAAGCTGGTTGATGTGGACGGAAGCGCATATATACGCGACATCAGTGAAAGGAAAGCGCGTATGCAAACTAGGGTTTGCTGAAGTCTGTGGTATGAAATCTCTGATCTGATCTGCTCTGTTTTAGCTATCTGTTGTTGATGTTTAACTGTGCTTAAATGTAAGGAGAGGGTCCAATCTGAAAATATGATGAAACGTGGCCTGCAAGATGTGTTCTATTGAAGTTGTTGGATCCAGTGTGAAAATTGATGAAACGTGGTCCATAGAGGTGCTGAGGGTTGTAGCCTTCAGTCAGGGGGTGGTAGCTCCCTTCCAGGTGAGGCTGGTAAAGGAGATCAGGTGGTCGTAGCTCCCTTCCAGGTGAGGCTGGTAAATTAGAGCAGGGGGTCGTAGCTCCCTTCCAGGAGAGGCTGGTAAATGAGTCAGGGGGTTGGAGCTCCCTTCCGGGGAGAAAGTGCAGTGGCAGTAGCAATTAGTGCTGCGTGCGTGAGAATGCCGCACCGGCACATATATGTTGTAAGATGTTTTCTCTATAATAAAATATTGAAGGCTCGGCAAGCTGGGCGTTGGTTTTCTCTGACTTGGGTTTCCACCTAAAAATCTGGTGTTCTGTGTGTGATGCTTTGTGTGATGGTTTATTGTTCTTCTTGCGCACATGTTTATTGTTTATAGAACATCTAATGAATGAATGATGGAATGATTTAAGTGATGAACTAATGACATAAGTAGATATCTGTGTATACGCGAGTTTCATAAAGGGTATCCGCGTGTATACGCTATTTGGCTTCAGAAAAGTAGCGTATGGGTTTTAGAGCATGAAAAAGTAAAAGTTTGAATATGCAGTAAATACTGATTCACCCCCCCCCCCCCCCCCCTCTCAGTATTTTTCCCAACACCTTTTATGACCAATAATCTCTTGGACATATTTAAATACATCATTATACCAAGCAAAGGTTTGTGTTCTCTACCACAATTATATCAACCCTATATAATCTCTCTCTGATATAAGTGTTATTCTATTACGAACATTTAATCTCATCCTCCATAAATTTATAATGTATAATCCACACTCCATCTTTGTATTTAACAATGATAACTTATACCCTACTAGTCGAATGTATCCATGTATATAGGATGGCATTTTAATAATTAACTCCAATGATACGAATTGTATTCTTGATAATGTGTTGCATAACACTAATGTCACTCCCCAGTCTTATACATTACAATGGAGGAAGGTAGTATGTGACTCAGACCCTTAACACCTTCCTACTGATGTAGGGTCGACATTTTTTTCCAATGGTTATTTACCTAAGTGTACCCTTATTGTCTTTGTGAGCATATGGAAATTTGTAAAAGATTCGATTTATGTGTATGTGCTACACAACTTAACCTATAAATCCATATGTGACTTGTCTCACTCTTCACGAATTGACTTTTGCGTGATATATATTATAACGGCTCCCCTCATAGCCAACGTTTGAATACCTCAAATCATTGTTCAGATATATTTGGGTACTTTCATTAAATTGAGGTTATAATGGTTTTTGGTTAAACCACCATAGCGGACATATTTATACACCTTGATGTATGGTTTTCGTAAGGAGTTTTATTCTACTCGTACTGTGACGATGCCGGCTCATTTATGTGACAAGAGTTATCGAATTAAGTGATGATTTTTTTTATTGTTATTCCATCGATTTTCCATGTGATCACATCCTGTAAATTCAATGCCTGAATCTACTTCGTGAAATATATGGCTGACATTTATATTACTATATTCATACCTAAGCCAGAGATCTTGATCCACGTCTTTGTTCTGAGATCATTACGCGTGGACGGTGAGATTTACTCAGAGACTAGGTTTTCAGTTTACCATAAAAATTACTCGCCCTCGTTCTATTCCTATTTTTGGAGTATTTGGCTATCATTTGCTACTAGAGCTTAGCTTCTCAACGAAGGCATTTTGTGAGTGCAGGTATGAAGTCTATTGATTTTCTTATGAGCACATTCTGTGATTTTTCTCAGGTTATACCAAAATGGTTCGATTATTATTCCACATCGAACGATGTATCATGTATATCTATAGTTTCCTTTCCACGATTTCACTCTGTTCACCATTAGTGCTAGCATTACACGGTGTAGACTTAAATCTTGTTTTTCATTTGTTTTGGTTTTATTATGGAATTTGACCACCAGTTACTTCATGCATTTCTCATCCGATTTATGCTTTCCTTCTTGGCAAGCTAGGCATCTTTCTTCAACTTCAGTTCCATGCCATAGATAAATTTCAATGATTTTTACTTGGCCCTCCTTGCCTTTGTGTTTTTCCAGAGTTTATCTCAGGTGAATTGAATAAATTTTTTGTTCATGTTTTATTTCTATTTCTACAGATAATCATCCTTCTAGTGGTCTAATGTATCATTTATTTTTGCAGAGGTGTTTCCCTCTTACGCTATAAATAATGAGGTAATTATATTTTTTTCGGCTTCTCGTAGCTTTGATTAAGTATTTTGTTTATTCACTGGACCATTCCTCTCTCCATACTCATTTATCTCGGTTGATTTCACAGGTGAGCTCCTACTTTGTGGTGGCTTTGTTTTTCTTGTTGAAGACTCCTGAAATCGTTCACCGGAGTCCATTGACACCATTTTTATTCTTGTTGGTTACAGGTTAGTATGAGTGACTCATTGAAATTATTAGATGAAAACATTTTGTGCTAGATTCGTCATGAATTTCTGGAGAGCGATACCCTGAGAATTTATCGGGAAGACTCATTCATTGTAATTTGTAATATGGTAACCAGGGTTTGGGGAGATTCGTTAATGGGAATCTCGGCAACATGACATTTTCTTAAAATTCATCAGGGTTTCATTTTATATTGTTAATTGCCTCCCAAATCTGCCAACTTTATTTGGACTGGTTATATAATTATTTGGGAATATTCTTGATCATTTTTAATATCAGTAATAATCATTCTTCTAATATTCTGCTATAAGAAATTTCTTAATATGTCCAGCTGAGATTTTTTTTAAAGTTCATATTTATCTCTTCTTCCCATTAATTTCCAGGATAAAATTCACCTATGGTTTTAGGGATATAGATTATTTTACTATTTAGTTAATACCTTTAATATAAGCCCGTTGGTATATCTCGGATAGTGATGCAAGGAAATGAGTTCTCTTTTGGTTCACTATTAGTTATTGAAGTGAAAGGTGTTCAATGTACTTAATAATAACTTACCAGGGGGTTTTGGATAGCAATTAAATTTCTGTAATACTTATTTGAGAGTTCTATAACCTTTCATTCTTCTGTGTGCTCTAATAATTACAAATCTATCTAATGCTATAGTGGCGAGAACTCCACAATGATTTGATAATAAAATTTGCTTTTTTTTTCCTTACATTTATCAGCTAATTCTTGTTGTTCTCGACAGAGATTATATATATATTTTTTCATGGCTAGCATACCAAATGATGCAGTAGAATTATAATCTTTATACCTGTTCACAATACTTTAAATTCTTTATGGATAAATTTGTAATTAATTGATCATACATCCTTACCTAGACTTTCAATTAATTTTCTCTTTTAGTAGGCATGTATATACATATGCAGAGTATATATTTATCACTGCTACTAATTATGAAGAGGAAAATCTATGTATTTTTGTTCGGGTGTTTTTTCCTTATAGATGCAGTTTAATATTATACTTCTACCCAATCCAGGGAATCCATTTTTTTTCTATCTCCAGATTTAAGCCAGTAATGGTTTAGATATTCTGGTTGATAGCATTCCTTAGAATTTTTCTTTACTACTATACAGAAAAAAGAAGATTTATTTCTTCTAGTTAAGTCTGGAAAATGTGAGGAAGGTGATAACACAGTAACGAAATTAAACATTATAACATCATTTATCCATCTAGACTAATAACATCAACATAGTCATTCATAAAATCTATGTGCATACCACTTCTGTTCAGACCAATCCTCCCAACCTTAGAGTTCTTTTGTCTCCAGAACTCACCCCCGAGTTGAGATCCCATCCTATAATAGAGCAACCTCAATCTGTTCTGGAGTAGCTTATTTAAGCTTATGCTCCCCAAAGCCTGTTTCTAATTCTACGTCCAGAATTACAGGATGTTGTTATTCCTGTTTGCCTAGGCTTCCCTTATTTAGGGAATTTTAGAGCTGCTTTCTGCTTTTCCATCTTTTTACCTCTTCCCAACTACTCTCCACCTCATTGGGGAAAATCTAGATTTTTCCTCAAAAATCTAAATTAGAAATAAGTTCTTTCAAGGATTTTTCAAAGATTTTTCAGGAAAGTCTTAGCCTCTTTCCATACCTCATGGATTTGGCAAGTGATCTCAAATTTCTCATTTGGTCAATATGCACAAAATTATTTTATTTATTTTTCATAATTAAATAATTAATTACATCCACACAATACTTATCCATTGGGGTCCACTCCCCTTTGGATTGAAGTTCAAATGTCTAACTTGAAAGAAAAACATAAAATTAGGGGTGTTACAACATTACTTCACATGCCAAATGTAGTTCAACTATCCAATAAAAACAAAACATTATATCACAATCACATGAAAATTTAGTTCAATCATACAAAACTTGTTTAAAAAAAAGAAAAAGCATTACATCACAACATTACATCACATGCCAAATGTAGTTCAACTATCCAAAATATATGCATGTATACATGGTTTGTAATTCAAAATTTCCATGGTTTTTAATTGAAATTTCCATCAATAGAAATTCTTTTTATATTTTTAACAAGTTTATAAAATGACAAATTGAATTTTAAACACAAATAATCATATCACAATCACATGCCAAATGTAGTTCAACCATCCAAAACTTGAGTTTTAAAAACAAAACATTATATCACAACATGTGATCACATGCCAAATACAGTTCAACCATCCAAAACTTGAGTTTTAAAAACAAAACATTATATCTCAACATGTGATTGTATGCCAAATGTAGTTCAAATATGCAGAATATGGTTTGTAATTCGATACTTCCATCTAGAGAGATTCATTTTATATTTTTAACAAGTTTATAAAATGACAACTTGAATTTAAAAAAAAAAGCATTATATCAAAATCACATGCCAAATGTAGTTCAACCATCCAGAATATACACATTGTGAAAATGTAAGTTGAAATTTCCATCTAGAGATTCATTCTATATTTAACAACTAAAATTACAAGTTGACTTTTAAAAACAAGAAATTATTTCACAACATGTGATTACATGCCAAATGTAGTTCAAATAGATCCAAAATATACACATGTCTGTACATGGTTTGTAATTTGAAATTTCCATCTAGAGAGACTCATTTTATATTTAACAAATTTATAACTATCACATGCCAAATGTAACTATCCAAAATTTTAAATTATTCTCTATAAAAGTAAATGTAGTTTAAAACTATATATCCAAATAGTAAAATATGTCCAAAATTTGCATCTCACATGAAAAATAAAAGAATATATATATATTTAGTTCAATGTATAGTGTTACAAGTATCAACTTATACAAAAAGGTAAATATATGACTACATAGATAAAAAAAATTTCAAATGAAAATGCATATATAAAATGATTTTGAATAATAATAAAAAGAAAGTTAGACAACTTTTTCAAATGGTTTAAATGGTGTCGATGTTTCTATCTCCATCATACACTCCATAGCTAGAGTCCATGGAGAATGGAAATCATCTCCAGCAATGTAAAATTCTAAAATATTAATAGTATAAAATAACTCAAGATCTAGATCTCAATTTATAATAAAACTTTTGATATTCAATTTATAACTTATAACTTAAACATATTTAAGTAAAAAATTGAATGCTTATGATGGTGGATATAGCACATCACCTAAAGGTGGCTCTGAAAGAAAATCTTCATGAACCTAAAATTCAAAAAAATTAAAATAACTCAAGATCTAGAGATCTCATTTTGAATTGAAATTTTGAGCTACAATATATAACTTAAAAACATATTTAAAAGTGAAAATTTGTTCATACTTGTGATGGTGGATTTGGCACATCTCCCAAGGAAGAAGAAGGTACCACCTTCGTATAAACATCAGAAAAAATAGAATCTCTTAACATTTAATTATATATACATGTACATGTGTGCACAATTATTTATTCTAAAAATATGCCATCATGTTTCGATATATATAATAATAGATAAAAAATAATTGTACATCATCATGTTCACCTTAAAAACACTAATATGTGCTAGCATATCATCTTAATGGTGAGAACCATCTTGAATGTGTGATTTATGGTGAGACATATCTTGATTGTGTGAGCTGGAGAATTCGATCGTAATATTAACATCATCTTCGTTCATTAAGCGTGAGAACTGCAAATGGTGTTAACATATAATGATACATTTTTGTTATATTAATGTATACAAATAAATGTATGTATATATGTATTTATTACAAATTTTATGTGTTCAAATAATCACCCTAACCATTAACACATACCGATCCCATGCCATCTTGCTCATGAATAATTAGCTCCTACCAACCATTGCGACAATTCTTTGCATATGTTCTGAGATCTTCAACACTCATGTTGTCTAACTCTTCATCTGTATTATACACAAAATTATCACATGGATTCTCACGTGTTATTTGTCGATTCAGGCAAACATCAACTCCACCTACTCCACTCTGAACATTGTCAATGATGGAATCCGTTGCTTCTTGACTAATTTGAAAAGCATCATCCATCTCTGATCACAAAGTTTTGACACGAAGTGGTTGAATAACCAATGGAGGCTCAAGGTGAGGCAAATAAACATCATGCTTAGAACCCGTACGGTCACACAATAGACCTTTTCCAATACCAAAAAATTAAGAGGGAAGGTCATTATAATTGGGTTTGATTTCCAAAAAGAATTATGCATCAGATAATTTTTCAAAATAAAGTGGAACCTCATTGTTCCATGGGAGTATTCCATAGGAAACAAGGTGCCTATCATAAAAATGGCCAGCTATATCTGGGTGCTTCAAATATTGCACCTTTATCATCTTTATTTTCATCCCTTCATTGAAATTAAACATAGACTTCGACATTTCTGTTGTATCTCTTTGTTTAACAACCTCCCATGTATCAGGACCCATCATTTTTTCTTTTATTTTTCTCATCACTTCTACAAAAGTATCAATAGTTGGCCAAAGCTTTAGTTACACATATACTAGTTCATTCAAAGACACAAGATCTCTCTTCAATTTTGAATGAAGATGTTGACACCTTTGTAAAGTGCACTACTGCATTTTTTATTCCCAAGGTATATTGGAAATGTCAGATGAATAAGTTGTGGTTGGTGTACAACCTTCTTTTTCAATAACGCGTTTTGTGCTACATATTTTTCGAGCAACATTTTGAGCAAAATTTTCACCCTCTGCAAAAATATATAAAATTTTGTATCTTAAAAAAATATGTAGAAAAATTTGTACAAGTTGAATGAAATTAATATTCAGATTGATGGCCACCTCAATATGGTTGGCTAGCATCTTGCCCACCCTGAAACTCTTGAGAACCAGAATGACCACCATTTGGTTGAGAACCAACACGACCATCTGAATATTGGCCTCTGGGGGAATGCATATCACCACCCTCACACACTTGGGCACCACCTATTGATGGCCCTCCAAGTGAATGCGTACCACCACCAACCTCACGAGATGAGAGGGAAGCTTCATAAAAAAAAAAATTAAATTATAATCAATTCAAAAATACATTCATACATATAAATACATGTACATATTAATTTATTAAATTGCATTAACCATACCACGATTGTGTGAACCATGGACATGCTCCATTGATCGAGTAGGCACCCTTGTACTCCTAACTCCTAAAAAAAAAAAATGAAACTTATTAAAAACTAATTTAACTCAAAAAAATGATAAAAACTCAACTCCATATGTACACACATGTATATATGGAGATAATATTATATTTAAATACCATGAACATCACTGGATCCATGATCCCCCTCTCTCGTAGAGACATGGGATTCTATTGTTCTTTGCCTTTCATCCTCCATGATATATATGGATATATCTATAGTGGAAATTTACAATTATTTTTAAATTACTATTTAAATTAAAGTCAAAATATTTCCAAAAATTAATGTAATTTATTGTACACATATTATGTAAAACACAACATTCGAAGCACTAATTCATGTGTGAAACTCAATTTAAATGAAAATTTGTTGAAGTCGTCACATTTAATTTTATAAAAATGTGAATTTCACCAACTTGTGCTTTACATAGTGGCAACACACTTGGTATATAATTGAAAAAAAAACATGGTCGTTAAAAATGACATATTTATAAGTAGAAAACACACACATAAAATTTATGTTACAATGTCCATCAATAAATTTTGAAGGAGAGCATCTCAACACTAATTCATCTTTGAGAGATGAATCTTGAATTTTTGAAGGAGAGGGTCTAAACAAAAATTCATCTTTAAGAGATGAATATTGAATTGGCATTGCGCCATATGATGCTAATTCATCTAGTAATTAATTTTTGATAGATGAATCTTTAATTGGCATTGTCCCACACAATAGATCACCAGACATCTTACTAACATTTTCACAATGTCTTATACTAAAAATTTGAAATTGGCTAACAATATTGTTTTCTTTTCCATGCAGTTTTTTTAGCCTCTCCTTCTTAACTTGGTACATGCCTTTCATATGGTTGCACACAAGTTCATAATTGGGGAAAAATACTATTCCATTTGATCCATACTCCCTAGCTGTTCCCAAGCCTTCTATAAATGCAATATAATATGCCTCTTTTTTTGTTGTTCTTCTCGGTATATTAATTTTGCTTTCAAGTACCATGTTAGTCACAATATTGCAAAGGACATATGTAATCACTGCTTTCTCTGGGTTGGTATAGCAAAAACATCTATGCATAATGTCCGTTTTTCAACCATATTTAGTGGGGTTTTTTATCCCTCAAAAAATAAATTCAATAAAATATATGAAATTAACATTTATTGCAAATGCATCGAAGAAATGACATGTGCATGGTTTTCCTTAAATTTTATGGGAGAAATCACATCTAGAAATGACATGCCTTAAAGTTTGCCTTGCTAGATTTTAAGGGAGAAATGTCAAATGACATGTACATGGTTTGCCTTAAAGTTTTCCTTATATTATATAGGAGAAATAACATATATATTACAGAGAAATGACATAGAAATGGCATGCCTTAATGTTTGCATTAATGTTTATGGGAGAAATGACATGTATGCACATGGTTTTCCTTAAAGTTTATTGGAGAAATGAAATGTACATGGTTATCCTTAAATTTTTCCTTGAGTTTATGGGATAAATGGGAGAAATTACATGTATGTACATGGTTATCCTTAAATTTTTCCTTAAAGTGTATGGGATAAATGACATAGAAATGACATGTACATGGTTATCCTTAATTTTTTCCTAGAGTTTAAGGTAGAAATGACAAGTATATGGTTTTGCTTAAATTTTTCCTTATAGTTTATTGGAGAAATGACATACAAATGACATATAAATGACATAGAAATGACAGATAAATGACATAGAAATGACATTCCTTCAAGTTTGCATTAAATTTTGTGGGAGAAATGACATGTATTAACATGGTTTGACTTAAAGTTTTCCTTAATTTTTATTGGAGAAATGACATAGAAATTACATGTACATGGTTGCAAAAACACTAGAAAATGCCTTAAATTTTACTGGATAAACTACATGTACATTTTTATCCTTAAATTTTTCCTTCAAATGACATGTACATGTTTATACTTAAAGTTGGCCTTGAGTGTATGGGAGAAATGGGAGAAATTACATGGAGGTACATGGCTATCCTTTAAATTTTCCTTAACTTTTATGGGAGAAATGACATAGAAATTAAATGTATATAGTTATCCTTAATGTTTGCCTCGAGTTTATGGGAGAAATGGGAGAAATAACATGTATATACATGGTTACCATTACATTTTTGCGAGTTTATGGGACAAATGACATGTATGGGAGAAATTAGACATGCACATGGTTTAAATTTTATTGGAGAAATGACATGTACATGGTCATCCATAAAGTCTGCCTTAAAATGACATGTACATGGTCATCCTTAAAGTTGGCCTTCAGCTTATGGAAGAAATGGGAGAAATGACATGTATGTTCATGGTTATCCTTCAATTTTTCCCTGAATTTCATGGAATAAATGACATAGAAAAGACATGTACATGGTTATCCTTAACGTTTGTCTTGATTTTATGGGAGAAATGGGAGAAATGACATGTATGTACATGGTTGTCCTTAAAGTTGGCCAAGTTTATGGGAGAAATGACATGTATGGGATAAATGACACATGTACATGGTTGGCCTTAAATTTTATGGGAGAAATGACATATAAGTGACATGTACATGGTTCCTAAAACACTAGCAAATGCTATCGGATAAATGGGAGAAATGACATGTATGTACATAGTTATCCTTAAAATTTTCCATGTTTATGGCAGAAATGACATGTACATAGGAAAAATGACACATGTACATGTTTTGCCTTAAATTTTATGTGAGAAATGACATAGAAATTACATGCACATGGTTCCAAAAATAGTTGAAAATGTTATGGGAGAAATGGGAGAAATGACATGTATGTATATGGTTATCCTTAATGTTTGCCAAGTTTATGGGAGAAATGACATGTGCATGGGAGAAATGAAACATGTACATTGTTTTCCTTAAAGGTTATGGTAGAAATGACATAGAAATGACATCTACATGGTTCCGAAAGCACTAGAAAATATTATGGGAGAAATGGGAAAAAAGACATGTATGTACATGGTTATCCTTAAACTTTGCCAAGTTTATGGGATAAATTACATGTATGGGAGAAATGACACATGTAGATTTTTTCCTTAAAGTTTATGGCAGAAATGACATAGAAATTACATGTACATGGCCCCAAAAAAACTATAAAATGCCTTAAAATTTATGGGAGAAATGACATGTATGGAAATGGGTATTACAATGAAGAAATTATATTTAGATATGTTCCATAGATTGATAGTAGGGGCATTTACTGGATATGTCACCTTTGAGAAAGGATGAGATCGGGAGGCTATGGGGCCCTTTACATACTCTACCTTTAGAACTTGTAGAAGTTAACACTAAAAAAAGTGACTCAAATCCTATAGAAGTTCAGCCACTTTAGGTTCTCACCAAGTTTTTTAGGCCTTAAAATTTTCCTTCAATTTATGGGAGAAAGCCTTGATTCTGTGGGAGAAATGACATGTGAATGGTTTTCCTTAAAGTTTTCCTTAAATTTTATGGGAGAAATCACATCTAGAAATTACATGCCTTAAAGTTTTCCTTGCCTAGAGTTTAATGGAGAAATGACATGTACATGGTTTGCCTTAAAGTTTGCCTTATAGTTTATGGCAAAAATGATTGAGAAATGATAGAGAAATGACATAGAAATGGCATGCCTTAAATTTCGCATTAAAGTTTATGGGATATATGAAATGTATGTACATGGTTCGCCTTAAATTTTGCCTTAAAGTTTATGGGAAAAATGACAGAAATGACAAGTACATGGTTCCAAAAACACTATAGAAAATGCCTTAAATTTTATTGGGGAAATTACATGTACATGGTTGTCCTTAAAGTTGGACTTGAGTTTATGGGAGAAATAGGAGAAATGGCATGTATGTACATGGTTATCCTTAAATTTTGCCTTAAATTTTATGGGAGAAATGACATAGAAATAACATGTACATGGTTATCCTTACAGTTTGGCTTGATTTTATGGGAGAATTGGGAGAAATGACATGTTTTTACATGGTTATCCTTATATTTTATGGGAGAAATGACATAGAAATGACATGTACATAGTTTTCCTTAAAGTTTGAAAATTTATTTTATGCACTTACTAAAACAAATAGTGGTAGTGGTTTATAAAGTTATGTCAAAAGTCACACCTTCGTGAGTTTAACTAGTGGTAGTGGTTGATGAAGTTATGTCAAAATTCACACCTTGATGAGTTTGTTGGAGAAAAGTAAAGTAAATTTTAACATTTTACAAGATTAGAAAAGTAAATGACAAGAAAATGAGAGGAAGCATCATGGAAGGCATAAATTTAGGTACATCAATAAAAATAGTTAGCATCGACATAAATATGACTACAGTGGAAAACCTATAGTAGAATTATGTTAAGAAGCCAAGGTCTTCATTATTCGAATAAACCATTTCTATCAATCATTCCTATTAACATCATGCCTCCAAATGCATAAAATGATAAACTATAGTCAGCATGCATTTCACCTTTTTCATAGAATACCATTCAATTTCACTTCATATGTATTTCTAGAATCCACTTTTCCAACCACTATCAAAGGTATCCAATGTAATTATATCAACTTATAAGGAATCAATATTTTTTCACTTCTATAAAAAGGTAGAAGAAAATTTGTGTGCATCTACTATAGGAAATAGAAAATAAGGAAGCTAAAAAAATCCATCTTATAACACATTGTTTTCAATTCATTATTTTCAATTCTTTGAGGAAAAGTGATATCTAAGAATCAAACAAGCTCTTATGTACACATGAATCAACCATATTTATCCATTTCAATCCATTGTACACAATTAAACAAACATTAAGTCTACGGGTCTGGATTCCCTAAACCTTGTTCAAACTGTCATTTCATGTGATGTATGGATTATAACAGGATGGCTATGGGTTTTTCTATAATAAAATATTTATATGTATTCTAAAACTTTTCTGAACTAACCTTTTTCAAACTATCATTTAATGTAAAGTATTGATTCTAGTAGGAAGGTTATGTGTCTTTCTGTAATAAACTCTCTATATGTCTTCTACACCTTTCTGAACTTGTTCTTCCAATAGTAATTGCTATAAATAATATCCCCATATAACTGATAGAAATGTATAACTTCTGTAAATATATAACTTGTATAAAGAAGATATAACATATATAAATAAGAGCCCAAAGGTTGGGCTCTAAATACTAATAAAAATGCAGCGAGGTTTCTCTATCAAAAAGAAAATATAACACATTGTTTTCAATTATTTGAGAAAAAGTGATATCTAAGAAACAAAAAAGCTCTTATGTACACATTAATCAACCATATTTATTGATTTCAATCCATTGTACACAATTAAACACTCTCCTGAAAGACAAAAATAATCTAACAAAGGTTTGAAGAAGCAATAGAACACAAATACAACCTACAAGCTTAAGAAAATTCTTAAGAAAGAAGAGAGTTGTGAGTTGGTGCTCATAAGAACAACACAGAGTTATTATATCTACATAAGTTGAAGGAAATAACATATATATTAGATATGTAGAGGTTGAAGGAAAGAACAGATATATTAGATCTGCAAAGGTGGAATGAAAGAACATTGTTTTCAATTCTTTGAGGAAAAGTGATATCTAGGAATCAAACAAGCTCTTATGTACACATGAATAAGCCATATTTAGCCATTTCAATCCATTGTACACAATTAAACACTCTACTGAAAAACAAATACAATCTAACAAAGGTCTGAAGAAGCAAAAAAACACAAATACAACCTACAAGCTTAAGAAAGAAGAGAGTTGTGAGTTGGTCCTCATAAGAAGAACATAGAGGTATTAGATTTTATCATTTTTGGTGGAAAATCTTCATGGAGCCTAAACACCTTCTATTTCTCCTTCCAAACAGATTAGTGATTGGTGGTTCTAAATTCCTCCTTGTGAAGGTATATTTTTGGGTACATATATTTTATTCGATCTGTAATCTCTAACTCACCATAACTTAGTATTATATTTTTGGAGTGAGCATAGGAGAAAAAATACAAAGTGTTTTCGGCCTTCCTCCAAGTGCATGGATGAAAAAATATCTCGCTCAGAGTATGAAAATGTAAAAAAATCAATATATATTAAAGGAAAAAATAGAGATATTAGATCTATAGAGGTTGAATTAATCCATTGTACAAAATTAAAAAAACAATAAGTCTACAGATATGGATTCCCTAAACCTTGTTCAAACTGTCATTTGATGTAAAGTACTGATTCTAACAGGATAGCTATGTACCTTCCTATCCTAAACTCTCTCTATGTCTGTCTGAACCTTTTCTCAACATGTTCTTCAAATATTAATTGTTATAAATAATATTTCCATCTAACTGATATAAATTTATAAGTTCTCTAAATATCTAACTTGTATAAAGAAGATATAACATATATAAATAAGAATAGTGAGGTTTCTCCATACTTGGGTTCTAAATACTAATAAAAGAGAATTGATGTTTCTCCAGTAAAAAGAAAATATAACACCTTGTTTTCAATTATTTGAGGAAAAGTGATATCTAAGAATCGAATAGGCTCTTACATACAACAAGAATCAACTATATTTAGCCATTTCAATCCATTGTTAATAATTAAACAACTTCTAAAACATATTTTTTTAGGTTTGGTCTACCTGGAGACGAAGAAAATAGAAGACGAGGATGAGGAAGGATGCAAAAACGAAAAACGAGAGCAGGCAGGCCACAATGACAATAAATGATAGCATACAGGCCAGAATGACATCAAATGGAAATAGGCAGGTCACAACAACAATAGGCCACAACGAGGATAGATATCGTTGAACCTACGAACAACAAAACATAAAAAACATTTAACCGAAAAAAATACAAAGAAAAAAAAAAGAAACACAGGTAGCAGGTTCTCACCTCCTCGCCCCTGCAACAAAAAACACCAGCACAATGACCCCTGCCAAAGAAAACATCAGTGCAACAATAATAGCCAAATTGTAAAAAGCCCAAAAGCTCTCGATGTCTGCAGACCGATATATTTATAAGAAAAAGTTCAGCTGAATTCCTTTCAAAAGTTTGTTTCAACTTCAGTTGTCAGTTTTCCCATCTCCAACCAAAAATTTATTTACCCACTCCATCAATATGATGTTAGTGTTAACAACATAATGAGTTTGGCCGAACTAATTTAAAAAATTTGGCTGAACTGATGGAAAATGAATTTTCCGCCCACGTTTCTCACAAAAGTGTAACCCACCTTCATGTTTTTTCGTTTGTCACAATGCGACATTGGACCATGGATGATTTAAATATTGAGACAAACTTTTTCACAATGAAATGTTTGAACCTGGCTGGCCATGATTTACCATGGTTAAGAATGATTGATTTTACCAAAAATGGTTGAGCGTGGTTGAGCATGGTTGACCATTATTGATATTATGGGCTGAAGGGAATAATAAACCTAATGGAATAATATTAATCCCTAGGAATAAGCCCAAGATAATAATAAAACCAAAGGATTAATACTATAACCTCAAGGGATTACAAACCCATGTAAATACTATTAAAGCAAAGGGACTAATATCATAAACCCAAAGTATATATTTAAATCAAAAATATTATACACTCTAAAATAAACATGGTTAACCATGGTTTATTTTGATATTGAGAGATCTATCGTCACAATGTGACCTTCGAACATTGTTACTCGTGCTTGACTATGATTGATTTTCATATCAAGAAAATATTCATAATAATGCGATGTTGAACCAGGATTAACCATGGTTGGTTTTCATATTGAGACAATCTATGCAACATGTAATGTTGGACCATGATAGACAATTATTAACCATGGTTGACCATAACTGATTTTATAGAACATGGTTAACCATGGATGACCATGCATGACCATGATTGGTCATGGTTAAGCATGATTGATATTACAAACCCAAGAGAATAATAAACCCAAGGGAACAATAGTAAAAAACCAAGGGATTATAAACCAAAGGGAATGATATTAAACCCAGGTGATAAATATTATAAAACCAAGGTATATATGACCATGGATGACCATGTTTTACCTTAAAAATTTTCAAAATGCAACATAGCACCATGCTCGATTATGCTTGAGCATGACCTATTTCTATTAATAATACAATATTATTAATGTAATATTATTAATGTAACAAAGTATTAATGAAACATAAGTATAATTACTAATAATATTATTCTTAATAATATTTAAAAATAAAATAATATATTAATATAACAATAATATTTTTATTATTAGAAAGGATGAAAGATTGATTTGAATGTGATTTTCCTGAATCATGAAGAAGGCTCTACAATTCGCAAACATGTGGCCATGACTTAGGGTTGGGTCCGCCCTCGGGCCTGCAAGCTCCTCCGTGAGCTCTTCTTCTCGATTCGTTCCACCCTGACTAGCCACATGCATTCAACAGGGCCTCTCCATGGTGGATCACAATGGAGTGATTTCGGATCCCCCCTCCTCTGGCCCCCCATTCAATGGCGCAACGACAGAGTCTGACAACACCAGTCAACACAACTCTTCCCCTCTCTTTGGTCACACAGTGGTGCCTCCCACTATGAACAACCATCTTGAATGTGCTACAGCTGCAACAACTATCACCTCCTCCACCTGTATTCCCAAAGTAGCAGAACGCCCAACTATCATACTTTTAGCACACTGAATTAAGGAAAAAATTCAATACATTAACGATCATGCTCTAATTGAAGGGTTTATGGGATTCTGGGCAACTCAAAAGGGCCTCTAGATGGATCACCACCAAATGGAAACTGAAAGTACATATCAACCTACAACTTGCCTCAAAGGTTTTCTTCAACATCATATCTACATGCATGGAAGACAAGAACATAATCATGGATGATGACCCCTACTTCTTCAATTTGGCCAGATTTTTTCTTTGAAATTGAGTCGAGTGCTTCAATCCCGAAAAGGAAGAATTTAACTGGGCTCTAGTGTCAATTTGTCTCTATTCATTACCTCATGACTATTGGGATGATAAAACCCTGAAAGGGATTGGAAACACCCTCAAAAAATTAATTAAAATCACAGACGAGACAAAAATCACCAAGAGTATAGCCTATGCAAGGATCTTCGTCTACATGCACATAGCCAAAACTCTTCCGGATGAGGCAAGTCTTCTTCATGTTGATTTTGAATGGATACAAACAGTGGATTATAAACATATTCCTTTCAGATGCTGAAAATTCCACATGCATGGGCATCTATTCAGAGATTTCCCTCTTAATAAAAGCTCCTCCATGAACAAGGACTCTGTAGCCAAATATTTATAGGGATTCACAAAAGTCATCGATAGAAGAAGACATACGAGGAAGCCACACACCACTCCTTCCACCAAATATCCTTAAACCAGAAACAAATTTGATACTCTAGCTAATATAAAATCGGAAACCTTTACTATTCCTAGCTCCTTGAATCCGCACATGCAGGAAACTTCACAACCACAAGAGCATCTAGTGACTATGGAACCTTCGGACTTGCCCATGAATTCTCAAACCCGTCACCATCCTTTTACTTGCTATGACAAAGGAAAAGGATTTTCCTCTGATCCACTTGCAGCGATGGATCAGGAACCCGAAAATATAGAATATGGGGATCTGGATATCCTAGGTCTTGAAGATCCATGCAAATGGAAATACTATCTCTCAATCCCCAACCAACAGATCCAAAAACTGGAGGAATTTCTCTCCCGACCTTAATAAATTCCCACTCTAGGCATTCAAGGGGGAATGTTGCTCAACACCAAGCACATTATGAAATAATCGAGGAAAAGAGGAAGAAGAACTTATCTGCAGCGACTTGTTGTTTTTGGAGAAGAACTTGTAGGATCTGGAATATATTCAAAGATAACGAGGTTCTACTCCATAATTCTGTACAGTTCTCAAGGAAGCTCATCTCATGGAATATAAGAGGGCTAAACATTTTTTCCAAGCATTGATTAATCAAGAAGACAGTAGATGAGGAAAATCCTATAATTTGCTTTATGCAATAAACTAAATGTTTTGGAACCACTCTGGACACCACCCTTACAAATCTCTAGATAGGCTATCAAACTGTAGTAGTAGATGCATGTGGGTCCTTGGGTGTGTTAGCGATCATATAGAATCTACTATTAATAAGTATTGAGAACTTCCATGGCACTTGCAGTTTTATTCAATCCTATTTTCATCTTCTGGGAACAAACATACATGGACATCTCACAAATTTATATTTTCCTCAGGCCGCTATGCAAAAAGTAGATCTGCTAAATTCCATCAAATCCCTCAACCTTCAATGCAACTTTCCTCTTTTGGGTGTTTGGGGGAGACTTCAACATTATTACGAGAATAGAAGAAAAGAAAGGGGGAAGGCCAAATCTAGATACTGAAAACTTCAAATTCAAGGGTGCCATTCATGATAGTTAGTTGATAGACCTCCATACCTCTAATGGAGTCTACACCTTGAACAATAGGCATGGAGGAACACACCAAATCGCTTCACGCCTAGATTGTTTCCTTATTATAGATAATTTCATAGATTCAGGAGGCAAGATGGTCGCCACTATTTCCCCTGCGATAGTATCCCATCACTGGCCTCTCCAACCTCAGTGGGTCAAACCTGTCTTGGCAACTCATAGGCCCTTCTTCTTTGAAAAATTATGGTTCATGCATCTCATATTCAAAGACCTCATCACGGAATGGTAGTCCTCTTTCTCACCTCCGGATGGTTCCAAAATGTTCCAATTCCAACAGAATCTTAAACTGCTCAAAGATAAACTAAAATTATCAAATCAAAATAAATTTGGAAATATTTTCAATAACCAAAAAGATATCGAGCGATACATGGTAGATCTCCAACAACCAATTATCCTGGAAGGGCGAGTAGTGGATTCCAATTCCTTGGAAACCAAGCTAATGGCCAAGATGGAGGACATCTAAATTCAAGAACAGATACTTTGGAAATAGAAATCAAGTATTAGATGGCTAAAGGAAGGTGAAATGAGCACTAGATTTTTTCACTGCTTAACGATTCAACACCAGACACACAATATAATTTTGGTTCTCAAATCTCATAATCATGATAGTCTGGCACGTCATGAAGACATTGAAGAAAAAATACTGGATTCCTTCAAAGACATCCTTAAGGAGCCAAAATATCAATGACATGAGGCCATCGTGAATATAAAGCAACATATTGCAAGGTTAGTCACCAAAGAATGCAACCATATGCTTCTCAAACAAACTACCATGCAAGAAATAGAACTGGTAGTTTTCCATCTTCAGGAGGGTAAAGCCACTGGGCCAGATGATTTCACTACCAATTTATTTCATTACTTATGGGATGTAATCAAGAAGGAAGTATGGGATCTAGTTGAATATTCACATAACTCTCACTTACTCCTTCTAGCTCTAAATGAAGCCTTTATCTGACTCATTCCTAAGAAGGATCATGCAGCATCTCTAGGTAAGTAAAGACTTATCACCCTTTACAATGTCATATATAAAATCATCTCTAGGGTTATTTATAACCGTCTAAAGCCGCTCCTTCGCCTGCTTATTTCTCTGAATAAAATAGGATACATTGAA
The DNA here is from genome assembly GCA_034641835.2 of Pinus albicaulis. Lineage (NCBI taxonomy): Eukaryota > Viridiplantae > Streptophyta > Pinopsida > Pinales > Pinaceae > Pinus > Pinus albicaulis. The sequence goes on from JAXQQM020081480.1 coordinate 240,303, forward strand.
GGTAGGCATATTGTTGATGACATTATCCTCACCCAAGAAGTCATGGACTCCCTCAAATTTATAAAATAACCCGTAATGATGATCAATATTGAGTTATCCGAAGCCTTTGACAAGCTTAGCTTGACCTACATTAGACAGGTTCTCCTTTCCTTTGGATTCTACCATAGTTTTTCTTGTTGGATCATGAGTTTTCTCACTTATCCCTTATTCTCTATCTTCGTTAATGGGATCCCTTCAACCACCTTTACCCCATATAGAGCCATTAGATAGGGAGATCCAATGTCTACGTTCGTCTTTGTTCTTATGGCTGAAGGCCTCGGTCATCTCATCCATAATCCTATAAAATTTCAAGATTTAAAAGGAATTATGATCCACAACCAATGGCTCATTTCCCATCAACAATATGTTGATGAAAAAATGATCATGGGTCATCCCTCAGTGCATGAAGCTATAACTCTCAAATATCTCCTCGATTGTTTCTCTGATGCCTTCAGAACCACTGTCAATTCCAAGAATTCCAAAATTTTCTTCTTTAATATGCCCATCCTTACTCAATGGAATATTGTCAGGATCCTGGGATTCACGGTCTCTTCTCTCCCCTCTAAATATCTTTGAGCCCCTCTTACCGACTCAGTCATCAAGCACACCTCTTCGAAAAAGGTGCTCAAGAAGATGGAAGCCAAACTCTATTCTTGGACCCACCGTTCCTTAAATATTGTGGGTCATTTGGTCCTCACAAAATTTGTCTTACAATCCTTGCCCCTTTATCTTTTCTCTATTTTTGCAACTCCAAAATGGGTTCTCAAATACATTCGTAACCTTCATAGAACCTTCTTGTGGGTAGATAACAAGGATAATCGAAAATGGGTGTTGGTTTGGTGCAAGGATTTCTGTACTAAAAAATCTCAAGGTGGTCTCGGTCTGAGAGATAAAGAGGAAAGAAATACAATCATGGGAGCTTGTATCTCGTAGAAGTGGGTCTCCAATATGCTACTAATTGGCGTTGAGAAAACTTAATCAGATCCAATCAAGAGGCTCCCTGATTTGGAATTCAACCAGACATCATAAATACCTCATTCAAACTCACATTTTTTGGGAAATTTGGTCAGGCATGTAGGCTTGTGTCTAGGAAGATTCTTGGTAGCAGATTCCATTCATTTCTTCCATTTTCCATCTTCCTATTTGGAGCACTAATCTGTAAGAGAAAGAGAAGAATAAGGTTCAGAACTTCTGGACTGAGGAGGTAACTCGCGGATTCTGGAACTAGCTACCAAGGAATAAATTCCATCAATATTGGCATGAGGAACAACACCATGAAAAAATTAAATTCCAGCAATATTGGAAAAATTAAAAGAAGGGAAAATCAAAATTCAAGAAGGACAGGATATTCTACGTTGGGGATATAGACCTCGTGGCATATTCTCCACCAAGGAAGCCTATCAACTAATTCAACACCGAGATCCTGGTCAAAAGAATAATATTTGGATGAAAATATGGAATGGAAAACTATGGCCCAAAGTTGCTACCTTTTTATGGCTGCTAAAAAAAAAATTAATCCTCACCTGGGACAATCTCCTGAAACGAGGCTTTATGGGGCCTTCACGATGCCCTCTTTGTCAAAATGACACTGAGACAATTGACCATATTTAGGACTTTTACCCAATCTCCAACATCTTTTGGGATAGGATAGCGACCCTATATATAAGAACCGATATATCTCAGGGCAACATCATCCAAACTCTCATCCACTGGCATGTGTCACCATTATTGAGCAACCTCCTCAATCACCTCTGGCAGCTCATCCCAGGGCTTTTAACTTAGACTTTTTGGAAGGAACAGAATAGAAAAACCTTCAGGAACATCAATTCCACTCAGGAAATGATTCGAACAAAAAATAATGGTTATTTGAAGGTGAGTTTGGCCCTCTCTCCGTGGAAAAACACTAACCTACCGAAGACCATTTTCGATCACCTAATCTGGAATAACTAGGGACTGGGGCTCACTCACTTCCCCATTTCCTCCACTTAGACAAAGGCTCCATCCATATCTCTTGACAGATGGTTTCCTCCCCAAAAAAATTTCGTCAAACCCAATTTTGATGGTGCCTCTAAAGGTAATCATCGGGAGGCCGAATTTGGAGGCATTTTCAGAGATTCTAATGGTCACCTTTTGCACATTTTCTTTGGATCTATCGGTTGGGATAGAAACAACTCTATAGATATGGAGGGACTCATAGAGGGCATAACCATAGTTATTGAGCTTAACTTCTTCCCATTGGAAGTTGAAGGGGATTCCCAAGTCATCATCCAAGCTGCCACTTGTCTCCTATCTAGTTCCTCATCAAGAAAAGTTACTAGTATTTCGAGACTAGATTTCCACTTCAAGCATCTCAAGTGCTGGCTTCAACAACAGAAGGCCATAAAATTTCTCCATATGCGAAGAAAAGCTAATGCGGTTGCAGAATTCTCAGCCAACAATGGGGATGATTACAACCATTCACTTTTCACCTCCAACTTCCAGTCCATCACGGAGGAGACCACGCGTTGAATTGCATTAAACTCTTGCACAAGGATAGTGAACCCTCAGATCCCGGTGATAGTGATCGCGAGCTAGTTATCAGGGCCCCCAGCACCCAAGCCAATGACTCCTCATGCGAAAGGCCTCCTTCGACCCCCACTGCTGCTAAACCTCCCACAAATGTGGCTGACTCAGTATAACTTGAATTTTTGGTGCCATGGGTGGGTGCCACTTCCTCACTGCAACAGTTGGCGAATTTATGCTGCCCTGTTGAATTTTTGGTGCCATCGGTGGGTGCCGCTTCCTCACTACAACAGTTGGAGAATTTATGTTGCCCTGTTGAAACTTGTGGCTCGTCCTGAAGTTAATACAAGGCCATCCGACCATCACCTAGATCATTTATTTCTTTCCATTACTTAAATTAGCATTTAACACCTAACACTCCATCATTTGGACCTTCAATCAGCTCCTCCTTTGATTTTTGCCTCTCTTTGTATCTCCTGCAACCTTCAAAAGCGCTCTGCCCTCACTCTGCGCCACTGCATCACCATATCTCACACCTATTGCACCATGCGTCCTCACCACTTCCAGAGGACCCTCCGAGGGAATGTGAGGGGAGTTCTCCCACATAGTTTGCATCGAGGTAATGTGAATTGACATATGTAAACTACTCTTGATTCCTCTGTCAGCTCCAATTCACATCCAATAGCTCCTCCCCCTGGCACTCTTGGCGTAGACGTCTCCCTTGAGATTGGCCTTTAACCTTCAATTGTTGGTCTGTATAATGCTAAAAACAAGTATCATAAATTGATAATCCCACGCTCCTTACCTCCTCTTCCGCAGAAGCTCAAAAGTTAACTGGTGAAGAATCCCTCTGTCTAGGATATATGAGTCTGTAACCTTTCGACTGATGGAACATTGCGCAGGGATGATAATGTTAAGGTCCCGGTTGTGTATGGCCCTCCTCCACCTCTTGCAAGTGTTCCGCACAACCTCATGGCTAAAGAGGAAGAGATTGTGTGCATATATGGGTGCCTATTGATAGAGGAAGACCCTATAGGAATTGAAGTTGTCCAGAATGAAGCTGCCAAAAAGACCTAATGGTTCGGCATCATGCTACATAGTCTTTTTTTTTATACACTTGTTATACCTGGTTTTTCTAGTTTTAGTAGCATTTCAAATCTGCTAGCTATCTTTGAAATTTCTAGACTGTTAATGAGTCGTTTTCCTCTTCAAATGCAACCCCTAATTTTGATATTTTGGAGACAAACTCAGGTAGGGATTGGCTAATCCTCTTAGCCACCTTTGCCCCTCTTCATTGTACAATATTTTTTCCCAATTAATAGATTTTAGTCAAGCTTACAAACAATTTAAAAAATAAATATTATTGTTATTGTTATTAATGTTATATAAAATATTAATGTTAATATGATTGTTATGTAATGTTAAAATATTATTGATAATAATCAATAATAACATGATGAATCATTTTATTATAATATAAAATTATTGTGATACATATCATTATTACTAATATTGATAATATTTAATATTTAAAAATATTATATTAATATTATTATGTGTAATAATATTATGAAGCATTATTTTAATATAAAACTATATTAATTATAAAACTAACTTTATTAAAAATAACGTAAAAAAAACCTAATATTTTTATAAACATAATAAATTTTAGTATTATTTTTATATTACTACATTAAGTAAAATTTAATATTTAAAAAAATTATAATAATAATAAAACACCTAAACTTAATAATAATAAAAACGTAAAAAGTTAAACCTAATAAAAAACCTAAATCTAGATATAATAATAAAACATGTTCTATTATATTAAAACATAATAATAATAAACCATAAAGTCTACACATTAAAAATATAAAAAATATTGTGAAATTAAATTAGTGTTATATATAACATGCATTACCATAATAATAAACTATTATGGTTTACCATTACTATACATTCATGTTAAATTAAAACATTAAAGTTCTCATTTTTAATATGTCATAAAACCATGATAAAGGTGTTATAGATAAAATCTATGTATGCACACTATATTATATTAATTAAAATGGTTACATATATATACATGAAATATAGTATCAAGATAGGAAATATCTTGGATGCACAATAAGGTGGTTGAGAGAATATCTCAACCACACACGAGACTAGGAATTTTTAGAATTAGCTACCTCTGATGATATAGGAAAAAACTCCTTACATATAGAGTCAACATCGCAGACAAGTAGGAATTACATATTCCAACACACCCCCTTAATGACTACTTGTCTTAATAGCGATTCACAAAATCTAGTTGTGGTTAACCATAACAAAGTATGTGTCTGTGACTTGGATCCACCACAAATGGGAAAATACCATGTGCAGAACCAACAAAAGGATATGTCGATGTCCATATAAAGGATCAACCATCCACTAGAATTCATGGGTACGAACCACTGCAACCGCTAGTCTCGTAGGATTTCCTTTGCATACATGGTTTTTTCAACCATTATAAATGCATATATGTATGTGTATCTACAAATCCCCCCCAAAATTTGTGCTCAGTAAACTGAGACCTATGAGAAACTAAGTCTCTCCTGTGAGAAACGTGTTTCTGCAGACCACCTACTCCGTTGTGACCATGAAGTCTCCTTTGTGAGCACGAAGGCTCTTGTGTGCACCCAGGGCATCATAGCAATGAAGTGTCTATAGCCGTGAAGGATCTATAGCCACTAGGGCTCGCATGTGGTTTATGGATGACCACAAACCATCACTTCAAAGTGACAAAAGTGGTTTTCGGCTAACCAAAAACCTGTAAATACAAATTTCCAATTACAAAGTGGCTTTTAGATAACCACGAACTTCACAGGAATACATATGCCTTTAAAAGGCTAACATTACACACTCAAACTCTTGGAGTTACCAGGTACAATGAACATTACAAAAATATCATAGTCTTGCTTACCATTCAATTATGTAACTCATCATCAAGAGTCTATTCCAAGAAACTCAGACAAAACTCACACAAACTTGATTGCCCATCCTCTTCCAATCTCTGATGTAGATCCAACCACTATCCTTTGATGCCATTTTCACTATCAGTTTCTTCATCATATCTGGTAGTAAATCATTGTTGCAAATAATTTTTTCTATTGTTGAAATGGAAAATTTCAACATAGATTCACACTCATGGCAATAGTTTTCCAACCTAAATATCAAAACAATACAACATCTAATTATTTTAGCCAGATTTCCATAAATTAATTTACATGTTAAGTTGATCGGGCTCAAAATGAAAAAACAAAGGAATTCACAAAGACAATTTGTTTCATCAAATAAAATATGTTGGAACTTTTCGTTTCATCTTTAACCTATCTCCCTCCTTAGCTAGAAACGCTGCCATCAGCTGCAACTTACCACGCTTCTGCTGCGTAGTTCTTCAGAGGATGCACTAGTATAAAAAAAGAATCACATCCAGGCAACTCACCGTAATTCCCTCAGCCACCTTAACAAATATTTCGTACCACACTTTACCACTACGCCACGAGACCATGATAACAATGTGTTAAACCTTCAACCCGTATCGAGTCCTCTACAACAATGATTCAACTGACATAACTCTTCTCAACATTGGTCAAATTGCATCTCGTTGGATGACATATTTCCTTCTCGGCTACCAGACGAAATCAGTCATCCTTCACACCATCCCATTAGAAAATGGCCCAATTATGTGTTCACTAACACAACAACACATAATACAACATTCCATGTTTCAAGTCCTCTATGTTTGGCTGAAACACTAGCAAGGAAGTAGCACAAATTCCAATAGGCAGAAGTGACCAAAACCATCCTGTTAATATAGTGAACATGAAATGGATACACATATTTTTGTAACTCAAGTTCATAAACATAGAAAACATGAATTTCTTCCTCAACAATGAATTGATAGGCACAAAAGAAACCACGGGTCTTCATCACCTGCCCACTGACACAAGGACTGTACTGAAAACAAAAATGTGGCAGAATAAAAAAACTATTTCCACAAAAAAAATTTCTCATCAAAGAAAATAATGCAGTATGCCATACAATCTTAGCATCGCCCCGATTAAGAACCAGATTTATCTATCTAGATGGTCTCAAGGCTGAGTCCTCTAAGTTAAATTTTCTCAAATTCACAGTGCTTTGTGACAACACAGCTTGGATCCCGAATTGAGCTATTAAGCTACAATGTTGTGTAGCCTACAAGAGTACAACCGACATTCCATCTCATCTATTGAAAAAAACTATACATAGCAGCTATAGATTCTCTGTACAACAAATGGATTAATGTTCAGTGTTATAGCAACATCAATGCTCGTCATCATTATGAAAGACATACATTCTGACTCTCATCCACTAATTCATATGAGCACATGGGAAAAATTCCAAGGCCAACACCTATCCACATCAAACCCTGAAACATAGATAAAGGTTGAGAAAAGGCATGCTTTTGCTGTGAGGTAGACAACATTCGGCGTACCGCACCACACACACTCATAGTCAAATATTCTGGTGATCACCCAACAACTCCAACACACCCATCACAAATTCAATAGTAGATATGTTGGAGATAGCTCTCTACAGTAGCAATGATCCTCCTTGGCATTCAAGGAAAGTCATGGTGCCCTTTGGTTAAAAACTAGTGAGATCCAATTTGATCCAATTAGGGTCCTCACAGATCAGCTGTATGTAACAAACCTCATGGCCATGACAACACCATAGCCTCCTGGCTAGCGCAGGGACACAACGATCAAACGCTGTAGCTCCAAATCAATCACAGTCTCACACATCACACACAATCATCGTGCCTCCACGCGACTGTACCACGGGCTCATCTACAACCACAAGCTTCAAAGCAACATTGCTCTTGGCCACAACCTTGATCCTTGACACTTCGCTTCTACTCGCAACACACATACACAACGATCTACATGATAAGCCACACTCCTTGGCTTACTCAGCTCTTTTGAAGGAGAATATTTTCAATCCACGCTGCTTCAATGATGCTACCAAAGCAGCAAAAACTCACAATCAGTGTATAAAATTAAAAAAATGCATATTCACATGCATGTCAACCCAAAAATCTGGCGCGGAAGCTTCTTATTTAATCTTCAAAAGAAGATATCCTCACTTTTAACCCATGGTTATAAACACAACAATAATAACTTCATATGCGGAAGCTTTTATATCAATTTAAAAAAAAACTATAATAAAAACATGTTCATTTATCTTCCGACTATACCAATCGACTTTGGATAAATATACCAAAGTACCAACATGTATTAACATTGGTCCACATCTATCAACTATCACACTTTGGTTTAATTGTATTTATGAGTTTACTTTGGTTAAAACCCAAAGCACCAAAATAATATTATAGTCAGGTCCCACAGCATATACAACGTACCTTTCCACCATTCATCAAATCCAATAGTTGATAATTCATTGCACTCCACAACTGATCTATGCGTATATCGAATGGATATCGCATTTAAATATGCATGAAAATTAACGTACCTTTTTCCACCGTCGGGTCCACACATTTGTTAACCTCTACACAACTCCTGATGTGAACATCGTTAGATCTCCAATGTCTATGATCGGATGAATATCACATTCAATTAAGCTTCGACAGTTAAAGGCTCCAAGGCACATGAAATTGGCGGTATTGAAATTCTGTCAAAGCTATGTGTCACACAGTGAGAATTATCACATTCATTTAAAGGTTTACCTCTTACCATTTAAAGGCTGCATGAAAACCACCGGTTTTTTTTCAAAACCTTCCACCATTTCATTTCGCCTTCCCTTTGACTTTGAAGTTCCACAACGCATAGTTCCACAATGCATCATTCTCGAATCAAGAAATTACTCAGGTCACGAAGGAAATCGACACTTTTTCAATTTCAATAGGGTTTATTACAAATTTTTCAACACAGTCCCTCAGCATTCTAAAAAGGAGTCTATCAAAATTCTTGTGAATTTGATTCCTATCTCTGATTCTCACATGCACGCTTATGTATGAAATTTCCCTAATACATATACCCATTTATAAATTTCATTTCCCACCGTATACACATATGATGTATATGATTTCAAATCTGATTGTTGATTCTAACACGATATACTCAAGGTATTTATTTGAGAGATCATTCCCTATTCTATGTCATCGATCCATTCAGTGATCAATGATTGAGCTTTGTCACACAATTCCACACAATATTCAATATTAAACACATAGTCTCATACATTCATAATTTCTGTAGCTCATGACAGAAATACTATCTTCCGTTATTTCCAATTTCATCTGTACACCATATAACTTAGAAATGAAATACGAACTTAGAAAATTGAGTTCTCTGTATTAACACACAATAATTACATAGGAAATTCTTCCTCCGGCCTGATCTTCTGTATCAGTGACCTTTTCCCTATTCTGCCCATAGGCTTAAAATTCAAACTCTACCTCTCTATCTCTGTTCTACCTTATATTTTTAATGTCTTGAGGCTTATTCATTTTTATACAAAAGGTTCTGAATTTTTTTTTTTTTTTTTGGTTTCAAATCCTTCATCCTCTCACCAAAACCTTGAATATCCTCTAACTCCTCATTTGCCTCAACTAACCCCTAAGGATTCTCTTTCATCACAAAATCATGAAACCAATTCTAATTTAGGATTTTTCATTAATTCTTAAATCTCTCAATCCCTATACAATCTCAGCTAGCCTAATTCTCTCATGTTCTCCAACATTCGAGAACATTTATAAAATTCCTCACAATATTTAATTAATTCTTATTATAATCACTCAAAACATCACATAAGAACCAACTCCCTTGAAAACACAAAACCCCTAAGTCTATTAAAATAGAAGAAAAATTTTCTTGAGCCTAATGCTCTTGCATCAGACTCCCAAAGTAGAAATTTATCATGATCTCCTGATCATGTGCTTCCAATATTTTTCCTCCTAGATCCCATAATTTGTCTTGTTGTTGTCCAATAGCTACATTATTCTTCAACTACACTTTTCAGGCTTCCATACCTTATTCTGCATCTTTCCACTAGCTATGCCTTCACAGTCTATTCTTGTCTTTTCTTTGTTGTTGTTACTTTGCTTTCTTGTTGTTGTCTTCTTCTGAGACACCTTCATCATCAACCTCCTTATACTTTCAAGCTCTATGTATAGTTTATCTTCTGTCTGGAAATTACTTTGCCTTTTGTTGCTATTGCTATAGATGTTGTTGCCTCCCAAACTTCCTGAATATCTTTGAAGATATCTCCCTCTGCAACATCCTTCTTCTGCTCACTACCTGCAAATTCACTTTTATAAAATGAATTATCATTTGATCCTTTAACTACAGTAACATACTCATTCATTCTTCTTTGTATACTAGTAAGCATAATTAATTTTGGCAAACTAGTATCTACTCCTCCTTATTTCACAAATTCAAGCATTTTCACTCTAGTGTCTACAATTTCCTTCTCTGGAATAATTTTTTCCAGCAAGAATTTCAGCCATTTCTCTTGAAATTGCTTCACATCATCAATCTGCTGCAATTTAGTTTTAGCATAACCTTCTTCTTCTTCCTTGATAACCTTCAGTAATTTTCCATCACCTCCTTGATTGATTCTGGCAATCAATTCAACTTCTTCAAACATTTTATCTTTACCTTTTATCAGAATATAATTTTGATTCTTCACCACTATGACAGTTCTGAAAGTTTTTCCTACAATCTTCTCTTGGATAATCAGACAAGCCAGCTCCTCCTTGTCATCAACAGTAACAAGCTCCTTCATATGAGACATGACAGTCTCACCTTCCTTGGAATTTATGAGTTCCATCTTTTGCAACAATTCATCTTCATTAAAGACAACTCCAAGAGATGGATTGTCTTCTGCAACACCTGTAAACACAGTCAAATTATCAATTTCAAAATCACAATACTCAATGGTTTCATTTGATGATCCAACCACAAAATCTTCTTTTTGTAGTTCCAATTCTCTTTCAGGACTCAAAAAATCTTCACTATCTTTCTTCCCATCTTCCAGGGTTATCTCCATTGTTCCAATCACCATAATAGAATGACGATCCTCCACTATGCTTTCATCTAACATAGTTTCCCTTTCATTAGATTCTCTAAAATTTTCCATTTGTTGTCCTTATTTTCCTGCATAATTAACACATGAATTATCAATATTGAAAATACAAGGTTTCAATGCCTCTTCCTCCTCTCACAAAATTTCAGTATGTTGCTTTGAATTTTCTTCTAAATTCTTTGTCAGCACATCAGTATGCTGATTTAAATTCTCCATGAGACTGTCAACTAGTCTCACCTTAATATTATTTGTTTCAAGAATGTCTCTCTGTCTTGGTTCACAATAATTAACTTCTTCAATTTGATGAATCATTCTTACATCCTTATCCTCCGTTTCATTACTATCATTCATGAAAATTTCTTTTTCTTTCACATTCAACAATTTATCCTGAGTATAGATCCTCTGCTTTTCCAACTCTCTTCTCTGAAGTTCTAACTTTGTATATAATTCAACAATTTCAATTGGAGTAGAGTTTGGAAAATTCACACGACTTTCCATACCTTCACTTGTTCTTTACCAATCATTAGATGTCCCTTCTTCCTCTGTTTCAATATTTTGTTGAATATTTCTATTGGACACCTCTGTCTCCTTTTCTTTCTGAGATATTGCTATCTCAGCATCATTCTGAACAGAATTCAGATTCAACTTCTTCTTCTTAACAAACTTCAGAGTTTTTTTAATATCCTGTGATGTACATGCATTCACACAAAAATCATTAGTTTTAAAACAACAAGACTTTTCAGTTTCAATTTCTTCCTCAAGCACCAATCTTCCACAATGTACTTTCTGGTTTCTAGCAGATCCTATTTGTTGTGACTCAACTCCTTTGAGTATTTCCTTGTCCAACAATGAAATATGTGTTTGTTCAAGTTCTCTGAACTTTTTTATCATCTTAGCATTCCATTTATTTTGCAATAGGTTCCATCTAACCCATTTCCTCATTTTTCATCCATGTCTTCGACAGTCATTCCCTGTCTCTTGCAACCATCCTTGTAGTACCTCTAGTTGTACCTTCATTACTGCAATATCTCTGTGGAATTATCTAGAACCTAGTCTCCAATCCTCCATTTTCATTTTCTTCATGAGCTCCTCACTAACTATGACTTGCACTAAGCCTCTGCAATAGCAAGTCCTCCCTACTGACACTTACCTCACCAATCCCCTCTCTAGATTTGGTCTTTTGGCAAGCACTGGTTCTCTATCTCTAGAACCTCTTGAGCACTCTCTTCTGCTCTCTCTAGGCTATATCCTCAACTCAAATTCTTTGGAGAACACTTCAGTTGTGCTCCCTATCCAAACTTTAGCTGGAATATTAGGTTCACTGCCATCATCATCAAAATATTTGTCATTATCTTGTCTACAGCCAGAAATCTACAATCACATTTTTTAAACCAGATTAAAATTATCTCACCTTCAAGATCTTTGAACTACCTTGTTCTCTTCATTCACTTGCACTTTTATTGGACTGACTTCATTTATTCATGCAAATTCATGTTCACTTCAATTCTTTGTATCTGTTGTTTATCAGATTTAATATCTGGTCTCCTTTTTCTTCCCTCATCGCAGATGCATTCTGATTTAATTAAAAAAAATTCTTTTATTTTCAAAATATCTTTTCCTTCTTTGATACCAAAAATGATGCTGTCACAGCAGCAAAAACCCACAATCTACGTATAAAATTTAAAAAATGCATATTCACACGCATGCCAACCCAAAAATCTGGCAGGGAAGCTTCTTATTTAATCTTCAAAAGAAGATTTCCTCACTTTTAACCCATGGTTATAAACCCAACAGTAATAACTTCATATGCGGAAGATTTTATATCAATTTATAAACAAACCATAATAAAAACCAGTTCATTTATCTTCTGACTATACCAATCGACTTTGGATAAGTAAACCAAAGTACCAACATGTATTAACATTGGTCCACATCTGTCAATTATCACACTTTGGTTTAATCATATTTATGAGTTTACTTTGGTTAAAACCCAAAGCACCAAAATAATATTATAGTCGAGTCCCACAACATATACAACGTACCTTTCCACCATTCATCAAATCTGACGGTTGATAATTCATCGCACTTCACAACTGATTTATGCGTATATCCAATGAATATCGCATTTCAAGATGCATGAAATTTAACGCACCTTTTTCCACCATCGGGTTCACACCTTTTTTAACCTATGCACAACTCCTGATGAAAACACCGTCATATCTACGATGTTTATGAGCGGACGAATATCGCATTCAATTAAGAGTCGACGGTTAAAGGCTCCAGGGCACACGAAATCGGTGGTATTGAAATTTTTTCAATGCTTTGTGTCACACAATTAGCACTATCATGTTCATTCAAAGGTTTACAACTTACCATTTAAAGGTTGCATGAAAACCACTGGTTGGTTTTCAAAACCATCCACCATTTCATTTCGCCTTCTCTTTGACTTCGAAGTTCCACAACGCATACTTCCACAATGCATCATTCCGGAATCAAGAAACCATTCAGGTCATGAAAGAAATCAACACCTTTTCAATTTCAACATGGTTTATTACAAATTTTTCAACACAGTCCCTCAGAATTCTAAAAAGGAGTGTATAGAACTTCTTGTGAGTTCGATTCCTATCCCTGATTCTCACCTGCATGCTTATGTATGAAATTTCCATAATACATATGCCCATTTATAAATTTCATTTCTCACCATAGACACATCTAATGTATATGATTCCAAATCCGATTGTCGATTCTAACACGATATACTCAAGGTATTGATTTGAGAGATCATTCCTTCTTCTATGTCATTGATCCATTCTGTGATCGATGATTGAGCTTTGTCACACAATTCCACACAAGATTCAATATTAAACACACAGTCTCATATATTCATAATTCTTGTAGCTCGTGACAGAAATACTATCTTATGTTATTTCCAATTTCATCTGTACACCATATAACTCAGAAATGAAATACAAACTCAGAAAATTGAGTTCTATGTATTAACACACAGTAATTACATAGGAAATTCTTCCTCTAGCCTGAACTTTTGTGTCAGTGGCCTTTTCCCTATTCTGCCCGTAGGCTTACAATTCAAACTCTACCTGTCTATCTCTATTATACATTATATTTTTAATGTCTTGAGACTTATTCATTTTTATACAAAAGGTTCTGAAAACTATTTTTTCTTTTTTGGTTTCAAATCCTTCATCCTCTCAACAAAATCGTGAATATCCTCTAACTCCTCATTTTCCTCAACTAACCCCTAAGGATCCTCTTTCATCACAAAATCATGAAACCAATTCTAATTTAGGATTTACCATTAATTCCTAAATCTATCAATCCCTATACACTCTCGAATGGCATAATTCTCTCATGTTCTCCAACATTCGAGAACATTTAAAAAATTCCTCACAATATTTAATTAATTCTCATTAAAATCACTCAAAACATCACATAAGAACCAACTCCCTTGAAAACAAAAAACCCCTAAGTATATTAAAATACAAGGAATTTTCTTGAGCCTAATGCTCCTGCATCATTCAAGGATTAAGGAAATGTGAGCACTCTAGACATCACTTGCGGTTTCACAATCTCCTTGATAAATTCCCTCCACTTTCTGCACATGCCAACTAAAACCACAACGTTCTACTGTGCAGGCCAGGTGATCTCACTGCCCTCAATACTCTTAATAATATTTGTGAGTGGCTTATAGGGAAAAATCACCTAGCAGGTCTCATGCAAAATATCGGTGACTATTTTTTTGTGAATCTCATCACCAGAGGTCGCCACAACATTGTGTGAGTGGGACCGCGATCTAGAGATATTCACATCGAATCCCCTCTTGTAAATACTTCTGATGTCGTTGTTCATGTCCTGGATGATATTCCTGATCGGAGGCATCAAGAACAATCTGGACGCTTCAAAGCCTTCAAAATTAAGCTTCATTTCCCCATAATTTTAGAAATATCATTATTTGCAACAAAGGGCCATGAGATGAAAGATTCACTTCCAGGGTGTTAATGTACCGATACAACATGAAATTGACTGATTCGAGGTTAGGCAGGTTGAAAAGGATGGTAATTCCGCAATGGCTTTCCTGACGGTGTTGTTCAAGTTGGACAAGCTTCTCCACATAGGATGCATGCACGCCTTATAGACACATTAGGATCATCCGTGCCCTTCATGCCCCACTGTGTTATATATTCAATCAATTCTACGTTGAATGTAGTTAAGAGTGCCTTGCCCTTTCTGATGGCTACAGACATCTCCAACCTTTGCTGCAATGGAAAAATAAAATAAAATAAAATAAACAATACCTGTCACGTCTCCCAGACCCAGGTTCTTACCCATATATCATAACTTAGATATACTCGGCTTTATGCACCAGCTAACAAAAACTACTTATTGAATCCATTTCAAATTCATACGGTTATCCGGTATTTACTTCTTTTGAGTAATTATAGGCAGACATGGGAATATAAGAATTTCTCAAACTTTCCAGTTTGCAAGCCTTATAAAATTTTCAACATTTTAAAGTTGCAGCATCGAGGTATAGATGTATGCCTCCTCGCATACATCTATCTGTAATCAGTTAACCTCCATTGCTCCAACTACTTTCCCAGCAGTTTATATGGACGGTAAACAGATGCTCTGTTCATTGTATTTTTACATATGCTTACAATATTCCCTCACACAAACTGTTATCACACAATGGATGTTCAAGTAGGATTTCCCCTTATTTTACTGTTACAAACATTCAACATGTTTGACACTCTGGTGCAGATTCAACTATTCCATGGGAAAACTAGGACACAGATCCTCTTGCTTCAATCAAATAGAGGTAGAGGATACTGAACTGGATAGTTTAGACTCCCTAGTGTTAGATCCTCGTACTTAGTTAGGATTCAACTTCTGCTTTCATATGTTTACACTTACATTTAATAGAATAATTTAAATTCTTAGTTCTACAATTCTTTCCATTGTAACACAACTGACATACTGAACCCCATACTGCTATCACAGGGTTGTTGTTTCCTACATTCTGTTATTGGTTACAGGGAATTCTGTGCCATCAATATTGTTATGATAGGTTTAGTTGTTTGGTACTTGCTGTTCATGGGTACTGTTTTGTTAACATTTTCTGTCTATACACACAGCAATTAAATATTCCTTTAAAAGACAGCAAGCTACACCTGTACATAGTTATTATATTAGCTGTTCAAATGATCTACCATCTCTAACTTCATTACTACAAGGTACTCATCCCTATAATCCAACCATTTGTCTCTGCTATCAATAGCTTTAGTTTGCAATTACATGAGTTACTGAACAAATAATCAATCTAAAATTTGCATAATGAACCATAACATAACAATTCATAAATTTCATAATGAACCATAACATCACAATTCATAAAACAGGGATATATTTAATACAGACTTACAGAAATCTCCAAAATTATGCATGCATACCTCTACTATGACCAGTCCTCCCAATCTTAGAGTTCGTTTATCTCCAGAACTCACCCCCGAGCTGAGATCCTCCAAGAACAGACTAACTTCAATCTGTTCTGGAGTAGCTTATTTAAGCTATGCTTTCCCCAAAGCCTGTTTCCAATTCTGCGTCCAGAATTTCAGGATGCTTTATTCCTGTTTAGCCTGGGCTTCCCATTTTGGGACTCTTTAAAGCTGCTTTAAGCTTTTCCTCAGCTTTTCCAGCTTTTTCTCACCTCTTCCCAACTACTCCTCTTCATTGGGAAAATTTAGATTTTTCCTCAAAAATCTAAATTAGAAATAATTTCTTTCAAGGATTTTTGAAAGATTTTGGGGAAAGTCTTTTCCTTTTCCATCACCTCATGGATTAGGCATGTGATCTCACTTTCTCATCTGGTCATAGTGCATACACAATATTTTATTTATTTTTCATAAATAAATAGTTAACCACATCCACACAATAATTATCCATTGGGGTCCACTCCCCTTTGGATTTATGTTCAAATATCTCATTTGAAAAGCATAGAACTTGGGGTGTTACATATTCCCCCTCTGAAAACAAACACCGTCCTCGGTGTTAACAATTATCTACTTAGTTTATTTTGCAAATAAATATGAATGCTTTTCCCTCATTTCAGCTTCTCTATTCCATGTAGCTCTTTCAGCAGTAAAGTGCTCCACTGCCCCTTTACTCTAGCTACTGTTTAATTTCGCAATTCAATTTCTTCCCGCTTTCAGATTTGAAGCGGCTCTGGAAGGAATTCCTCCTCTGGTTCCACCTGGACCACATTCCAATCAATAATGTGAGAAGAATCATGTACAAAATTTATATTTTTCCAACAACGAGATATGAAACACATCATGAAATTTAATATGCAAGTGTAAGGCTAGTTTATAAGCAATTAGTTTCCCCCCTTTCCAACACCTTCCTTGGTGTTACACTTTAACGTTGATTTTTCAATTTTGACAGAAATTTCTTCTTCGTCCTTGATTAGTTTCCAGCAGAGTACTCTCCTGCTTCTACTCTATTTACTGATGCCTTATGCAGTTGGTTTTCTTCCTACTTCTTTACAAGAAGTCTGTCTGGAAGATCTTTTATTCTGGTTTCTCTGTCCACAATTCATACCAATGTAAGTAATATCAGGTACATACAATTTATAATCCACAACAACATTCTGCATTTCAATAACTTAAGAAATTCAGTTATTAGTCAAACCGTTCAGGTTCATAATAGTTTAGTGCACTTTTAGTCCACTACTTATCCTTTCTTGTTTTTCAATGAGATTCTTTCCTCACGCAACTTGGTCCAGTTCAGCTTTTCTTGATTTTCTAGGTGATTTCTCTTCACCCTTTTTTTTTTCTCCTTGTTTCCAGAGTTTACACTTTCCTGTTACACACTTGGCTAAACAATTTTACACTTTTCATTAGTACTCATAAATGAAAGAAAACAATTTTATCATATGCATGGTTATGCTTACCCTTCTCCAGTTCATAGCTGTACTTCCAGTACCTTCTCATTTTCTTTTTCTTTTTGGGTAGCTGTATGATTTCACACCATTTCCCTATCTTTGAATTTAAGACTCAGGAAAAATTAAATTAAATAAAATTTACACCAACAGAATTTTATAGTGTGAATACATGTAATTACTATCATTCATCACCTTCACAAGTATTACTACTTGATAATGTCAAAATTGAATTTGACACAATTTCCCCTTTTTCAAAGAATTACCATAATTTATACATTTAAATTTTTTTTCCATGCTGTACAAATTCCAATGATGATTCACTAATTATATCTATAGGTGAATTTCACTAATCATTCGAAATCAACCCATGGTTTATATAAACAACCTATGGTTTGTAATAAAATTAATTATGCTCCATTGGATTTTTATCCATGCATGATCAGTTTCATAATCATTTTCCCATGTATATAAAAAAACAATTGTTAGGTTTCCACTTCTACCTAACAATTCACTAGGTTCCCTAGTGAATTATTTCTTCTCCCTTAATTCCGTGGTTATAAAGTTTGAAATTTACTAACTGAAATAAATTATCATGTATGAAGATATTATATTCATACAACTCAACCAAGTTAACATTATAACATATAACAAGCTCACCTATATCTATAATGTTAATTGGAGATTTAACTTATGTCCCACGTGCAATTTGTTTCCTTTTAATCTATCATTTCTCATGATAATTATTATTATTATTATTATTATATATATATATATATATATTTAATATTTAATTAAGAATTTACAACTTATATTTAACATACCTCTATTAAATATAGATTGTCATTTTTCTATTATACACCTTTCTCTATATATTCCAATATAACTTTCCTTTTCCTTTTGTTCCAATAACTATGGTACACATAGTACTATATAACATATTAGGAGCATATATCACACCTCCCAATTTTTATTTATTTATTTATTTATTTATTTATTTATTTATTTTCAGGATCCCAAAGTACTGTATCCACTTTGATCTCTATGTGTGATAATACCACTTACAAATCTTGAAATTTAATCCAATTTTATACCTATATATATATATATATATATGAGTGTTGTCCTACTCACTCCAACCAATTATGGGAAATTATTAGTCCACTTAATTAAAAATCATATACCTATACTTATGAGTATTGTTCTACTCACTCCTACCCTTTATGTACAATTATTTTCCCCCACTTACTTACAATCCGCCTTTTCTAAGGTTATTTCTTTCCCATTTACATCTGCCTATCATAAGGTGGATATATTACTTTTTTTTTCTTTTTTCCATAATATAAAATCATATTCTATAACAAGTTTCTATAACAAGTGTTAAGATATATCACAATATTCGGCGGTGAACCTTTAAGCGCATGTAAATTTCATACAATGAAAAGTTAGAATATGTAACGCTTATAACCATAGAATTGTACTGAAGCATCAATCCATAATATAAAATCATACAACTACATTCACGTTGAATATGACTATGGTATCATCGTTTAAATCCTCATAGTATAATAGAGACGTGATATAAAAGGGTCTTACAAACCGCCAGCTCACATGACAGGGTAATTGAATCTGCGCCCACCGTATTTAATCACGTTAAAGAAACCTACCCCCCCCCCTCGGCTTAAAATATTACGATCTATACGTGATGGACAGCTATGAACTCACTCGGCGATATGTCCATTTCTGATTTCTTAACCGCCACGATTAACAATTCTCGCTTGTTCGTAGGGCGCGTACTAACGCGTTTTCATTGTATTGGAGTGTTGGATGAGTGAACCCGCCACTGCGTAGTTTCGCCTTCAGCTGTGCGAGTACACACCACCGCCTATCAAGCAGTCTCGGGAGGTGGGAACTATACGTGTCTCCCTCTAATACGCTGAGATTTTCCAGGTACAAGTTAGGGTTTCTAACTACGGTTCCTTGACTTGATGAACTCGGCAGGTGTCAATACAAGCTAAAAGGCCCATTGAGATGGTTTACTGCGGCAGGGACAGATCGCAGCACTTGGGCCGAATTTTTCACCTGTGCGGTACTTAGACTTTAGGTTTGAAGAACAGCAACCACGCTGCACTGGTACCGTGTGTTCTGCACGCTATGACTGATCAAATCCCCCTCGGGATTTTATGCAACACCTGGCCAGCAATTGTTGATGCCTGTACAGAGATGGGTTATAAGTATTCAGATGGTGTTTCGCCCTATTAAAACCCCGGATGCCCATTGGTACTCTATTTTCCCGGTTCTCGTTTCCATTTGCGTTTTTTCGTTCACTGGTTCTTTTCTCACAGGGTCATGTTATTTATTTCCTGTCATGTGTTCAGGACTGAAAATCTATTTAGGTTATGCGTGTTGTATATTTTGTTTTTCATCCTGGATTTCTTCACAGCGCTTAACCTTATCAGGTTTTTATTTTTGTCCAGGGTATTTATGTTTCACGAGGGAAGGCATATTGGGCAATTTACATGCCTCGCCCTTCTCTATTACGCTCAGTTCTTGCTGATTAACGTCTTGGGAAATTTGTTTAATTTTCTCTCGTTCTCATTCATTATTACCCTTCATTGAAGTCGTTTCCTTTGGATTTAAATGGCACTTCAGGGTTGTAATTAGTCGGCACCCCTATGACTACATCCGCCTAATATCAGTATGGTTAGGCCAGACATTTATTATATATATTTTCTTTTTCTAATGATCTGCTTTCCCAGTTTGTGAGCAGAATGAGAAGTAGGTTTATCTGGAGATAACTCTGTTTAGATTTCGACTGTCGGACAAAGAGCAGTCCAGTCTAAATCAGACGTAGCTAACGGTTCATGCTTCTCTTACTTTTACTGATGCTTCCTATTTGTTTTTATTGACACATACCCTAGTTCATTTTTATCCTGCCGCTTTACTAAGCCACTACAGGTAGTCATGGTCTTAACCGAATGTATTACTTACTCTGGGATTGAAATTTTCGTGCCTACCCTCTCGTTTTTAATTGCCTGCACCCAATTTTATAATTGTCGCACTAACTGAGAAATGGATTCCTTCTTCTCTGTTACATCTAGCCGATCACATGGCGCTTATCCTCATACTGTAAATGAAGGTTTAAGGTTTTCGTATTGGTGGTTTACCACTGTAATCATGGTAGTTTCCCTTTCGTCAAAATTTTCCCCAAACGAAAATGCAGAATTTCTTAAAGTTGGTTTTACCGAGGCGAATACTTGGAGTAGAATTTATACCTAACAGAGTTGCTAACATCAGTAAAGAATTATATATACTCTTTAACTAACCGCAATACCTTCAGGATGCGAGTATACATGTTCCTATTAATCTCTTTCCATCAATGTTATCGTGGACTATCTATGTTTGTGCTGGTACATCTCGGTTTACATATACCTGATTTCATATAAATACTCCTAGTTTTATTCGAGAATTATATATAGATATATATATTTTCTCACCAATTGATTTATCGCTCGACATTTATATAGTTGGCTTTGTAATACCTACCCGCCTTAGTTTCCTTACTGTACGTTCATTCCAATTAGCTATATAGATGATTTATATGTTTCATTGATACTTTTTGATGTACCCCTTTTTGATGTACCCCTTTTGACATATATATATATATTCATATATATATATATATACCCTTCGCGCTTATTCTCCTTCTTACATATATCGTTTAGATATAAGATTTGCATTTATCTCGTCCTTGGAACATATAAAAATTCATATATATATATATATATATCTATGGCTCATTTGAAATTTAGATTAACACGAATGAAATGGTTTAGCGCTCGAACTTGTTAATATATATATCAAGCGTTTTGAATGCATAGATATATAAGTAATCGAAAGTTCAATTGATGTGATACACTAAGCATAGATTAACTTTATGGCCCTAATGTTTATTTTCAAGGGTTAGAGATGAAGTTATAATACAAAATATTCTATCATTGTTATGGGTACTATCACCCTTCTATAGTGTATATTTCCTTGGTGGTTTAATAACAATGCAAGATACACACTCTAGAGTCCTTACTCTGAAATGCTATTTTTCTTTTGAGGTATACTTATGTGTATTCAATAGTGCTGGACTAGAGGACAGAAATTATAAATTAAGCCCTTTGCTGTAATAATTGTCTTCCAAGAGTAAGGATAGATTTGAAAATGCAATATATACACTCATGACTGTTATCACAATCATATATAGTAAAAAAAAAAAATTATTTTTATTTTTATAGCTATTTTATGACGTTCCAGTGACTTTAGCAATTTGCTATCGAGTTGTATCTCAAACTGGTCTGTCGAACTTTATTAAAATTCCTCAGTTTTAACTTTATATGTATAACAGTACTATATGTATAACTATACAGTGCTTACAGAAATTCCCTTTTGTACTTATTAACTGAACTCATTACTCCTGGAGTTTCTGTCCTTGTAATGTTTGTTTAATCTTGTCATAAGTTCCGTATTTCGTTGAATTTGTACTATTACTATGCTTCATCTTAGAATATATTGTTCATATGTTCTCTTACCATTGGTTATATGGAAAAAAAATGATACCTTCATATGAAATTTCTGATGCTCAATAAGGCCAGCTAGATGATATATCAGTTAGGTACTACAGTTTTCTCTCTTGTTTTTCATTACCGTAAGGAACACTTAGTTTAGCAATTTAAAACTGGAAAGCATCCTTCTATACTACTTGTAGTCTTCGTTCGACATATGGGATTAAATTCTGCATGTTCATGGTAGGTACCATTTTCCCCTTTCCTCTCCATTAACTTCAGCATCGATCTTTTCTACTGTATTAAGATGGTTTCAGTATCTTAACTTTATGAACACTGAAATTTCTTTTACATAACGATGATAGTAGGACAATAGCGAAATATGTCATTATAAACTTACAGATTTATTATTTTTTTTTTCCATCATGGATATATAGTCCGAGTGAAGAAACAATCATACGCTATTATTTTACACAGATTTGAAATGTTTCTACTTCATCACAATCTGTTACATGTATGGACATCGAATAACTCAACCTCCCAAAGTTTTAACTAACTCGTTAAAGAAAAACTTTATTTACCCATGAGAAACTCCATATAACTCTAAAACATATTGTCTCGTGTTTTAGCTAAGTTTCTGCAGGGATAAGTGATTGTCCTGCAAGTATACCTGAAAGTATATCCAAGATATTTGTATACTTGAAGTAATATATATATTTTTTTTTAATATTCATAAAATTTATAACAGCTTATTATTTCTTTGTGAGCACATATCTTGCCCCAATTTTTGAACTTGAGCTCCGATACCATTTGTCACGTCTCCCAGACCCAGGTTCTTACCCATATATCATAACTTAGATATATGCGGCTTTATGCACCAGCTAACAAAAAAAACTACTTATTGAATCCATTTCAAATTCATACGGTTATCTGATATTTAACTTCTTTTGAGTAATTATAGTCAACCATGGGAATATAAGAATTTCTCAAACTTTCCAGTTTGCAAGCCTTATAAAATTTTCAACATTTTAAAGTTGCAGCATCGAGGTATAGATGTATGCCTCCTCGCATACATCTATCTATACTCAGTTAACCTCCATTGCTCCAACTAATTTCCCAGCAGTTTATATGGACGGTAAACAGATGCTCTGTTCATTGTATTTTTACATATGCTTACAATATTTACTCACACAAACTTTTATCACACAATAGATGTTCAATAGGATTCTCCCCTTATTTTACTGTTACAAACATTCAACATGTTTGACACTCTGGTGCAGATTCAACTATTCCATGGGAAAACTAGGACACAGATCCTCTTGTTTCAATCAAATAGAGTTAGAGGATACTGAACTGGATAGTTTAGACTCCCTAGTGCTAGATCATCGTACTTAGTTAGGATTCAACTTCTGCTTTCATATGTTTACATGTCACGTCTCCCAAACCCATTTTTTTTTTTTTTAAACCATGGGATTCTGTTATTATTTAGAAATGTCATAGTTTTATACTGAATCACCTACAATGCAGACTGTTATCCGGGGTTTAGATTCTTTTCAGTACTTACAGACAGCCCTGAATACAAGAATTTCTGTGAGGACTTTTGGGCTTAACCTCCCCTCTTCTCAGTTCATATAGTAGATTATATATCTACATATTTTACCTTGTATTTCTCAGGTTTTCGGTGCAGGATGATCACTAGGCCCTTCTTCAAACTTCCCAGTTTGCTGGCCTGCTAATATTTTCCATATGTTAAAGTTCCAGCATCAATATAGATGTATGCCTCCTCACATACATCTATCTCTATGCAATTCACCACCATTGCTCCACTACTTTCCCAGTAGTTCTATGGATGGAACCAGATGCTCTGTTAATGGTATTTTACACATGCTTACCATCTTCCCTCACACAGACTGTTATTACACAATAGATTTTGCAATAGGCTTTCCCCCCCCCCCCCCCTTATTTGTCTGTTATAACCATTCAGCATGTATGACACTATAGTACGATTCAAGCTGTTCCATGGAAACTAGAACTTGACTCCTCTTGCTTCACTCCAAGGGAAGGAGAGTATGCGAATTGGATAGTTTTGAATCCTAGGGTTAGATCCTCGTACTTATTTAGGATTCAGTTCAAATTCTGCTTTCGAATTCCCTTGCTTACATTTAATAGAATAATTTAAATTCTAACTGTTCCCATTCTCCCCATTGGAAAATACATACGGAACCCCATACGACTATCGCAGGGTTATTGATTTTTTTTTTGTTATTGGTTACAGGGGGTTCTGTACCATCCGTATTGTTATGATAGGTTTAGTTGTCTGGAACTTACGGTTCATGGTTACTGGTTTGTTACCATTTTCTGTTCCTACACACAGAACTTAAATACTCCTTTAAAGGATATCAAGCTGTACCTATACATAGTTATTAGATTGGCAGTTTAACGAATCTATCATCTCAAATCTCAGTATTACCAGGTACTCATACCTATACCCAACCATTTGTCTCTACTGTCAATAGTTGTATTTGCAATTACATAAGTTACTGCACCATTACTCCATCTAACAGTCGTATACTGCAACTTAACATACAATTCATACATTCCATAATGCACTATAACATTTAAATTTCATAAATTGCATAAAGGACTATAACATCGCTATTTCCTATTTTGCATAAAGGAATATCACATCTCAATTTTATAATTTGCATAAAGGATTGTAACATCACAAGTTCATACAACAGAGATACATTTAACACAGACTTACAGATATCTCTAAATGTATGCATGCACACTTCTACTATGACCAGTCCTCCCAACCTTAGAATCCTCTTTATCTCTCAGGATTCACCCCCGAGCAGAGATCCTCCCCAGAACAGACTAGCCTCAATCTGTTCTGGAGCAGCTTATTTAAGCTGTGCTTTCCCCAAGCCTGTTTCCAATTCTGCGTCCAGAATTTCAGGATGCTTTATTCCTGTTTAGCCTAGGCTTCCCATTTTGGGACTCTTTAAAGCCGCTTTAAGCTTTTCCTCAGCTTTTCCAGCTTTTTCTCACCTCTTCCCAACTACTCCTCTTCATTGGGGAAATTTAGATTTTTCCTCAAAAATCTAAATTAGAAATAATTTCTTTCAAGGATTTTTGAAAGATTTGGGGAAAGTATTTTTTCCTTTTCCATTACCTCATGGATTAGGCATGTGATCTCACTTTCTCATCTGGTCATAGTGCATGCACAATATTTTATTTATTTTTCATAATTAAGTATTTAACCATATCCACATAATAATTATCCATTGGGGTCCACTCCCCTATGGATGTATGTTCAAATATCTAATTTGAAAAGCATAGAACTTGGGGGTGTTACATATTCCCCCTCTGAAAATAAACACCATCCTCGGTGTTGCCAACTATCTACATAGTTTATTTTGAACATAATTATGAATGATTTTCCATCATCTTAGCTTCTCTGTTCCATGTAGCTTTTCAGCAGTAAAGTGCTCCACTGCACCTTTACTCTAGCTACTGTTCGTTTTCGCAATTCAATTCCTTCTCGCTTTCACCCTTGAAGCGACTCTAGAAGGAAATTCCTCTTCTGGTTCCATCTGGACCACATTTCAAATCAATCATGTGAGAAGCATCATGTAAAAATTATAAATTTTCTTTTCCAACCATGAGACATGAAATATATCAGGAAATTTAATAAGCAATGGTAGGGCTAATTTATAAGCCATTAGTTTCCAGCAGAGTACTCTCTTGCCTCCACTATATTTACTGATGCCTTCTGCAGTTGGTTTTCTTCCTACTTCTTTACAAGAAGTCTGTATGGAAGATCCTTTATTCTGGTTTCTCTGTCCACAATCCATACCAATGTAAGTAATATCAGGTACATATAATTGATAATTCACAACAACATTCTGTATTTCAATAACTTAAGACTTTTAGTTATTAATCAAACCGTTCAGGTTCATAATAGTTTAGTGCACTTTTAGTACACTACTTATCCTTTCTTGTTTTTTCAGTGAGATTCTTTCCTCACGCAACTTGGTTCAGTTCCGCTTTTCTGGATTTTTCTAGGTGATTTATCTTCACCTTTTTCCTCTTTGTTCCCAGAGTGCCCAATTTCCTGTTACACACTTGGCTAAACAATTTTTTCCAACTTTTTCATTAGTACTCATAAATGAAAGAAAACACTTGTATCATATGCATGTTTATGCTTACCCTTTCTCATTTTATAGTTGTACTTCTAGTACCTTTTTATTGTTTATTTTTGTTAACCAAATCAATTTAATTAGTAACAACTAGACTCATTAATAATCTCTACCATTCCATGCTTACCTCTCACATGAAATGGTATCCACTAGTTCAAAACTTAAGTGAACAATTTTGGAACTGATGGGTTTCCCCCACACCCCAGTCCAAAATACAACTCATCCTCTTTTCTCTCGGTTTGTAGCTGTATGATTTCACATCATTTCTCTGTCTTTGAAATTAAGACTCAAGAAATTTAACTTTAATAAAATTTTCACCACAAAATTTTATAGTGTGAATACATGTTTCCTTTTCTAGTGATAAATGAAATTTCTAAAATTCATCATATTCACAATTATTAATACTAATATAAATTTGACCCAATTTTCCCTTTTTCAAAGAATTACCACAATTTATACATTTCCTAAAGAAAAAAGTTTCTTCACATTCTACTGGGACCACTTATTCTATCCCCATAGTATTTATTACTCCTTTAACCATAATTAGAGCAATATTATTCAGCCATATGATAAAATCTGCCCTTCCCTTGTACTTGCAGCTTTTAAGGTGAATTCACTTTTAATAATCCTCAGTGAATTATTTCTTCTCCTTAAATTCCGTGGTATAAAGTTTGAGAAATAACTTAACATGTATGAAGATATTATATTCCTACAACTCAACAAGGTTAACATTATAACATATAACCAGATCGCCTATATTTATAATGTTACTTGTAGATTTTAACTCATGTCCCACATGAAATTTGTTTCTTTTTAATTTATCCTCAATTCCACCACATTGTATATATCTTCCAATAACGTGAAACATATAAAGTTTTCTTTATAAAGCTGTTTATTCTTTGAATCGTTATATTTCATATCCTTAAATCCTCCACTCTTTTTCATTTATATATATATAACCACTCTATATATATAATCCACAATATATACACATAAGATAAATTCCATTATATATATATATATAATCCACCCTATACAATCCACCACATATATATATCCACCAGACATATATATACTATATATAATTAATACTCTTTTAAATTTTTTTTTATTTTTTTTTCTTCTAGGTACACTATGAAGGTTCTGTTTATTTAAATGATAAGATCATTATTCCACTTAAATAACATTTGAGGTTACCTAGGGATGCATTTCCCTCAGGTACATACTATTTTACTTCATCTTCTACTAGTGTACTTATTCTTCCTGTTTGTCTGTTATCTCCAAACATAAACTGGAAGTATATATGTATATGGACATGTATCCTCTACCTTAATAACATAGAATCCCTAATATTTAACATTTAAAATCCACATATAATTAATTGAGGTGAAATAAATACATCTCATTTATTTATTCACACCTTTATATATAGCCTCCATATATACATAATTATTGTGAAATAAATATATCCAATTTATTTATTCCCACCTCCATATATAACATTAATTATATGTATACCTATCTACCATGAACTAACGATATATAACATTCGAAAATCGTATACATAAATTGATTTTTATGGATACATATATAGCTACATAGATATATGTATAACCTTCACTTCATAGAACCCTATAGATCGCATACGATATTCGAACCATAGGATCAATTGGTCATAATTATATATTGACCGTAAGTAGAAACCAGGCTTACGACCGTGGAGCATAGAATAAAGAGTTGATTTGAAAAAAAATTATATTGTGTGCAAGTAAAACCTAGAAACATAAAAGATAGGGCCTCTGCCCATCGCAGATAACTACTCTACGACCCAGCCAGCTGCAGGATTCTACCGATGGTTGTTTGGGGCCTTGCAACACCCATTTTCCATAGGATTAGCATCAATAAGAACCATGGGACTTTATACATCAGTCAGTAATTCATTTATTTATATATTTGAAAATATGATGCATCCATATTAATATTAATATCATTTGAATTTGCCTATTGTATCGTAGTAACTTAGACAAGAATCATTGAAGTTTTCTAAGTTTTATACTCTATCAGGAGTCGTAAATTCTACTTAAATAGGCTTTACTTAGCCTGTAGATTCAATGTTGTTCCAAAATGCAATATGGACTGATAAACATGGATCAGTGTAATTTAATAATCGTTGCCATTAATCTTAAAAACAGTATGAGGTGATATGGAATATAGAAATCGCAATTGGGGTCAATATTTAGCAACAAGATGTCAGAAGGTGCGACTTTATTCCACGTCATCCACGTTTATACGCGCAACCTACCTACGGTGCGATTTTTTCCCACGTCACATATTTTTATGTGCGCAACCTATATTCATATATATATAATGAACGATATTTTATTTCTAACCCCTTGTATTATTTTGATTGTAAGAGGCCCCCTTTTTGTGTATTTTTATCTTGGTAGACATTCGTTTACCCCCACAGGAGCGAACGATAAAAATATATATATATGTAACACTGTTTAATTTCCCTCTCTTTTTTTTTTTCAAAGGCATATATAGAATGCATTGAGGGTTAATTTTCCCGTTTTTATTCGGCCCTACGTCCTTACCTTATTGGTGGAGTTTATCATTCAATTAATTCGTCGGCACTCCGCATATACGCATACCCTTCATTATCTTAGACGGCTTAACTTGATAGCTTGCCACGTCCATGTATGCTATTGGTCACTCGAATCGTGCGCGGCTTTCTCCGATTGAATCATGAATTTGCTTTCTTGATTCGAGGGTAACCCTGATTATACCAGTTCTGTGCAGGCGCGTGAGGAGGCATAGTTCCGCTTCCGGAACCTACCCCGTCCTAGTTACTGCTGCGCTGCTTTCGCAGGATGAGGACTCCGCCTTCCGATCAGGAAGCGGACCACCTCGTTTCCATCGCTAAGCTCCAGCTCAGCCCTAACCGCGTGTTCATTATTCTCCTCTGTCATGAACGTACCGGCGCCGAATATTGCAGCCTCCAGTTTACGAATGACGGACGGCGGTTTATTGGCTCGATATCGTTACGTGTCGTTGGTTTGAAGATATGTTTAGATATGAGATCCGCCTTTTTGGATAGGGGCGAGCTTTGCGTGTGATCAACGCAGTAATGGGACGATTCTGCCCATAACTCATATCCCATTTCTTGCCCGGAAACCTGCTACCATCAACAGCGAGGTAGAGAAGGACGTTTCCGTAGGGATGCATTCGCTGGAACTCTGCTGGCCCAGTACCACTTAAACAAGGGTTTTACCTCTCGAGTGGGACGAAGATGGCTATGCACAACAGTCGAAATATCTTCCTCGGGATTTTGTCAGAGCGCAGGGTTGCTGCGTTTTCATCCTGTACAATGGTTTTATTTCACTTAGGTTTTCTCGGTCTGTCTTATACTCCCTCCATTTCCAGAATTCTTATTGTTCTTGTAGAGCTCTTATTTTCTGGGTTCATTTAATCCACAGTCTCTTAGCATGTTGATATAGAGGGACGGCTTCCTTGTTAGACTTTGTAACAGCTTTCTGATTCCCGGCTGCTTATCTTATCACAGTCTAGTCGAACTGCATGCAGAGGGTTTTAGGAGAATACAGTGGGATTTCATATATTATTCCTGAACTCTGGTTCAGATTTTGTTTTTCTTAAAACCCTCGATTTCTGCAATAAATGCTATGTTATGTTAAGCGTGATAACTGATTTTAGCGTATGGAAACGTGCTTCTTTTGAGGTTACAGGTAGCCGGATAGGGTTTTCTGGTTGTTTCTCTTTCCGTCGGAAATAACTAGTGAATCGTTAGATCTTTCGTTTTTTTTTTCTTTCTGTCTATCTATATATATATCCTCTGTCTTTAAAATTTAATAACTCAGGCACTGTGGCTTTAGCTCGAATTCGGTTGTCACCACTGTTATGTAAATAGCGTATGAGTTGTATGTGCAGGGATGGGACTGGTTCGCTTCAGTGTCCCCAGATGTTCTATGACAGTGCTACTCCCTCTGGTTACGCGCAAATTTCAGATATATTTACTCGCTGTACTATGCTTTGATATCGCATCCAGTAACCCGAGTTCAAATCTCGGTGGAACCTCGTCGCTCAGTTTCGCTTTGATATCGCAATGTTAACAGAGTGACTAACTTAACTCATGGGTTTCACAATTAAATTTTAATGTGTATATTTGATGGCACGTAGGTTTCATATTTTTTTTTTTTTTTTTATATAGATACACTGCCCTTTTCACATATGGGTCGTTCCTATCTAAAATATCTTATGTATCGGAACCGCATATCACTCTGTTAGGAGAACAGAAATCTGTTAGGTTAAAACTATATGCTTATTCACTGTTTTGAACGCACTTATATTTATTCGGTATTATATTTAAACATGGATTTAGCCCCTTAACTGAACTTTACTTCAAGATTCTTACAGGAATTTTTAAACTGCAATCCTCCTTATAATTTCTATGGTTGTTACATCAAAGGTGTAAGAGATTATATACCCATCATTACACTATATAATTTGGGTTTTTATAGCGCTGATGACATATATAAAATTTTTAATATATATATGGTTCCGCTCATGCCGTGCTAAAAATTCTAATATGCTACTATACCTATTATATATTAGTGCTTTTCTCAAAATAAAACTGATCATCGATATAAAATCAAGCACTTATTTCGTTCTCGGAACATATAAAATTCATATCTGTTTATATTTATGGCTCAATTGAAATTTAGGTTAACAAGAATTAAATCTTGTAACTCTTCGATTTTGTAGCGTTTTGAATGCATATATATATATATAGGTAGTCGAAAGTTCCATTTATGTGATACATTAATAATAGAACTCTCCTTTGCACTAATGTTTATTTTTCCATGATAATTGTTTCAAGGAGTATATTTTAGTATACAATACTAAAATTCTCTCTTATGTATATGTCCCATTTTGATTATAGTATGGGGTAGAAGTAGATTGTAACCCCTACCTAAATTTTTTTCTATTGAACATTGAAATAAGTATCTCATTCAATATTATTATGTATATTGAATATAAGTATCTAAGAGCTTAAACCAAGCAAGGTTTAAAAGTTTTTTTTTTTCTTTTTCTATGCTGCATACTAATATTTTTCAACCATACAACATAGCAAAAGGGCACCTCATGGTGCTCCTTCTATTAAAATTAGGACTGAATATAAATCAAGCAATTATTTTTCTAGCAGACATATTAGCATATACTTTCACTTTTGTATATATACATGGAATGAAATTTAAGAACTAATTCTCTGTAGAGACTAAATACCTTCAGATTTAAGTTTCTGTGGCAACTGATTTCCACTCTCAAGAAGATCTTTCTAGGCCTCCACTTTAACAGATTTGTATCATTACATTTTGTATAATATATTATAGCGGTTGGACTTGAAATTCCTGCAACATCTGCTACTTGTCTACCAGAATTAATTTCTCATTCCATTAACCAAACTTAAAGCTTAGATTTGTTTTTAGAAGTTCATTAAAAATGCTGGAAGATACCTATCCTCCGATTAAATCCATCACCGATTTAGAGGTTTTAGGAGATGTTTCTTCCCAGCCTTCTCTCATGCAACTCTAGTACTCAAAATTTTCTACTAGACCAGTTTTGTTAAATGCATGGACTACATCCTTCATTATAACTTCAAATTTGTTCAATTAAAACAAATCTAAGGATAGTTATATGCAATCTAGAAATTAAATCATCAGTTCAAGTCTGGAATTAATTTTTTCTTCGCTGTCTTTAGCCTTAATGAAAATTATTCAATGTACAGTAACTCAACTTTTTTTTTTTTTTAAAGTGAGCACATAACTTGCCCAGTTTTCTCAACTTGGGCTCCGATACCATTTGTCACGCCTCCCAGATCCATCTTTCTCAACTTGGACAAAACTCAGATAATCTCAGCTTTATACGCCAGATAACCTTGATAGTTTATATACTGATTCAGTTACAAATTCAGACTGTTATCCGGGGTTAGATTTTTTTTTCATGTACTTATAGACAGGCATGGAATATAAGTATTTTCCATGAGAATTTTTGGGCTTGACCTCCCCTCTTCTCAGCCCATCTAGTAGACTTATATATCTATATATAGGTTACTTTGTATTCTCTTAGGTTTTTCTTTTCAGAGTTTTGTCCAACTCTGGATGATTACTAGGCTCTTCCTCAAACATTCCAGTTTGCAGGCCTTATAACTTTTCAACATTTGAAAGTTTCGGCATTGAGGTATAGATATATGCCTCCTCGCATACCTCTATCTATACTCAATTCACCACCATTGCTCCACTACTTTCCCAGTAGTTCTCTGGATGGCAACCGGATGCTCTGCTCATGGTATTTTACACATGCTTACCATCTTCCCTCACACAGACTGTTATTACACAATAGATTTTGCAATAGGCTTTTCCCCCCCCTTATTTGTCTGTTATAACCATTCAGCATGTATGACACTATGGTACAGATTCAACTGTTCCATGAAAACTAGGAAACAGCTCCTCTTGCTTCACTCCAAGGGAAGGAGAGAATACTGAATTGGATAGTTTTGAATCCCTAGTGTTAGATCCTCGTACTTAGTTAGGATTCAACTTCTACTTTTAGATGATTATACTTACATTTAATAGAATAATTTAAATTCTAACTGTTTCCATTCTCTCCATTGGAACATACATACTGAACCTCATATGACTATCACAGGGTTATTGTTTCTTACTTTCAGTTATTGGTTACAGGGGGTTCTGTGCCATCCGTATTGTTATGATAGGTTAGTTGTTTGGAACTGACTGTTCATGGTTACTGGTTTGTTACCATTTTCTGTTCTTACACACAAAACTTAAATACTCCTTTCAAATATATCAAGCTATACCCATACATAGTTATTAGATTTGTTGTTTAACTAATCTATCATCTCAAATCTCCTTATTACCAGGTACTCATACCTACCCCCAACCATTTGTCTCTACTGTCAATAGTTGTATTTGCAATTACATAAGTTACTGAACCATTAATCCATCTAACAGTGGCATACTGCAACTTAACACACAATTCATACATTCCATAATGCACTATAACATTGAAATTTCATAAATTGCATAAAGGACTATAACCTCACAATTTCATAAATTGCATAAAGGAATATAACATCACAATTTTATAATTTGCATAAAGGAATATAACATCACAATTTCATAAAACAGGGATACACTTAATTCAACTTACAGAAATCTCCAAAGTTGTGCATGCAATCCACTACTATGACCAGTCCTCCCAACCTTAGAATCCTCTTTATCTCCCAGGATTCACCCCCGAGCAGAGATCCTCCCAGAACAGACTAGCCTCAATCTGTTCTGGAGCAGCTTATTTAAGCTGTGCTTTCCCCAAGCTTGTTTCCAATTCTGCGTCCAGAATTTCAGGATGCTTTATTCCTGTTTAGCCTAGGCTTCCCATTCTGGGACTCTTTAAAGCTGCTTTAAGCTTTTCCTCATCTTTTCCAGCTTTTTCTCACCTCTTCCCAACTACTCCTCTTCATTGGGAAAATTTAGATTTTTCCTCAAAAATCTAAATTAGAAATAATTTCTTTCAAGGATTTTTGAAAGATTTGGGGAAAGTCTTTTTCCTTTTCCATTACCTCATGGATTAGGCAGGTGATCTCACTTTCTCATCTGGTCATAGTGCATGCACAATATTTTATTTATTTTTCATAATTAATTATTTAACCATATCCACATAATAATTATCCATTGGGGTCCACTCCCCTATGGATGTATGTTCAAATATCTAATTTGAAAAGCATAGAACTTGGGGGTGTTACAATGTATGTCATATTTTTGCTCCTCTTCTTCATGTTGAAGGCATAACCGTTTTATTAAAATAATGTAATATCCCTCGTGCAAGCCGCTGTAAAAGCTCTCATAAAATGAGGGTTATTAAATAATTAAATATTATTAATTATTATATTGATATTACATGAGGAATATTCTTGTAATTATTAATTATAAGAATATTGGAAGAATTATTTCTTAATTATTTTATTTAGATTAATTTAAATTCTTCTATGGAAATAAATTATATTTCCAAGTTGGTGTATTTTATGAGTTTTAAAAATAATGATTAATAGTTTGGTTTTCGAAGTAATGAGTAATAGTTTTGGAAAAAAATATGGATAAGTGATATTTTTCTTATAAGGAAAAATAAAATCTACCTTTAAAAATAAAAGCACGAGAGATTTAGGGAGTGCTTTTCTGATTTAGGAAAAATTAGATTTATGGAGGCTTTATGGAATGATTTTATGATTTAGAAAAGATGGAATTATTTTATGATTTAGAAAAGCTGGAATTCTTTTATGATTTAGAAAAAACTAGAATGCTTTTATGATTTATAAAAACTATTTCATTTTATTAATTCTATTTATTATAAGCCTAGGAGAGAAATAGAAGAGGGGAATGGGAGAATACATGCAGAATGGAGCCAAGGAAGAGGAATATAGCATTCCAAGCATGCATCAAGAGATAAGTAACCATATTCTTTGAAAATCCTTTTGTTTGCATATGGACCATGATGATATAATGAATGAATTTATTTGCAAGAATAATTTCATGTGATAAAGAATTAAGATTAATTCTTTAGTAAACCTCTATAAAATTTTGTTCATAGAGGAATAAGTTTCTTATTCATTGAATTATGAGAATAATTCATGTGTTTTGAATTGATAAAAGATTTTCATAGCTAAATAGTTATGTGAATTGCATGAATTATTGGAAAATAGGGTCTAAGTATTACTTTGTATCTCCCAAACGGAAATAGATATGAAAAAAGTGAAAGAGGTTTTTGTAAAAGAGGATGTTAGAACCAAAAGTATTTTTTATATTTTAAAAATTAATTTCCCATGTCTCGAGAACCATGTCCTAAATGGATGTAAAATAACAGGGAATTAATTGTTATTTAAATCTGGAAAAATGAGCTCCAAATATTCATTTGAATATTCCAAACCGTAACACCTGTGTAAAACCTGAGAGAGGTTATTTTTAATGAACCCATTAGAAACATAAACCTCTTTGGGTTTTTCTAAAATAGTTTCCATTTGGTTGGAAACCGTGTCTAAATTTGATGACAAAAATAGGAAATTATTAAATATTTAAATCTGGAAAAATGGGCATCAAAGATGCATTCGAATCTTAAAAACCATGACACCTATGACAAAAATTAGAGAGGTTTGTCTTATTATGTCTGTTCCAAACAAAGAATTATTTTGGTTTTATGAAATTATTTTGCATATGTTCACAATACGCATCCAAATTGGATGACTAAAACAGGAAAAATAGAGTGAAATATAGTGCTTCCATTTCATTTTTCAATGAGATAAAAATAATTTTTTACGTACATATATACAGAACAATTATGTTGATGATTATGTACAAGGAATTAATTTATATAACTACCAAGCATATGCATTAAATGTTTTAAATATAAATATTTGACTCTTGAAGAGAGTATGTGCTTAGGTGCACATGAATAATATCTAGTATATTTGATCTACTAGAAATTATTATGTGATTTTACATGCATGAGGAGTTTGAGTCATGTAAAAATATATAAATAACTTATGTTAGGGGTAGGTCACATAAAACCTTTGCGTAAAATGAAATTGGTTGTATTATTTGAGAAGGATTTGTTATTCATGTTATTCTAGAGGAAATATAACAAATCTCTCTGTTATGTGAAATGATCAGAAAATATTATCTATTTCATGCATAATAGCTATTGAGTTATCTATATTCTGGAAAAAGAATAATTAAGGTATTAAATTCCTTCGAAAATAAATATATATAAACGTATGAAAGGAAGTAATTATTGTGTTAAAACTCTT